>CM070033.1:132964171-132991955 GCA_036250615.1 Ptychadena robeensis
CCAATGACCACAGAAATGAAAAGTCCAGAACAGGAATATCATTTCAATGGTGTTTTATTGGTAAAACAGTGGCAGATAGCAATGAAGTAGGGAAAACGCAGAAAAAAAAACCGTCGAATCCCCCACAAATAAAACTGAACCTATTAAATAAAAAGATAGCAACGATTTTTGCATTTAATTGTGTGAAATACGTTTTGATTAATCCTCTAACAAAAAAGTACTTAATACTTGTGGAAAACCCTTGTTTGCAAATACGCACAGAGGTCCAAAACGTTTCTTTTAATTGCTGACCAAGTTTGCGCACATTTTAGGAGGAATGTTGGTCACTCCTATTTGCAGATAATCTCTAAATCCCTCTAAGGTTTCGAGGCTGTCTCTGTGCTGCAATCTGATAGTTGAGCTCCCTCCATAGGTTTTTAGTTGGATTAAGGTCCGGAGACTGACTAGGGCCACTCCATGACCTAATGTGCTTCTTCTTGAAGCCACTCCTGTTGTTCCTTTGCTGTCTTGTTTTGGGCATTGTCGTGCTTGGAACACCATCACACCCATTTTCAGTTTCCTTGGAGAGGGAAGGAGGTTGTCGTCTCAGGATTTATTACGTATACATGTGCTACGGTCCATGTTATCCGGTTATGAGTTAAGATTGGTCTGTGCCCGTTAGCGAAAAAAAACCCCACCAAACCAAAAGTGTTTTCCACCCCCATTGTTGCGGTGATGGAAGGTGTTTTGGGGTGTCATAGTGCAGCATTTATTTTTCCTCCAAACACAGGAGTTGAGTTAATGCCAAAAGCGTCTAATTTTGGTCTAAATAGACCACAGAACTTGCTCCCAGGTCACTCTCGTAATCAGTTCAGGGTGTTCATTGGCCAAACTTCAGACGGGCCAATAACATGTGATTCCGTGAGTTGTCAGGGGGACATTGCGAGGCCCTGCAGGCGTTTAATCCCATTGTCGGTGTAATGTGTTTCCCAATTGTTTTTCTTGGTCACTGTGGTCCAAAGACTTGCTACTTTGAGGTCATTAACTAACTCCTCCCGTGTAGTTCTCTGGATGCCTTTTTCATTTTCACCTTTCTCAGAACCATGCAACCCCACGAGGTGAGATCTTGCGTGGAGCCTCCATAGCGAGGTCGATTGATGGTCATTTGTGCTCCTTTTACATTTTCACAAGCAACTCAACAGTTGTCACCTTCTCTCCCAGCTTCTTGCTAATTGGTTTTGTAGCCCATTCCAGCCTGTGCAGGTCTCAATCTTTGTCTCTGGACATCCTTGGACAGCTCTTTGGTCTCCCCATGTTGGAGAGTTTGGAGTCTGCTTGATTGATTGTTCTGTGGACAGGTGTCTTTTATACGGACTAGTTAGACAGTGGTCCTTAACCGCCCTGCGTGCGGGACGGCAGCAACCGCCCCCCCCAGGCACCTCGTCCCGCCACTGCTAACTATAGCACTGGCGGGTTCTGCCGTCCAGTACGAATCGGGGCCCATGAGAGCATACTCACGCTGTCCTGTGTCCCCGTGTCCCCGAGCCTCTTCGATGCCTCTGCTTCTTTTGACTTCCTCCCCCCCCGCTCCGAGTGAACGTGATGACGTCACTGCGGGGAGGCGTGGGGATATTTGACTGTAAACAGTTAATAGTAATGTTTTATTACTAGGGGGAGTTTGGGAAGCAGTTTCTACATAGAAACGTTGCTTTCAAACTCCCCCTATGTAAGTAACAATCGCCAAATAAGTCCCTGATTGCCCCAGATGTGCCCATTTGCCTGTAACCCTTTCTTTCCTGGTGTGATTTTATCACCCAGGTTAGAAAGGGTTAAGTGCAATATGGTAACATCTGGGGCATTTCAGGACTTTTTTATTTGGCGATCTTTATTACAATAGCAGCATATAGTTTTGTGTTCCTAATTTTTTTTTTTTTTTTTTTCATTTTTTTTATTAAACTTTTTTTTTTATTTTTTTTTACATAATTGTTTGTTTCACATTATAATAGTAGGATGTCTATTGGACCCTTGTACGGACATATTTGGGAAGTTTAACCTGACTCCGACCTAAAAAATTTACCATTGAAGTCTATGGTGCGCTGTTTTGTACAGAAATCTGACCTCAGCATGCGCTAGGGAAGTTAATAAGGTGATAATTGAGTATAATTTCTAAACACTCGTTGGAGAGCCAGAACTCTTCAATGGTTGGTGGGGGTTCAAATACTTATTCACTCATCGAAATGCAAATCAGATTGTCTATCTTTTTATTAAATTATTTTTTTTTCGATTTTCCTTTTGATGTGCTATCTGCCACTGTTACAATAAACCTACCATTGAAATGATCTTCTGAGACCTTTTCCTTTGTCATTGACCAACTTATACAAAATCCGTGAGGGGTCAATAATTATTTTCTCCACTGTATTATAAACAAAGTATCATCCTGGATTATATATGTGCCCTAAAAGTCCCACTTGACTCAGCCTTATTGATATTGTGAATAACCTATTGCTAGGCACTTGTGCCATCTATTTGTTTTGTATGATTGAAGTTTGGGATGAGGCACAGCATGGAATGGTTCTGGGGTCCCCACTGGTACCCTGTCCCCATTTTTGTATGTTTTTATTACAATCTCAAGATAACAGGTAACCATGGAGGACATTATATTCTCATCCATGAGACAATTTACAGCTTTTGTGGAGTGACCTTCATGTCAAACTTTAGGCCTCTAGGCTTTACCCACTCCATCCCTACTAACACATAGAAAACAAGTCTTTTACACATGTGTCAAAAAAAATACAAGAATAAATTTCCATTGTTTACATCCATTATATGGCAAGCCTAAAATTAACAACTAAAGAACCCCCCCCCCCCCGACAAACTTACAAAATCAGTGAGGGGTCAAATAATTATTTCCTCCACTGTATGTGCCTTTTAAAGTCCCCACTAGGACTTGGAGCCTCTATTTGTTTTTGTATTATTTAGATTATTGTAAGTTTGATCCTTATCTGTCTTGAGTTCTAGGATTGGATAGAGAATTTTAGAGTTGAGCAGATATTTACCAGTAATCTAATCTGATTTAAAGTGAATAGTTTTGAAAGAATACATTTTGGCAAAACATTTGGCATCGGCCGGCACAAATTTGAAAATGTTCCTTAGAGTTTTTTTATGAACATAATCAAAGTGATATTGTAGGACTCCATGCTTGATTATCCCTTTCTTGTAACCTCTGCTCTCCTTCCCTAAAATGCACAACCACTTGCTCTTAATTGTGAAGGATATAAGGGATGGCTATGGTGCTGGAACAATAAACTGGGTTGTATAGAAAAAATATTAAAGAGAATGATGATAAACCTTCTACTATTCATTTAAGTACTTGTTGTGCCTCCCCCCCTATAAATAAACACTAAATTCTTAGACAATACTAGCAAGAAGAGATTATCTTAAAAGGGGCTTTAACAGCACATATTTTCAGCATTCTTTTGAATAAAATATATTTTCATTGATGCATGATTAAATATGTGCCATTTTTGTGTTGTATAGAAGTTAACATTTACTTTGCCTTCAGTCGATTTTAGTTTTCATAGTTTTTAAATGGTTGGTGTAAATATATTTTTATAAATGAAAAATGAAACCGACAGTTGAGTTTGAGCCCAAACAATAGAGGTCTAGCTGGTATCCATAAAATGACTACACATGTATTATTGGCGCCTCTTATGAGCTCCTTGTTCTTAGCATTGTGTGTTAAAAAAAAAAATGCATGGTCTAGCTTAAACTACTACATATACTGTACATATACTGGTGGCTTCCCACCAGCTTTCCTGAGCTGTCAGATGAGAGATGTAGCCAAAGCCATATCCCTCATCTGTACTGTTTCTAGCCCTGCTGATAGACGCAGTACAGCAGAGAGACATACATGGAATTATGGTCAGTTCACAGCTGGCAAGAAGGGAGACAAACTAGTGACATTGTGTGTGTGTTACTGTTGCCGGTAATGGTTAAGTACAAGTGCAGGAGATTTAATAACTTGGAATTCTTGCTTTTAAAGGGACATGTAAAGCTGTCAGACTTTGGATTATGTACTGGACTTAAGAAAGCCCATCGGACTGATTTTTACAGAAATCTGAACCACACCCTGCCGAATGATTTCAGTAAGTAGTGTTTTGGGTTTTCTTTATTCTGTGATCTTTATGATCTACGTTCGGCCTATTTAACAGATTTGCTTTTACAACTAGAGTTGCTCTGACTAGCAGAACCTCTTTATATTCTACTTTCTCTTTTACAAGTCTTGTCATGTCTCAATATCATTGTTAAGCAACACTTCTCTTTAGAGAGGTATTTTACACCATTCTAAATAAACATAAACGTATAAAGCTGGGAAACGCAAACAGTAAAAGTATAGTGCACAGAAGTGGGTAGGGTTCAAACTTCTCTGTTTTTGTGCTGCTGTTGAATTCAGTGGATCTTTAAATGCACAGCATTGGATGAATTGGCATTAAAGCTTATGTGTCCCTTGTCCGTAAACACTCCCCCATGCTGTCTATCATATATATTGTATGGGAGCATTGTGGCCCAAAAATTCTGCAGGGTGTTTGTGTTAACTTGCTGTGTTATGCGTTAATGGACCAGTGTGAAAGGTCCAACAAGTTTTTTTTAATAGAAACCTGTGTACCCTGCAGCAACACTACTCTAATGTGAAAGGGCCCTTAATAATTGAGCTTTGTGTGAAAAATCCCACTACATGTTTTTTATTTGTGCACCCACCACTAGAGGAGCTTACACCAAACCTGTAACCCTTCCCTTCTTACCATTAAAGGGTTTTGTAAACCCAAAAAAAACACTTATGTTAAATAGACACAATACTCGCCTGTCAGCAGTTTACATCCTGGAAAACTGCTACACAAAAAAACTATTTGGTTGCTGTGATGAGAGGTGTCTCCGGACGAGAGAGAGAGATGCTCTCATCACTGCTAATCACCCAAGTCTTGCAGATGTGACACTTACTATACAATCCTGCAGGACTGGGCAGGCGCGACTTCCTACAGCCGCAAGGGCACATGGGACAGATGTCCCAAATTCCATTGCAGCTGTATGACGTGGCATCGAGGTGGTACGCGCCCCTCCTGCGGTCAGAAAGAGCCAATATTGCAGAGTGACCTACAAGGTGGTAGGTTGGCTTTGAAGCAAAATTGCAGTCGCAATTGAACAAAAATTCCACTTCTGTGCACAAATTTTTCATCGTAATGTATGACATTTAAGATTTGTAAATAATGGTGGTAGAGTGTTAAAACTTTGCAGTCTCAATGAGCTTTGAAAGGCTGTTGATATCTGACATTTTGGGCTGTGTCTAAATGTGTTCCTCAGCATGGTTCTACACATCCACACTTACAGCACTACAGAACCTTCTCACCATATCTTGTAAGAGTCTGTTTGCATCCCATTCCATTTTACTGTTCTTGTGTTTAGGCAGCCAGAGTTTCCTTGTAGTGAATGTATGAAGAAAACCGGTTTGTTTTATGTATATGTAACTATTTAACCATGTTTTTGATATTATTGCAGATTTTCAAAATATGAATTCAAAGAGGAAAGCAGAGACATGGAAGAGAACTAGACGACAATTGGTATGCAAAATAAACCACTTGCTATAAATTTGCTTTAACTGGAACACATACCGTATTTTTCGGACCATTAGATGCTCTGTTGTATACAATGCACCCTATACAGTGACACGTCTGATCACAGGAAAATACTATTGTGTTACTTCCACTGCTGTTCGGAGCTAAGTCGGGAGTTAAGTAGGTGGGCAGATCTTTTCTATGCATGGTGTAAGTTGGCCGGCACTCTGCGTGCACAGGGAAGAGCCGCCCCTTGGGCTCTGGCTCTCTTCTGTTGCAGTTATATCAATGGGGCTCCAGCTGTTTACTGAAAATGCAATACAGAGGGAAGACCACATTCATGACTACTGCATGCATTTGGGCGTTGTTCGGCAGCCCCCAAGACCGAACTGTTAATGCATAGGGCATAGCAACTCGCCTGTAAAGTGGTCACATGTTGGCCAAGCTTTCCAAATCAACTTTTACAACAGTAAAAGTGGCAATGTTGATGAGGGGAACATATGAGTGCTGCACCCAGGGGTAGGAGGGGGAGTGGGTGCTGTCGGGTTTTCACTGTTACTGATCTGGTCCACTGCCTGCTAAGATATGTTGACAGGGGGAGGGTCTGGATCGATGTTATGTGCGGCCCTTTAGTGATGCCGAGGGCCGCACTTGTGGCCATCCATATCAACTCACCACTGCATTAGGTTGGGAAGTAAGTACACTTGTGCAGCACACTGCTTATTAGCCATAACTCTTGCTGACTGAGCTATATATTGTATATTTCCACTTCCACTTCATCAATTCCTTCAAGACATATTTATATCTATGTGATATGATTTACATTTCGTCTTTTTCTTTGTGTCCTTTATACATTTTTCGGAGTAACAGTAAAACAAAAACAAAAATAGGGGAGTAATGTTTGGTATGGTACAAAACAGTCAGCCAAAATGATGAAGTTAGGGCAATCGTAGGAAAGCCTTTGAGGGGTAATCAGCACCATATAACAATGGGGGAAGTGTGATGGCTTTGGTGGGAAGCTGCATGAATAGGCTGCATGATCGTATGCAGTAATGCTCCACCATATATGATTACTGCATACAAAAAGAATTGAGAAAACATAGATTGGTAAAACATTTGTTCTTCTTGGTGATCTTCTGAGATTTTTCTTTTTCGTGTATATTTTTAGGCATTCTCTACTGTTGGTACTCCTGACTATATAGCACCAGAAGTATTTCTGCAAACTGGCTATAATAAATTATGTGATTGGTGGTCACTTGGAGTCATCATGTATGAAATGCTGATCGGTAAGACCTCTTTACATTTTCCATCTTGCTCCTTGTCTTTTCTGTGGAGGATTCTGGTTCTTTATGAATTCTCTCTATTTTATCTCAGAACAGTAAAGCATTCTCACAAGTTTAGCTTTATGTATAAGTATATCTGAAAATTTGTCTATGGATTGTAGTATCTGTGTAAAATTACTTGAAATTTAGACCATGTTAAATTGCATCAGGAGGAATATGAGTGAAGAACACAACATTTGTGGTTTTCTTTACACGTGTAGGGGAAATACTTGTGCCCCCTTTAAAAAATGCGTTAAGCAGTGCATTTTGCGTTAACCGATAATACAGTGCGTACAAGTGAAAATGCTAGAACATGATAGACAGGTTTCCAAAAGGAACCAGTTCTCACTGCAATGCAGCTTATGAGGCCCTGAGGGTCTAGGATCCCACACACCCAACACATTTCTGTAACGGACAACAATAAATAACCTAAATACTATGCTGAATATTTTTTAGTTTTTCCTAGCTGTTTTTTTTACATAGTTTCAAGCACTTATTGATTTCTACGTTTTCAACAACAATTATTCTGTCAATCAGTACCCTGAAGTGTTGTTTTTCTCCCTTTCTCTTACAACATAGTTGGCGTCGGAGTCTTTCTGTAGTAGGCCCTATACTTGCCCAGTCATCAATGCAGTGCTGTGTGTGGGAGATTGGCAACACACCATCAGTAACAATAGGAAGTTCTGATTCAATACATAAAACTTTGAAACTTCATGGCCATGAGGGTGGGAGCAGAGCAGGTGGTCTGTCATTGTTAGAAAACAACATTACTATCATAGTTATGTGATTCAATATATAAGAGCAGTTATTAGTACAAACTGTTAACATTGTATTTATGTGAGGATAAAGGAAAAAAACAATATACAACCTTGGCTTTGGTATTGCCTAACTAATAAAGTAACATCCTGATCTAGAGTACACCAGTGTACAGGAAATATAGCAATAAGACAGCGAAGTACCTCACATTTATGTAAAACAACTGTTGTGGTGTAATCGGCTTTATTAGATGTATTACATAATCAATCAAAACCTTATTACGCTCGGAGAGTTTTGCCATTTTTATAGGCTCAAGTTATTTTCTACTGTTTTATTGATAATCTTATAATCAAGAATGAAAAATGTGATTTTGTTTATGTTTTTAGTTCCATCTACATTATCTACACTAATTGGAGGAGCTTTATGATTATTTTTCATTTATAAATTAACTTTTTGTCTTCATCTGTTCTCTTAAATTTGTTGGAAAGTTTATTAAAGCTATCATTTTAAAGTAACTGTAAACTGTTTTCTAATGCTCTCTGTGTACCATAAACCATGATTACCGTATTTTTTGCACCATAAGTGCCTGCGTTTTCTGGTCATAATGTGCGGCCACTGGTGATCACAACTTGGCTCCCCGCCAGCTTTTCCAGCAGATGGCAGATCAGCGCATAGCTGGATCTCCCATTTGAGCTGTATTGGTTATATTTGCAAACCCCTGCTGATATAACCAATGCAGAGTATGTGTGGGGAAAGCTGCACTCACGCTGGCAGTTGCTCTCTGAAGTGTGCTCTCTAGTCACACAATTTTTTGTGGCTGAAATTGGGTACTGCAGATTTTTTTCCTTATTCATTTGAACACATGAAATCATTTTTTTTTTTTTCTGGTTTTCCTGCTCTAACAACTGGAAGCATCTTATGGTCAGGTGCGTCTTATAGTCTGAAAAATACTGTATTTTGTGGTGTGACATCAGGTTATGGACACAAATTGACGCACCATTATAAAGACTTCAGCTTGATTGATGTAAAATATAAGTGAAAATAATGATTACATACACAAGGCATTTTTACAGTGTGGGTATAGCCCAGAGATCGGCAAACTACAGCTTGTGGGGCCACATCAG
Organism: Ptychadena robeensis; assembly: GCA_036250615.1. Taxonomy (NCBI): domain Eukaryota; kingdom Metazoa; phylum Chordata; class Amphibia; order Anura; family Ptychadenidae; genus Ptychadena; species Ptychadena robeensis. The sequence goes on from CM070033.1 coordinate 132,972,962, forward strand.
GCTGCTTCATAGCATTAATTATTCATATTTTAGTATGGCTCATTAACAGTCTGAAACTACATCCGCCACTATCTGCAGTGGTTGCACACAGTGTGCAGGCTTTGGCCAGTGGTTGACAACTGCACCCTTGTAACCCTAATGGGCAACCCTCCTAAAAAGACCTCTGGGAAACGAGGAAAGCTTGTGACCTACAAGCCTAAATGTTTGCCCACCTCTGATCTATCCCACTACAGATCAGATTTCTTCTGATCCTGGCGTTCAGCTTTAATCTAAATACATATGTACAGCACCATTTACATGCTCATCACTGGCAGACCTACAAAGTGGGGTATAAATTGGTCTGAACTTCTACAGTTTCACGTTAAATCTTCAGTCACTATTAAAGTTTGATGTTCTTTTTTTGTAAAGGATATCCTCCATTTTGCTCGGAGACTCCCCAAGAGACCTATAAGAAAGTTATGAACTGGAAAGAAACACTTACATTTCCTCCAGAGGTTCCTATATCAGAAAAAGCAAAGGATCTTATCTTACGGTAATAACTGGTAACCCCCGTCACTCTTCACATTCTCTACTACATGTAAAAATCCCCGCTATATCTCTAGCAGACAGTTAACACTTTACCTACTGAGCTCTATGTAAAAGGCTTAATATATGTGTGTGTTACTTGCCTTAGAAATGTTGAAACTACCATTGTAAAACCCTTAGGCTATGTGTGTGATTATTTCTGTACAGCACTTCCTTATTTTGTTACGTTTTCAGTTTCTGCTGTGAGTCTGAGCAGCGAGTTGGTGCTTCTGGAGTAGAAGAGATAAAATCGAATTCCTTCTTTGAAGGCGTTGACTGGGAACACATTAGGTAGGTGTCTGGTTATTTTCTTCCTTTGTGAAAAATATTGTGCCTTTTTATTACACACAACATTTTGTAGTTAGTCTCTACAGTTTGTTACTGGAATGAATATAACTAATATTACTATATATATTTTTTTTTCTTCAATATTGGAACCTTAACAGATATGTGTGTGGGTTTTGCCATTTTCTTGGAGTTGAACTGTGCTGCTTTCATTGAAATGTTTTCTTCTATGTTACAGGGAAAGACCTGCTGCTATACCTATTGAAATAAAAAGTATTGATGACACTTCAAACTTTGATGAATTTCCAGACTCTGATATTCTTAAACCAGTCGGTAAGTTGCAGATAATCTAAAGTAGAATTGAGTGTCTTGTGCATTAATTCTTTTTAAAGTCATCCAAGCATGTGTTGTGTAGTTCCCCAAGGATGTTTGTTGTACAAAGTTTTCAGTCCTGTACATAATCTTCTTTAGATACCGGATCTAAATTTAGTTCATATTCAAGGGAAAGACACATTGACAATCAAGTGGTAGGCCAGAGCTGGACTTGGCTGGTGAAATGTAAACAAGCAGCAGCGCCATCCTGTGGACTGTTTACTTATTTTTACTAGACATGGTGGCATTTCATATTGAAAATTCCACGATCTGAAATTGAGATGAAGAGAAAGGGAAATATTACAGAATAGAAAGTATAGCTCTAGCATGTGTAGTTTTAACATTAAATTAAGTTTAAAATCAAAGTTATGAGTTGCATTAATTAAAGTCACAATTAATCAGAAAATTCAACAGCTGAATAATTTCTACTTGTGCTGTCTGCCCCCCCCCCCAACCCTTCATTATGATTGTGGGTGATGGTATCCTGTTTAGCGGCTTTGAAATGAACTCAGTCAGCAAGTTGAAAAAATGTGATCTGCTAATTTCACCAGATGAACCAGCTGAATAAGCTTCACGTTGCAGGTCATATGACCAAGCACATTATGTGTTTACCCTGCAGCATTTGTTTTGCTGCTTTGTTGAAGTTACTGCATTAATACGATCATTTACTGACTATGATGTGCCACATACCACTCTGTGGGGTTATACCCAACTACTTAGCACCAGGTGACACCCGACCTAGTGATGCCAATGCCAAAAGCTGTACATTGTTTTTCATGACATTTTTGATTGTTGACCTTTTAACTAATGAATTACATTTTTAAAATATTCGTTTTTTTGTTTTTACATAACTGCAGTTCTGTTTTGGCTGATAACTAGGACCCCAAGATAGGAAGTAATTGTAGCCTCCATATTTCCTAACTGAACCTGTTTTCAAAGCAATAATGACTTTATTCAAAGAGTAATGGTGTACCAGTACATCAACTAATATTTGCACAGAAAGTAATAGCTTCTGTGATGGCAATGATGAAGAATAATGTTTTTGTCCCTTTTCCCAATTTTCTTTTCTTAGTTGCAAGCAACCATCCCGAGTCAGACTTCAAAAACAAGGATTGGGTCTTCATTAACTACACATACAAACGCTTCGAAGGACTAACGGCTAGAGGAGCACTTCCAACTTTTATCAGACCACGGAAATGAAACTTCTTTACTGTGACACCTACTAGTATTTCTAACTTGGTTGCCTTAAGACTCTGGCCTGTTTTTGGTGCTCTTCTTTAAGCATGACTATTTGCACCAGTGGAAAGTATTTCCATGCCTTCTTATGTTATAGCCTGTATCCTCTGGAAAATGCCATTACCTTACTTTCATCATCAAAGGGATTAGTCTCACACAACTGCAATCTAGTCATGTACAATCAGAACGTGATCCATGATCATGTGACTGCCTTTTCCATTTCCAGTCACTTCTACTATGATGTACCATATTAATTTTATTCCCTGCAGTCCCGTATAAATGTATTTCCTAGTGGAAGATTCTCTTGGTACTCCAGATATTTAATTAGTCTGACGCTATGGCCTTCAGCTTTAGGAGTCACTTTCAGCACCAGCAGCATCATGCACTTTGTCCACATCAGACTGTCTGCGCCAGTTTGGATCGGCATGTGTGTTATTCCAGAAGACAAACTAGACTGTTTCAAGAAAGCGAAGTCTGAACTATTTATTTAGCTTTTTCCTACGTTGATCTCTAGGAAAAATATTTGTAAGATAACCGTAAAGAAAATTTGAATTTTTCTTACCTATTCTTTTTTTTTTTTTTTTTTCTATTTGTAATTTGCTTTGTTGAATTTATAAGTGCTTTAAAAAAAATAGCACAAGGCGAGCTCTGCTTTATATTTGGTATTTTTACAGCATTAAACTATTGTATATACACTTTTTGCCTCTTTTATGAGAAAACAAATTGTATAACTTTGTATTGAAAAATACTTTAGAAGTCAGATATTGGAGGGCAACGAAATATGTTTAACTGCTGAAGTTACCATCTTGTATTGTATCTGCTGTTCGCATTAAATCTACCAAACTCCTGATTTGCAGAAGGACACATGAGCGATCTATTGGTTTGGATTTTTATCGGCCTTCTATCTGTACAACCTGCCATATAGCTGTTTTTTTTTTAATTCAAAACGCATATAAGTATTTCTGCTTGCAATTCAAAAGAAGATGAAGGCAGAAGTCCTGTTCTTCAGACATGCCCAGGTCTATGTAGGACAGGTATACACTTGGCAAGGGCTTAGCTACGACTGCAAAGGTGGGAAAGGTACATACTTCATCTGTTGTAATTTGGCAAGCATGTATCTACGCAAGTCAACACTTTAAGGTGACACTGATGCAGGCTAACTGAGAATATTCTAAGCATTAAAGAAAAAAAAATGCTTTTGTTTCAGGGTTATATTATACATTCATGGCACCCCAAACTCCCTTTTAAACTCCACAGCAGTGCAGGATAAAGTGTGAACCGTGAAGTAACGACAACACAGTGTGAAAGGGACTTAACCCACTACTATGCAAGTTTAGAAATGGGACATTCTGTGCATCGTAATCCACTTCAGGATGTTTTCTTCCTCATTGCTTTGAATGGGAAGGAAACCGCCATAAACAACAATGCAGAGACACTGCACCACCTAAAGCTGGGCATAGATGTTACGATGGGCAACAGTTTTCGTTGCAGATCTTCCACACATGATGGAGTCATCACGCAGAGGAAGACGTTCCAAGAATCAGCCACACGCCCTCTGTGCCACATACTATGTATAATTTACATGTGCTAAAATCAGCCGTCATGTCGGATCGCACAGAGATCCGACAGGACGGTTAATTTTAATCCGATCCCATTAGTTTGGCTGGGGATGGCGAAGTAATGGGCGGCACACAAAGGGTGCCAGACGATTCTTGCCACTAGAGGTGGACGTGATGACGTCATCACGCCCGTCTCTAGTGCCAAAATCGGGTCGGGAGTCTACGGTAATTCTTATTACTTTCACTCATTGGTAGCCTGATCCCATAGGCAGAAATCAGGTGTGTGTGCTACACTTGAGAATAAGCTGAGGGGTGCTTGTTAAGCACATTTTGGGGCTAAAAAAATCTCCTTATACGGTAATCTCTTTTACACCTGTCCATGTACTTGGTGCAGAAAAAAAAATTGCCTCTTATCTTCATCTTCTATGATGCTACCCACTGGAAAAGACCATGCTGGTGTCTCTGGCTGAGGAGAAAGCAGGAAACTTCATTTGGAGGGGGTATGGGAAAAAAAAATGAAGATCACAGATGACGTGTGAGTTTAATACATTTATAGGTTTACCTTTTTGTAATTGTAGTTCATATTTTGTAAACCTTTTATATTTGAGTATTGGTTTGCTTTAGGGCCGTTTCATACTACACGCAATGCAACACAGGAAACCCTTTGTACCTGTCACAGTTGGATGCGTTGTGTTTTGCCTTAACGCAAAGCCCATTATTTTATTTTTTTAGATCTGTAAATCTGATCTTATATTGTCTAAAAACCTACCAATTCCAGTCTGATGTGCTGGACCCCAGCAGAGGAACTTTAACCTGAATGAGATGGATACAGCCAGTTACTGTGATCATTTAGTGTAGCTGGGCTTCTACTACTCCTTTAGTTTGGAGCTGCTCTGATTTAACAATAGATCGGCTGTATAACTGTGTATCAATAAGCGGCAAACTTTTTTACTCATGGGCCATAATGGGTTCTTAAATTTGACAGAGGCCGAACCAAGTGCTTTTAACCTCCCTAGTTTTTGAGACGAGCCCAGTTCGTTCAGAGTTTGTTTGAAGAACAAACTCTGCCTGAACTGGAATTGTCAAAACTGCCCTTAAGAGCGGCAGCCATTGTCTATTCAGCCGCAGCCACCACCTGATTCTGGGACCGCCCCTTCTGTGTCATCGGTGATGTCGAAGGGGCAAGAGGCAGCGCCATAGTCCTCTATGTTAATAGAGGGGCATCGGTTTCTATGCCTACATCAATGATGCCGGCAATGTGTAGAGGGAAGGTGTTAAAAACGGCGCGGTACGGGCTTAGCACTAGGAAGGTTAGTGGTCACCTGACAAAGGTGTAAACAAAATTTCATGGGATGTATGACGGGGACATTGATCTTTTTACATTTCCTGTACTGTTACTAACAAAAAAAATCATACAACCAAAATGATATAAAATAATAAAATGGCTTCCCTCTGCTCATTCACTGCAAGGAGTGGAGATAATTCCTGAAATCTTAGAGGTGGCCCACTATCGCCAGGAAGACGCACTCATCATCCTCATCACTACCACCATATTACTCAGACACCTTTAGGCATAATGTATGCTCATTGCAGGGAACAAGGGAAATCCGAGGTCACCAAGGTGTCGTAGTTGATTGTTTGTTGGGCCGCACTCACAGACCAAAACCATCTTCAGGCCTGAACCTGGGGGTGTCATGTTTTATGTTTTTTTTGTTTTGTACTGCTGGTTTTAAATCCAAAACATTTTTGAAAGATGGTTTTGGTCTGTGAGTGCGGCCCAACAAACAATCAACTACAGCTTATACAGGGCTTGAGATAAACCTGCTGTGGACCCTGCACCCGACCTCACCTATTTAAGAAGCTGCATGACTACACTTGTGGGCATTTGGAGGCTGTCAGGCTATTTCTTCATTTATTGTTTACTGGACTGTTGGAGTGCGGATTTTACCCTTTTGTCACCAAGGTGTCAACAGGCTGGATATGGCCCCCGGCCTTAGTTTGCCCATGTCTGGTCTAGCTTAATGAGTTGCTGTGTGTGCTCTGCTGTCAGCATAATGGGTTAATAACATGTGCAATATACACAGATCATAGTTAATGTAATTCCTTCTTATTTGAACTCTTTTGGTCTGGTAAATAAACCATTTAAACTGTGTACTTATTTCTTATTATGGAAAGCTCACCTGTTCATCCTGCCAGAGATTCAAGGTTGGCTTGTTTCATGTTCTGTGTACCCTAAATGTGTTTACTTATCTCAGGAAGAGCCAGAACTAAATAGAAGGTTTTTTTTAAAACACAAAATAGACAGGGCTGGCACAATTCCTTGTTGGGGCTTATTAACACAGGCAGTTGTTCACAGCCCGTTACACATTACTTACCAGTCAGCTGTCATGATTTGGGCAGACCACATTCTTGCCTTGTACTCTTCCTTGTACTGCTGTCCTTACTTAGTCCAGTTCTTCATATTCCAAGCTGCTCTTTCATTCTACCTGCTCCACCAATCTTAAAGTAACATTCTAGGTGAAAGGAGACTTGGGAAGCTGGAAGTCACCGTAACGTCTACATTCTCAAGTCCAGTTGAGCCTGCGGTGGTGTGATGTCACTGGAGGGGCAGTTAGGTGTATGTTTATTTTTTTTTGTTGTTTTCTCCCCTATTATCGCAACTTCTGGTGCCTATCGGTGCAAAAGTGGGTGAAAAGTCTGCTTTAAAGTGTTATTAAACCAAAGAACAAACATTTACATATTGCAGATCACCAATCCTAATATGCACCGTCTGTATAAGCTTTATTTCCTTAGGCTTTGTCCTGCTGTATGTCTACCCCCTCCACCAGCCAGTAACATACATCTTGCAATAAGGGTGCCCTCTCCCTCCACAGAATGTATGGATATGAAATTATGCAGATGGGCTTTGCTTTCCAGAAGTGACTAACAAAACCTACATTCTGCTTAACAATAAAACCAATAAAACTGTCTTGTTCTTCCTTCTTTTTAAGATTTTAACTATAAAAACCTGATCATGGTAATTGGTTTGTCTTACCCCATTCTGCTTTAAGTTTTCTTCAGTGCAAGCTGGAAAAAAAATAGTTGGTGGGATCAACACCTCCGCGCCAACTCTCTTAGCAAGAAGATTAGTTAGGGAGGTGGAGGAGCTGTCAGATGGGGGTTCCGCCCACGGACAGATCTACAATTTGAACTGTATTGTTGCAGAGCCCTGCAGATATATGAACACCTATCTATTTCTTTCTGTGTGTGAAAGCTGCTCTTATGCTGCAGCTTACACAGACACCGCCATAAAAAAGAGACATCTGTAGCCGCCCCTCCCCCCCATGTGTTAGGAAGATGATGTGATGTGCCTTGATACTAGTGACAACTTGGCTGAAATTTGGTATTGCATTGATTTGATCCATTGCATTGATCCAATGGACTTGAATACTTCAAATATTTTTTCTTCTGATTTTCCTGCTTGGGTGTGTTTTATGGTCAGGTGTGTCTTATAGTGTGAATAATACGGTTAGGTCTATGGCTAGCAATGTATGTTTGCCACCACTGTCCTGTTTATAACAGACAGTATAAATAAAGGAAAAAAATGCCATTGCTAAAACCTTAGATACTTTGACCACATAACCCAGATCAATAAATTCTGTTTTGCTACAGTGACCCTTAAGAACTTCAAGGAATTACCTAATTCCTATAACAGCAAAAATTAAATGTATTTTTAGTCAAGTTCAACAAAAGTATCAGTATAAATGTGATCACATAAAATACCATATATACTCAAAGATAATCCGACCTGAATATGAGCCGAGGTACCTAATTTTATCCACTAAAACTAATTGACTCAAGTATAAGCCGAGGGCGGGAGGAAAATGCAAAGTCAGATAGTGGAGTTTTCTAAATGAGAAAAAAAAAATAAATAAATATATATATATTGCCCCTAGGAATAAATCAAACAGGTAAATCTTAGTGTCACACCACCAATAGAGTTAGGATAACACAGGTTTATTGTTTTTACAGGATGGGTTTTAAAGGCAATTCCTATAAATTAAACACGAAAATAAGTTTTAATTTAAAAAGTCTTTATTATTGGGACTAATACATAGAATGGCAATTGAAACATATTGTCATGTTTGAATCATAAATAGTGGTGTTTTGTTATTGATATTACACCTTCTCCAGTAAAAAATAACTAATATTCCACTAGATGGCACTGCCGTGCTGTTTGTTTTTTCACCAGCCAATCTCTGGAATTCTGCTGCTAGAATATTGAATACACATCGAATCATTAACAGAGGCTGCTGGCGTCTGCAGAAAAACCAGCAAACACCCGGACAGGTATATGGGGCCCTGACTCGACTATAAGAGGGGGGTGGGGGGGGAGCTTTTTCAAAATATTTTTGGGGATGAAATTCTGGAGGAGGCTATGCATGTTAACATGCAAAAAAAATTTAATCTCTCCTACATTTCCTACATTCACAGTCCCATAAACAGTCCATTCTGTTTCCATTCCCCATTTCTATATACAGTGTTTAATTGTCAGTAGAAAAAGTACCTAGGTGTTCCTGCCCTGGGATTTCCATGCTCTATATACATAATTAACACAGGCTGAGTATATAGAAGAGATAGAGTAAGCATCACCATAAGACGTACCTGTCAACCCACCCATTTTGGCTAGGAAAGTCATGTTTTTATGTGGCTCTCCTGGCCAAATCTTGATTTCAAGAAATCCTGCATTTTTCCCAGATTTTTGGAATTGTGGTAATTTAGCAGGGAGAGGGTGTTAAGCTAGCCATACACGGCACGGATTCCCTGGCTGATCGATTCACCATCCGATCGATTCCGGCGATTCCGCCGGGATCCTCAGGTGTGATCGATCGGCCAATTAAGGAATCCGATCGCTGCATACCACCTTGTCCTGCCGGATCCGTGTCCGATTGATCACCTCCCGGAATGCAACTCCCGCTGATCTGGGCAGAATCGGACCCGAAAAACCAACATGTTGGTTCTCTGGCGGATCCGATTCTGAGCCCCCGATCGGTCGGACCCGATCGGACGGACAAGGTGGGCTGCACGGGATTCCGGCCCGATCGTTTCGCGTGCACGCGCCCGGAATCGATCGGGCCGGAATCCGGTGCAAATCCGACCCGTGTATGGCAGCCTTAACTCTCCTTGCTAATGTCCCACCCTGCACATTATCAGCACAAGCAGGGTGCAACATTAGCAGGGAGAGTGACGCCCTCTCCCTGCTAAAACAGCCGAGAGGTAAACCCGGCACCAGAAGTGACGTCAGTGACATCACTTCCGGTACTTGGAACGCGGAAGAACCACTTTCCGCATACTGGCAATGATGTCACTTCCTGTATGTCACCCGTGTTGACAGCTATGCCATACAATAGGGTTACTGTTATATGGAGAAAATCCAGGAAAAAGAGAATGCAGCCACTCCTGGGCTAGAATGAAATCAGTTATTTATTTATTTTCTCACTTTTTTATTTGTTTGCTATACATATCCTCTTGAAGATTGCTGTAGAGCCGGAATGAGAACATTTGCCTAGCTGTACAGAAGGAATGTAAACTGGTTCGTTGTTGAAATAGTTTGAGGACACCTCACTTAAAACGACATGCTCATGCTTCAGATTACAGCGAGTCCGACCCTTCCTCCTAGATGGAAATATCTTATGTGTTTAGTTTCTGCCTTTAATCCTCTTCCTTCTCTCCTCATTACAATATCATAGAAGTCCACTCTACTAAAAACATCCATCAGTGATGCTATCAAATTTTCTTCCTTTTCAAAAACCTTAAGCTGGGGATAGATGGTTAGATTTGCATCCGACTTCGCGGAACGACCACCGTGCGCGCTTGTGACGATTGCTCTGTTGCTAAATCGCCTGCAAATCTTACGTGCCCACCATAAATCGATCAGCCAAAGAACGCACATGTCCGTATTTTTTTGGCCCATCTCATGGTTTTGGAATGAGAACCAGCGTCCCCATCCAATGTAAATGCCGGCACGCAAAGGGTGCGTAGCTAATTCTCGGAATGAGCGGTCAATCTGCTGAGGAATCACAAGCAAATCTGACCGTCTATGTCCAGCCTTAAGCAGCTTCACTTCTACACTGATGTTTTAGCCCCAATGATTAAAAACCTTAAATGAATAAATGACCCAATTTGGGGTTCCCACTCTGACCTACAGTAAAGTCCACCAATGGACCGAATGGAAAGACATAAGCATGGCGTCATAAATTTAAATCTGCAACCAGAAATTTGGTAGTGGGAAAAAACAAGAAGTAACTTAGCGTCCCCATACACCTTTAGATTTCTCTGTCAGATTTCCTTTAGATCTCCTTTTGTTTTACCAAAACCATGTAATATGAGGGACTTTCTAAACCATAAAGTCTACCTGTGTTCATTTGCAGAGGACCCGGCACTACATAGTTGTTGGTAGATCTAAAGGAAATCTGAAGTTTTTAGCTAGGTTTTAACTTTAGGTAGTATTCCGACGTGCACTTTCCGCATCCCCACCACAAGCTTAAAAACAACCCTATTCTCTGAATGTTTTTCGGGTGTCTGGGCAAATGCTTATGTGAATGAGCCCTTAATGACCCAGGACATGTGTGCAAACCATGCACACACGAGAGAAATGAGAGGAAGCCATTTCTTAAATGATTTTCCTTGGTTTCTTGTGATATTAATTCGATGTCGGTGTTCAGACAAGAGAGGTCAGCCAAGAGACCCCTCATTACTCTTCTTCCTTAACCTTCTGAGCGTTCTCCCCAAATTAACTCGGGCTGAGTTTCATGCATCATGAAACTCAGCCCCAGTTAGCCGGAGGAGCGCCCAGAAGACGGCGGTCAGGAGCATCGGCATGTATGCCGATGCTTCCGGGTCCGCCCCCGATCGCGTCACCGGTGACGCGAAGGGGGCGGGGGTAGGCGGCGCCATAGACCTCCATGTAAATGGAGGGGCGTCGCCTTTCGTCAGCATAAGTCCGGCCTCTCCAGTGACGCCGGGCTTATGTTTACTACCCTGAGCTGAGCTGGCAATCGCGGCGGAGCATATTGTATAAAAAAAACCGTGCCACGTGGCAAACGCTCAGAGGGTTAAAGAGTCAATGCCCAGTTCCAGCTTTATTTACTAATATAAGTTTTGGGGTCAAGTACTGGACTTAAGGTATTATTTAAAACAGGGCTTTTTTTCTCAGAGAAAAGGTGGTGGAACTCACCCCCCTCCCCTGGCCATGCCCCTACCCACCCGTAGGTCTGCCCCCTAAAACCGCCCCCTTTATGTCGGGTGTCCGCTCCATAAATAGCTCCCCATCAGGGGAATGGGGGCAAGTGCGCCCGCCAGTGCAGGCAGGTGCGCTGCCTCCCCTCCCTCAGGACGGCTAGAACTCCACCCCCCAGTCCACACTGAAGAGAAAGATATTTCCAGCATGAACAGGGGAGGAGACGCCCCATCATAGGGTGTAGTGCCGGGCCCTCCCTGATAGAATACATAGTGATTGGAAGGTATATATCACTGCTATGTAGTGTCGGGTCCTCCCTGATAAAATACATAGTGATTGGAAGGTTTAGAAAGGTCCTCATATTACATGATTTGGGTAGAACAAAACTTGATTTTACAGAAATTGTATGGAAAGATTGTAAGGATGGGGCAATGCATGAAGCTCTGTCCAGCTATATGATGAATTTACAGCCACTACCAGGATCAGCCTGTATTATATTACTAAAAAGGTAAATCTTCGAGCCATAATGTTTTTGGGATTTAAATAATATTTACTTACGCTGGGTACCATTTTCTTAATAGCTAAGAACCGTCTGCTAAGTCTGGAAAAAAAGTTGGGATATTTTAGCCCTCATTCACACAGTTGTTTTATTCAGTGTGGTTAAATACTCTCCAGTAGCTGAAAGCCTTAATGATGTGCTCGCCCCTCTGACCCCCTGTTTCCCTTCTCTGGGTTAGCAGCCCCAGCCAGTCTGTGGGTTAGGAGCCCCAGCCAATCCTGTATTATGATGATTGGCATGCCAACACTTTGTAATTATGTTTTATCTATGCTGTAAAAGTCTGTAAAAACTCTGAATAAATGTATAAATCTTGATGAAGCTGTATATGACATCCAATTTTTTTTTGCCGGGGTCCCACACCTCTTCTGGAAATGGGAAAACTTGGGACTGATTTGGGTCTGTCTCCCCTTTCTGCTTTTTTTGTGTGTTGGTCTACAGGTGTGGAACAGGTAAACGAACTTCCAATCAAACTCAACCAATAAGTTATGTTGGATAAGGTAAAAAAAGAAAAATATGTAAACTTTATATTTTGATGTTTGTAGTGTGTGGGTCTTCTTGACAAAGTCCTAAGGGGATGAAACACATCGATGGTCATCCCAACATGCAGCTTTCATGTTCTATAAAAGACTCAAGCTCCCCATAGACGGGCACATAAAGGTTGGTCGGCCGCAACTATAAGGGAGCCCACCTTGAGGATCTGACAAAAAGAGCCGGCAGGTCAGATCACACACGGATCCGTCCTGCTGGTTCTTTTTCTGCGTGATCCTCCGATCCTGTGCTGCAGGCTGTTAAGGCTGCAGGGGGAGTCTCCTCCCCCTCCGAGTTAATTGGCTTCAGTCTGACAGGAATCGCGTGTGTTAGTGGAACACACAGGATTCCTGTCCTCTCTGTAGCCGACTCCTCACAGCGTGGTGACGTCACCACGCTGTGAAGAGTCTGCTAAAAGTCGGCCATAGATCGGGACGTCTATGGCCGGCTTCACAGTTTAGTGAGGTGGGGGGATGGTGCTTGGTTCTCTGAGTGCCTACCTCTGATGTTATTTAGCCATGGACCAGTATAAGTGTTTATGAAAAAACAAGTGTCTGTGTTAAAGTGTAGACGCTTGATAAATGGCAATGGAAATCCCCCTCCATTGCCATTTATCAAGCGTCTACACAATCTTTTCCAGAGCCTTTTCATTGAAGACAACAACTAAATAGCCATCCAAATGCAACATTAGGCATTCAAAAAATGACCAGATAAAGCACATCACATGCTTTTGCAATGAACTCAAATACTCAAATTTTTTTCTTAGGCTATGTTTCCACTATAAGTTGGGACCTCTCCGCTAAGCGTTTTGCTTGGCGGGAGGTCCCAACGGAGCACATTCACTTACCTGCTTGGCGGCTTCACTGCGCCGAGCCGTTCGGCCGATGCAAGGCTCAACGTATTTGAGATACTGTGTTTAGACATGCGCCGAGCAGGTAAAGTCTATGTGCTCTGTCAGGATCCCAACCCAGTGATACACTAAGCAGAGGGGGTGCCGACGTATAGTGGGAACAAGCCCTTAAGCTCCTTGGCATTTTTCAAGCGTTTAAAAGCAACATTATAAACAACTGTGTGAATGGCACCTTAAGGCTCTAAAATAAACCCTAAACCACTTCTAATTTTAATTAATATTTTAGTAATAAATGCCACAAAATTTACAAGTTTAATGCAAAGACATATACCTCATTATTCTTACTCCATATTAATATATAGAGTATTAAGTTCCAGATTGTTTAAAAAATTTGATGGTAAATATTGATCATATTTGAATAACTGGGAATAAGGTAATAATCTACTCATTTTTCATACTTTAAAGGCCTTGTTTCCTTCATATTTCATCCTCATGTAAACTATTTAATGTAGTTACACATGTCTATATAAAGAAAAGACACTAGACAACCTAAATCTCTATAGGGTTGGAATGCCCATCCATTGAATTTAGTTACTTATATCCCTATAGGTACTGTCTATCTCTTTAATTCTCTATAATCTCACAGGGATGGATGGCCCGTAGCAGTTTCTATTATCACACTGCATATGCTAGGCCACAGATCCCTTATTTCCTTGTAAAGCAGCCTAAGCCTTGTGATAAAGTCACTTTCACTTCTAGCAATCCTACATGACAGCAGCACAAGGAAATATTTACTTTCAGTTTACAGAGCAGACCTTTATCATCCAGCTTTCTCTGCGTACAATCTTCTGGAGCTTCTGATCTGTTTCTGGCATTGAATATATTCTGTTCCAACATCCAAAATTTGTTAAGTAGCCTTCTGGGATAGAAGATTTATTTTTCAAGTTTCGATGGCTTATCCAAATTGACTTGAAGATTAGGAAGCACGGTACCCTAAAGTTTTTGGTTTCATTTCTGCTGTTGACTCGACTATGGATCTGTCAAAAACAAGCAACTATCAGATCTCTGTGGGCAATAAGGTAAGATTTGGGATAGACAACATCACAAGTACTATAAAGGAGAGGGTTAGTTATCTGAATTATGTCTACCTCTCCGCAGTGACAGTTGGCAGATAATGTGCTTAACATTTCCTTGTTTGAATCGGATACTTGGAAACATGGCTTTGGGAACTTTGTTTATGGATCATTTACTTAGTTTTGAAAAAAAAAAACAATATGTTATTATTGGAACAAAGGTAAAGTTACACAAACATTGTTAACCGTGTTATGAAATATTTTTCTGACTGCTCCAGACTTTATAACTACCTTGGAACATGCAAAGCTATATAGATCAGGAAATTACTGTGATGTTAGAGCTGAAATCATGGTTAACGAATTACAGAATACTTACCTCACAAGATGATCATCTGTATTTTCTCAACAATGGCTACCTACAAAATTGTTTCTTTATTATTACCCTGTTTCTAGGATGGGTTCTGTTACTGGCCAAGCGACTCGGCCTATCCATACACCTACACTTTTGGTAGGTGACCACTTTGTATTTGGTGAAAGCAAAGTTTGCAAATGCTTTGACCCCCTGTCTATACATTATAATTTGACCCTTGTTAACGTCACTCGGATCTTTGCCATCTTGACCATTTTATGTTTCCAACACTCTTAGAGTGAGGAGGTATACAAACCTTGAATATAGAGCAAAATTTAAAAATATCCGGTCTGGTGAAACCATCCTCCACATGGAACTGGAAACGTTATGGCGATAATCCTAAGGAAATTAATCAGAGATGTGGAATGTCCCCCGTACCTTCTGTCCACATAGGACCTCCATCTGATCTAAACTGATTTATATCTAAGCTTTCTCCAATACTGACATTTAATGTTAAGCACCCCTGAAGAAAAACCTATGTGAAGCAAATTAGGTGAACATCTTAACGATAACTGCAAAAACCTCTCAAATTGTATGATGGAATGTAAATACTATGTGGTAAATGATAGTGTAACATCTGAATTTAAAACTGTAACTGTAACATACACCATAAATTTAATAATATGTTTGGACCTTAAAAGTCACTCAGTCTCCAATTTGGAGAAAAATCCCCTTGTGAAAGCATTTGTTCCTCCACATATACTTTTTCTTATGGTTTCCAACACATCACCTTTAAGAACTGACTGCTCAGTTGATACCTCATACTTATTATGTACCTTTTTATGTACCTCATACGTATTATGTTAATACAAATGTATAGCACACACCCATTGACAGATGACATTGATCTTGAGTCTAAAAGCCAACTTACATAATGATCTTAGAGAAATGCTGGGAAAATGGTGCCTCCCACTGGCAAATGATAAAATAACCTACATTACTTAACATTAACACTACAGCTAGAAGTACTAAACATATACATACATGTAATCCAGCTCAAACATGTGAAATACAATTACATGGTAAAAGTGGCAGTATTACATGTAGTACTTTCAGGGCTCTTTCACACAACACTGCTCAGGTAGCAATATGGTTTTAATAGCAAATCTATTTCACACTATCCCACATTTAGGGTAACTTACCATAATGCCCTGCTCAATGCAGTTTTGTACACTTGTATGGGAGACGCAAGCTCACTGCAAACCGCAGGGTTTTCACCGAAAACAGATGCGGTTAGCGGGTGCGGTAGCGTTACCCTGAGCGCATCTGTAACTGCCAAGAAAATCACATTGGCTGCAGTGTGAAAAGGCCCTAAAGCTTTAGTACATATATATGACATCTACAAAACATTTGTCATTTGTCAACTGCAGCCATAGTTGCCCTTGCACAATCCTGGGAACATTCGCCTATTATTGTGTATACTGGATTGTCCTTCATTTTAAAGAAGTAGCTTTTTTTTTAGGTCTAGAGGAAATCTGAATAAAAGATTTGTCATAAGGAAAGTGGAAGTAGAAAGATGTCCTTTTGGCTGAAGGTTCCTGAAAAAAAATAAAAGCATATGTTACATACAATTATAGATAAAACATGTTTTAACTAATCTTTACAGCGTTGTTTTTTTAAAAGAAAAGATGAGTTTACAAATCCTAACCCTACAGCCTTTATTTCCAGCTTCCCCTCAGTCTAGGATTATGTCAATCCAATATTCAATAAGATTTGTGTCAGAGAGCCTCAGTGCCACCTTGCTTGCTATTTGTTTTAGAGTTTGAAGTTGAACTATAGGTTACTTAATGTAAGTTTAACCTTTCACGTGAAATGCTTGTTTGGAGGATCGTGTAAATATATTCACTTGAGGAACAGTTTTAGGGTTCCAGTAGACACGGGGCACCTCTGAGCACACAGAGAAAATGCAGAAGGGCTAATAGGATACCATGATAACTGTTTTATTTCTAATTGAAGACTAACAATGTTTTATGTATCTGAGAGAAATGTTTTCATTATTGTATAGCAACAAAAAAAAAAGATACATTAAAAGTACCGTATTTTTCAAATTTTAAGACGCACCGGACCATAAGATGCACCCAGTTTTTAAAGCAGGAAAAAAAAAATATTTAACACGTTTTCACATCAATTAGGTTAATGCAATGGATTAAATTAATGCAATATCAATGTCAGCCAGTAGGTGTCACTAAAAGTAGTACTTTCACAGCACAACATCATCTTTCTCACTGAGGAGGGGGCGGGGGGAGAACAGCTGCAGAGTCTCTCCTCTCCTTTCTGGCTGTGCTGGTGTCTAGAGGGATAGATGGCAGTTCATATATCTCTTTCCTAATTGCTTATACCAGCAGGGTTCTGGGCTCTGTTGGCATAAGCAATATAGTTCAGATGGCCGCATCTGACAGCTCCCTGGCTAATCTCCTTGCCGGGAGAGCTTGCGTGAAGCCAAGGTGCGACCATTTGGTCCAAAAGATGCAGGCACCTTTTCCCCCTGCTTTTGGGGATGAAAAAGTGTGTCGTATAAAATAGGATAGATAAATTACACAATGTTCTGAAACTGTATTATGGATGGCATGTAGCTGTTTTTAGAAGGCCTTGGGCATGTGTCCTTGGAGTCATGTGTCCTTGGTGCCATGGTCTAGTCCAGGGGTTCCTGAGCTTTATAAAGAGGGGGACAGTTTACAGTCCTTCAGACTGTTGGGGGCTGAACTATGGTAACAAATAAACTATAAAAAAATAAATTCCCACATAAATAAAGTCATTTTGCTGTGTTTTGGAAAATCACAGTGGAGCTCTGGCCTTGGACAGATGATGTCCTCTGGTATATGAAGAAGTGTCATTTGTTTTTGCTGTGCAGTTGGGGGGATGTTATGGATGTAATTTGTATAAATGCGTCAAAATCATGATGGAGCCCTGGTCTTACTCATTGACATTACGTGGAGCTGGGGGGGACCAAGGGTAGCCAAGGAGTGGATTGATATTTGCAGCACCTGTCAGATACATACTGCCATGCCCCCTGCAGATCTCCCTCACCACGTCATCCCCAGCAGCTTCCAGACTGTGGCGTTGATGTGGTTCTGGGCTCAGGGTCCAGAAAACCTAATAGCCACCCTGGGGGCCGTAGTTTGAGGGCCCCTGTTCTAGTCAATTCCTTGTTTGGTTTTTTTGCTGATCATTTACTCCTTCCATTGTCCTCAGTCCATGATCTTCAGTCTGGTGTATTTTATATAATTTTTTGAACTTCGTACTGTGAGAAATGTACTTGAAGGAAGCTACTGAGTTTTTGCCATTTATTTAGGTCAAGTACACAGCTAAATACACAGTAGAAATGCACACATTCAAATGGTCTAACTAACTGAATGATTTGTAATTCTGTTCATTCACTCCAATGATTAAATCCAACAGACAGCACAATAAAAAGCATGACCCTACAATCCCTCAGCTTCTCAGTCTTTAGATGTGGTGGCATATTCGTTTTCTTTTTTAATGTTTTTTCTTTTTTTACCTGGTTACATCAATTTAGAGACTTGAATGTGCCTACATCTTCATAACTGTGTATATCACCTAATATGCCTGACAATACTGTCATTTTTAAAAATCAGCTTTTTTTTCTGTTGTGCCAGAAATGGTCACCGGCTCAAAGAGAGGGGCAAACATCTGCAACAGACCACAATAGCAATTAGAAATGACCAAATGATTTTACTCTATGTTCATATACCATACACTTTGAAAGGAGATCTTTTATGTTGTGCTGAACGCTGTTTTCCTTGCTGGAGGCTCCGACATGTGGAAGCAAAGTTTCTACTAACATGGCTATCTTTACACAGGGACACAGTGTGGGAAAAAAATCATCCTGTACTATGTAATATTAAGATGTAGCAAGGCCACAGATAATACTAATAGTTCAGCCCATCTTTAAAGCGGACCTACCACCAGGAATCTATGTTTTCATGAATGGCACTAGAAGTGCCAATAATAGGAAGGAATGCAGTGAAAAAAACCCAAAACTTACCTGTAATGAGCAATTTAGGAATATAATCAGCCATTCTTCTTCACTTCCTGGTTAATGGGCTCAGCAGAACCCGGCACCACGTCACAGCAGCACGTGATTTTTCAGTGAGCTGCTTTGAAAATTCCCATAGAAGATCACTGAACGCCCCCAGTGGCCACCCGCGATATTGCACCACCATGTGTTTCATGTGTTGGCTACACACTGAAAAATCACGTGCTGCTGTGACGTGCTGCCGGGTTTTATAGTGATGGCGCGAACTCGGAATTGCGCTTTTGCGAACGCGAACTAGCGCAAAAGTTTGCGAACCCGGCGAACACGCGAACCTGCCATTGAC
>CM070033.1:133023141-133037015 GCA_036250615.1 Ptychadena robeensis
GTGAGTAGACCACGCTACATATGGGGTGAGTACCAAACATTTTCTCCTGGTACTCATCTGGAGCTCAAGTTATGTGCACCCCTGGATATAAGGGATGCTAAGCTTGAGTGCACTGTTATTATACCTCCCGAGAGAATATTCACGAGGGGAAATCTAACCAAAGGTTGGAGGCCGAGGATGTGATGGAGCTAACAGTGCCGGTGTCAGGAGTGACTAATAATTGGTGTCAGAAAAATAGCTAACAGTGATGTAACCATTAAAAATGGCTGCAGTGTTTGCACAGTGGACAGTCCGCCATGAACACTTCATGTACTATTTTATTCTTGTTCCTCCCGACCCCTTCGCCAGTCAGTCTGCCACTCAGTCCGCATAACAGCTGTCTGTGGCGTCACTTCCGGTATTTGGAATGCGGAACTATGTTTTACATAAACTATTAACTTTATAAACTATTAACTTTATATAATAACTTTATATAATAAGTTTTTTTGCAAACTTGTGTGATTGTTTACAGAACTGGTAGTTATTTTTTTCCTAACTGCAGTACAGAGATTTTTTTTTCTACAGCAAAGGGGTCCTGGGAGAGGACCTTGTCACCTTTTTATGTTGTGGTAATGTATCCACATATAAGTAAAGCGCTTGTCAGGGGCACCCTACTTCTATTTTATAGTGTGAAAAACACATCCGAACACCAGAGCATAACAACCCTTAAAAAAGTCAGCTATGTCTTTATTGAGCCAATATAATATGAATTACCGTAAGTTATACATTGCAACATGATCAGGATATGCTGCATCACACAAAGCTGTCAGTTTAACATATTTTCAGACGTGGGTGGCAGGAGGTGGGGGTGGCAGGAGGAGGGGTGTATGGCAGAGAAGGAAGTTTAGTATTGCATAAATACTTTTTAGTAATCCTGCAAAGACAGGACCAGGACAATGTTACATGTAGTTGCGTCATCAGGATAACTGATAAGTAACTCTGAGGGGGCGTGAAATGCACTACACCTGCTATTAACATTCAAAGTATTTTCACAGGTAGCAGAGTTCATCTCTTTCTCTCTCATCAGATGTAGTGTACTCATAATATTTTGGCTAATGCTACATATCCGGAGGGGTACAGTAAAGTTAAGGTGTATATGGACAGCCAAACATTTAGAATAGTGATGAACAACACACATTTTAGGCTATATTATAGGTTGTGTACAACATTGGGGAAATTTTTCATCACTTCTTGATTTTCCTATTTTCTTCTATAATACAGTTCTACGAATGTATTTATCCACTGGCCACTTCTCCCCTTTACAGCATTACGTAACATAGGGCAACAGTAGTAGTATCCAAATTACATTATCATTGATGCGGAAACTGTCCAATTACTGTCCAAAGGCTCATCTAAATGTTAAAAAAAAGTTATAAAAGTTATAAAAATCTGATAAAAAATATTTCAAAATTAGGTTCCGATTATCCATACTAATTGTATAACTGGTGAATGAAATATTCCTTCCAGAAAAGTCATACATGCTGGAAGGCATGCTTTTGTGCTAACATGTAGGCTAGGGTTCCACTATGTGCTGGGATCCGCTGATGTCGGCGCAAGCCTCCGTTGCATTCCAGTGGACGCAGATGGCTGCATTGACATCAACGTGACGGAGGCTCACACCAACAGATCAGGAGCTGTGGAAACAGCCCTGTCAAAGCCCCACTGCCTTCAATCTGTGGCTCGTGGACTGCGCTAAAATCTCATCACTGATCTTAGCGCATGTGGACCCTAGCCTTAGGAAGTACATATTTCATTCAGCTTAAGTGATAATTGCATTTCATTCAGCTTAAAATGAACAATTGTTTGCTGCAAAATCTGGAATACTGAAAAGGATACATGCATGATAAATGCATGTATCCTTTTCAGTATTCCAGATTTTGCAGCAAACAATTGTTCATTTTTACCTTTAACCCTGCTTCTCTGAGACCTGCATTGACACCTGAGGTGTAACAACCGCCTCTATTAACTTTAATGTCAGTCTGTCTCTGTTTTGTGCGACTTTTTCTAGGAGTTTACACAGAACGCTGATACCCCACATACAAGCAACAACCGCTCACTTGAGTGGTGCAGTTGTAGCCTAATCGATCTGCCAACTAAGCCATATTATTGATGTGTCAACCTAGTCATAGTTTGTCATATTATTTTGGGAATAGGGCCACAGCCCTTATTTTCCCTTACAGCAGTGGTTGCTAAACTGGGGGACAGGCCCCCTGGGGGGGGGGGGGTATTCCAGGGGGGCTAGCCTTCATTCTTAACCTGTGTTTAAATAAGGAGGGGGGCGTGATAATGTTCCTAAACTGAAAAGGTAGGGCCCTGCAAGGAAAGTTTGAAATTCACTGGTTTACAGGTAGTATTTAATCTCCCTTGCGTTCTGCCTGTGGGCTGGGAGACTGACGCGAGACTTAACATGGAGGTCTATGGTACTGCCCCCCACCGCCGCTTCCGCATCACCGTGATGTGATCAGGGCAATGCCGGAATCCCAGAAATGGGCGTTCACATGCTCATCTGTCACTTTCTATAATAACAGTTCAGTATAAACCTATTACTATCCCCTGACAGCTACTACAGCTTTCAACATAATCTCTTGTTTTTCCTGTCAGACAAGCCAGCAAATGCGTTAACTTGTTTTGTTCCTTCAGGTATATAGACATACCTTAAAAAATACAAAGCAGTACAAAAAAACGTTGTCATAACACAACATTAGGTAAATAGTAATGCAGGCGCGTTTAGTTTCCATATTTGGTTGTTTTTTAGTAAAACGACTAGCGTAATGCAGTCATGTGGCCATGTAGGGATATCACCATGAGTCCGAATGTACAGACTGCACAATGAGTGTTGTCTTTCTGGTCTCACTACTTCTCATGCACCATAAACTACAAATAATAATAAAAAGGTTCTTTCCTAGATTCGGCCAGCTTGTAATATTATCATGATGCAATATTGAAATCCTTTTCTTACCTAAAGCATTTAGTGTGTATGAATGGATGACCATAAAAAACACAGAAAACATTTCATAAAAAAAAAATTCTCATGTCTTCATTGAGCATTTGAGGTGATCGATCGTTCAGGAATCAATTGCGGCCACCCTATCGCTCGAAGAAAGCACAATTGAATAGGAAAACAACATGTTGGTAAACTCTGTTTGATTGCCATAACTTTGACCAAGGGGCCCCATCCAAAGTATCGAAAAGTGGTGTGCATCGATTCTCCGTTTAATCGACAAACGCTTTACTGCAGTGTGGCGACATTATCGTGCTTTGCTCGATAGTTCATCAATTGAATAGGTATCAACCTGTGTACGTCCACCTTAAGTGTTCACAACCTTAAACTAATACTTTATTGAAGTACCTTGTGGGAGTGGCACATCCTAACTTTATTTGTCCACACTACCCTTTAAGGGCATTCATTATGCACAAAGGAATTTCTCTTAAGGTCTTTAGGTAAATTGCCAAAAAAATAAGGGCACATATACAGTATGATACATTCATTGAAGTATGAGGTATATTTTTGTGATAGAGAAACATTTACACAGCTTTGCCCATATTAAGGCAAAAACTATTTTTTTTTCAATTTCTGGACAAAGTATTATGCACAGTGATACAGCCAGGGTCAGTTTTGGTCCTTCAGGTTATCCTAGCTTTTCAGATAACAGTATCTATTGTGTGTGGGGAGCAGATGTGAAACTACTACAGAAACAGATTCATTACACTAGACTGGAATATCCAGATATTAGTCACCAGTTGTAGCCATAAACACAACATTCTGATTAACACAACTGATTTGAATACAGAGAACTATTTTTGCATAATATTGAAGAAGAATAGAATGGAAATATAAAAAAATATTTGTTCTGATTAAAGTAACTTTTTTTCTACCCTAGTATCGGTGAGGAAGCATACAGATTACAAAAACAAATAAAAATAAACAACACATTTCAAGTTTTAGTTGCTGAGATTTTTTTAAATGACTAAAGCTGGCCACACACGGATAAATTCCCATGCAACCGCCTGGCGATCAATTACAGCATGGTGACGTCACCAGGCTGTGATTGATCCCCGGTCAATCGGACAGTAATCAATGTGCACCACATGGGCACATCAATTGCCGTACGATGGGGACCCAGTTTCCTGGTACCACGGGTCTCTCCACAGCCTGAGAAGCAGACAGCTTCTCCGGTACCCAGCCTGCAGCCAGCCCCCTTCTCTTCTGCAGAGCTGGGTCCGTGTTGGCCACGGCCCCTTCACACACACACAGAGCAGCTAGCTGAACACACAGCTTGTGTGTGCGGCTCTGCTGCTTGTGTGTCCGGCTCAGCTCTCAGCCCGTCCAGTACATTGGATGTGGACAGCGCTGTCCCCTTTCAATGTAATGGAATCGGTTTGGTCGAGTTCCGCATTGTGGATGGTTTAGATGAAGTAACAGATTAGAGGAACATCGGGTGCCGTGAGCGTGCACGGTGCCCGATGTACCTGAAATCTGTTACTTCATCGAGCCGTGAGTGGCCAGCTTTAGGCTGGCTATAGACATTTAGATTTGTGGCAGATTTTGCTCCCGACCGACAGCCGTGCACACTCACAGTGGTCAATCTCCCATGAAATCGGGCGCAAATCTAAAGATTAAAAGTAAAATTTGGCCAGGAAACCGATCTAAAAAATTACAGACCTTGCAAAAAAATCAAAGTGTCTGAAAACCTTGCGAAGACTTACAGAAAACGTTTGACCTGTCATTGCCAACAAAGGGGATATAACAAAGTATTGAGATTGAGAACTTTTCTTAGTGACCAAAAACTTATTTTCCACCAAAATTTGTGTATAAATTCTTTCAAAATCAGACAATGTGATTTCCTGGATTCTTTGCACTCATTCTGTCTCTCATAGTTGAGGTGTTCCTATGATGACAATTACACGCCCTTTTATCTTTTTAAGTGGGAGAACTTGCACAATTGGTGGATGACCAAATTCTTTTTTTTCCCCGCTTTATATGAAAACTGTACCATATTGCATCCTAGCTTCCTAATATTGCATAGAAGATGGTCCTATGATACTAATACAGCTACCCTGTTTCCCCGAAAATAAGACACTGTCTTATATTACTTTTAGGTGCAAAAAATGCAGTAGGGCTTATTTCTGGGTTCAGAAGAGGTGACAAAACACCTCCTGTTATGTCTTCCCTAAATATGGAAGCTGTCTCTGTGTCCCACATAAGGTAGGTCTTATTTTCGGGTCAGGGCTTTTATTAGAAGCACCGGGGGGGGGGCGGTAGATAGCAGCTAGAGCTTACTTTCAGGGTACGTCTTACTTTCGGGCACCAATGTCAGGATTTCTGTGACCCCAGAATTTAGGGGCCATTTTGCCACAGACTGTTCTCATTGCTCAGGTCTAAATGCTTGTCCATACCAAAGATTTGGCAAAAAGTTTTGGTTTGTTAAAAAAAAAAAGATTCTGATTCAGCATAATAAGAAAAACTAATTCTACAACTGTCCTACCTGGAGCTTTGCTACAAGACGTTCAAATGATATACTACAGCTTAAAAAGAGGTAATTCCTGATGCAAAACTATCACTTAATAGTAATACAGTAAATAA
Organism: Ptychadena robeensis; assembly: GCA_036250615.1. Taxonomy (NCBI): domain Eukaryota; kingdom Metazoa; phylum Chordata; class Amphibia; order Anura; family Ptychadenidae; genus Ptychadena; species Ptychadena robeensis. The sequence continues at coordinate 133,028,765 of CM070033.1, forward strand.
TTTCAGCATTATTGCATGAGCAGATAGGAAATTAATAGAACTATATTATTTGTGCTGTTTGGTAAGTACTAATACAGCAAGCCAGATGGAATTCCAAGAAATGACAGTGTTGTCTAGTAATCAGTCTGCTCCCTTATCTGTAGGTCAAATAACAGATTTATTACCTTTACAGTAACCATGTGTGAAAGCTTACAGCCTCAAGGAAGCAATTCTAAAACTCCTAAGAGAGGAGGAGCTGTGCATTCTACGCACAAAGGGGAAACCACAGGAGGTTGTGCTTCAACTATCACTATAAATAGGTTGTTAGGTCACTCGGTCACAATATACGCGACACACAGGAAACTATAGACCATTCCAACAGACAGAGAACCTGTAACATACAGAGAGCTCTAATGGAAACGGAAAGGTAAACTTAACTAAAAGGAAAAGCAAATGAACTTTGAGATACGATTTCATTGAATTTTTTTATATTGTTGAATGCAATTATGTTCCTTTATAGAATTGGGAATACATACATTAACATGCATCAACCATAAAAACCCTATAAGGGTATAAAGTAACAAGACGTTTGCAGCATATATTAATAAAAAAAACCTAAACAGTTATAGAGAATGATACTTCATGCCATCTCACTTTACTTTTTTTCCTCTGAGCAAAGTATTAGGTGATTTTACTCTCTTGCTGCTAGGAGATAAACTAAAATCTGTGTAGAAATATGGCTATATTAAATAATGCTAGAAACTTTTTATCCTTTGCGTCATTCTATATCATAACGACCACCCTTTGTTGCAGATGTTTTTTATTTTTTTTTTATTTCTCTGTATACTCATTCTCGTGCAGTTGGCAATGCATTGTTAGGTTTGGGTCTTTGTTATAGCAACACAAAAGGCAGGATACATACTATTATGTATGGCTTGAAAGGAGTTATGGTACAGCTTCACAGTATGGAGACATTGAGGAATTCTGAAGTGCTGTAAAAGTTTATCTGTTAATATGTACTTTATAGCACTCAACAGTCTATTTATTGGCATTGCTACAACCGATTTTAGAACATCTTAAATTAGACTGTGGTGTGATGTTGCTACAACACTAAAGCTGGAAAGACATGGTTTGATATAGGAGCAGTTTGAGGTTCCAGGCTGCAGCGTAATGATGTCATCACGCTCCTGCCCAACATCGAAGGAGCTAGAGCTCTGCTGTGACCCTTGGTCCCCATGCAAAGCCATGGACATCGACCATGATTTACAGTCATGTCCGATATCCGTTTTCGAGCAGGAATAATTGATCCCACTCGAAAACAGGGATGGCCACATTAGATATGGGTCAGATAGATGGCCGTGAGCGTGCACGGCACTCGAAGAGACCATCGATCTGGCCCATATCTATGCGTGTGTTCCCTGCTTAATAATGTCATGGGACTCTTTGTAAACTACTCCTTATTAAATGTAGTGCTGTCTGGTAGGGAGATAATGATGAGTGGTCAGAGCCCTCAAGCCCTGGAGATGGTCTACACTGGTCTATCCCAGCGCTTAAATCGGATATATGTTCTACAACAAAAACTTTAAATGACATATACCATAATCATGATACTTTCCTATCAACTTTCATTATAATAATAAACCACTATACAGTCCTAAAAACAAGATACTTATCTTCCATTCCCTCATGTGCCTGGTCCCATCTCCTCAGGCATTCTGGTTCTACAGTGTGACAGCCACAGGATTTTGAAGAGTTATGGAGATTCCAGAAGTTGTTTTGCTTTTTGTTTGTTTTTACTCATTTGACTATAAATGTTGCCTTGGTCTTGGAGTGCCATCTTGAATAACATTGGACAATATAATGTTAGTTCATGTGAAGGGGGTCTACTTGTGCACCACAATGAAAGTGTCACTAAGTGGTGTGTGTGCTAGTATGTATCTATACCAGTGGTGGGCAACTGGGTTGACAAATGCGGCCCTCAGCATCACCGCACATAACATTTGTAAAAACAATACTGACTTGTATAAGCAATTTTAATGAAAGAATGACAGCAGGCAGAGCAAGAAGATATACATACTCATATACATTGTCAAAGGTTATGTGCCTCATAGATATAATCAAAGCCTTTAATGATATCTATAATTGATTTAAAAGTTATATGCCCCTATTCTTAGGTTATGTGCTGCAATATAATACAATCACCCCTCATTCATTGGTGGATTGTGGGAGCATAGGCACTCACCAGTCTGCTCAACCCCCGCCAACACTAGAGGAGAGGTGAGGGACTTTCTCAGGTGCCATCTGGGTCACTGAGTGGCTTTTTCATATGTCTAGCAGGTTAGTTTATCACCTATCCTCCTCTTCTCACTCCGACAGGTGAGTTTCTATGCTCTATGCAATAATAGTTAAGTTTGGGGGGGGCGCAAGTGGAGGACCACAGGGGGCCGCAGAAGAACGCCCAATTGGCCGCAGGTTGGGCATCTGGGATCTATACAATTGCTGTGAATTAATATCAATAAATAAATGACATCTTCACTGAGTGTTCATGGCTCTTTTTAGCATTATAGACATATAATTGTTTCGGTTTTATTACAGGAAAAATATGGGGGAGACAGACATGAACAGCCTTAAAATGGAAACAAAAGAAAAAGGAAAGTTTGCCTCATTAAATAGACAAGAGGCTGAACTGATACTGGAAACTTATATAAAACGGAGTTGTAGTAATCGTGAAACAAAGAGGACAGTGGAAAAGAAAGAAAAGAAACATGGTAGAGTCCAGCGATCGGTCAGTGACCTCACTAGGTTTACACATAGAAAAAAAGAGAATAAAATCTCTGTTGTCACTAAAGTAGAGTCACAGGAAGCAGAGAAAAGACATGTGACCAAGCCATCGGAATCTGAAGAGACCTTTGAGCAGAACCATCAGGTCGCCAGTACAGCCAATAAACCTACCAAAAAGTCCTGGTTTAGGAAATTATTGGATCAACTCTTTAAGAAGGAAGAAAATCCTTCTGAACAAACGGTATCTGTGGTCAGTTCCGTGACTCCTGAGACTGATGGACATTTGACACAGACTAGAAAAGTCAGCATTACAAAGAATAGCTTAAGAAGAAAACTTTCTTTTAAGAAGAATGTTTCAGAAGTAGAAACAAAGCCAAAAAGACCCACCTTTCTTCCACTGAAACGCACCAATAAGCTATCATCAGTTACACAAGGTGAGTACCTATTGTTTGGGTATAATAATACCTGGTGAGCCAACATAAAAATATAATCAGAAAACATGACAACCGTTTGAGTCTGGGTTATGGTTGTGTTATCCTACAGCATAAAGCAGGGGTGGACAAACTTTTTGACGTGTGGGCCACAATGGGTTTTTAAATGTGACATAGCGGCCGGACCAAGAGTCTGCAAGGGCCACCTGACATAGGGGTCCTAAATTCTGTAGTTAGGACAGGATATTCAAGAAAAAGAAAATATGTTCAAAAATTAATAAATAGAAGGTTTTGATAGAAAAGCTTAAACATTCTATTGCAAGTAAACTATGGCCTCTAGGAAGGAATCCAAACAGTTATCCTCTAGGTGTTATCTTCACTTATTGCAGGGAATGAGGAGAGCCGAGCGTCTTGGCAAGAGGTGACAAAGAGCCAAATTAATACATTTTGGCCCCTGGACCTTAGCTTGCCCATTTCTGATATACAGTGATGGAATCTGTGTGTATTGTATAAATTGTGTGTTGCAGTATAAATATCATTTGTCAATCAAAAATAAATTAGCCTTACTACCACAAGTAATTAATGCACAGGCCATCCTTTAGGTTAATTTATTTGTATCAATCGCTATATTTTCACCTGACTGATCTCTCCATGAACTAAGAAAGAATTTGAACACTTGCTTTAAAGTTTGATTGAACAGAAATTGATAAAAAATTACATAATACGAGAACAGAAATTGATAAAAAATTACATAATACGAGAACAGAAATTGAAAGTGAAGGTTCTTTTGTTTCTACATTTAATTTTACTCACTTTACTCACTCACTAAATTATATATTAATATAAATAATGTTATAAAAGGTGGAAGCTAGCCATGGATGGGCCGATATTTCTTGTTAATTGTGCAGTAAATGAATCATTAATTGGATCATTAAAAATAAATTTATTTGACCAAAATTACTATTGAAGTTGAGCATAAAAAGAAAAGAGCCGGGATTGGTCAGATTGAAAGTTTGTATCTGATGGATTATTAATTGTTTGGATTGATTTGTATCTGATTAGATTATAGAGCATGTGCAAACACCTTTATCATTATAACCAGAAGGGAATCAAAATTAAGAAATAGATTTTTGCATCAATTACACTGTAAAACAGCCGATATTGGATCGACAGTGTTGTAGTGTACATTGAGATAGTAATTTGTATGGTGACTTTAATGGAATTCTTTTTAATTGCCCATAGATCTCCTCAGTTTACCCCCATATCCATAGATTATTGCAATATGGCTTGGAATGCATGGGATGAAGAAAAGCATATATTCTTCTAAAAAGCAATATCACAAACTGTGGTTAAAGTTAAATTACAAGCCAATGAAGGTGCCATCTTGGCCTTTATTTTGATCTGCAGTTGCCATGGTGCTGCACATGACTAGCTACCACACCAGCTATTTGATGGCTTAATAGTTTGGTTGAGACATGAGCACAGTGTGAGCTGTGACCATTATCACCCGAGGTGTGCCTTGAATTTATGATGAATTACAACTCTCTTATCCTTTAGTGCCAAAGAAGGAATTATTTTAACCGCTATAAACATACCCAGTTGCCATCAGTTTTGATAGATAAGTTGTATTGTCTATAGAAAACCATGATGGATATCACCAGGGTCAAGCTTAGAATGGAACTGTTTTAATAATTACTTATATTAGTGGGATAAGTTTCACTTTAGAACACTTATACTTTAGTTTGAACATAGACTGTGTATTCTTGCTTTGGGGTTCTATTATATGTCAATGGAGCCCCAAGCGCAAACTGAAAATTCAATGGAAATACACGGCAGTGAACAGAACTGCGCTGCCATGTGGTGTGATTTCTTGAATGCATCTTTCCATGCAATGTGAGGGAATACCAAACATTGTACACTGTTATAGCTTGCAGCAGTACAAACCCATCAAAAATGCTTGTGCCTATTTCTTTATATCTACTTAATGGGACCTCATTCATAGTTTGACTTGGATTTCAAGGTTTTTCAGTGATGCATATATATGATTTTGAAATAATAATATTTGTATGACAAGTCTAATGTCATCTGTACAGGAGAAAAACATGGCATAGAGGAGTGCTATTACCACCAAATGTCTGCAGAGATTGAGCAGCTTGTCAGTGATAATGATGCTGCAAGGAAGCCAAGCCTGACTGAAGAGTCCAAGAATGGAGAAAATGGTGAGATGGCAATCAGAGAAGCAAAACATATATATGAGAATTTAAACATATGCATTTTTTAAATTGCTAGTGTGCTTATATCAAGAAACTGAGCTTTCATTCATAAAGGTCCATTCTTTACAAAAAAGTAATACAATTATATATTTAACAAATATGTAACCACTTAAAATACCTGATGTGATCCAAAGTAATGGCCAGCAAACAAAGGGATGGCGGCTGATCTTCTGAGGGGCTGGCCGCAGCTTCCGTGTCCGTGTTCCGTTTGCCCGTGTCTGGGCAGCTTCACATGTAGATCACTCTTTTCCTGCTCTTTTACATGCATGCCTGGTGTTCAGCCTTGATAAGAAAAGGCATGCTGTCTTAAGGCCACCCGACACGCCCCGAGAGGCGGCCGACCGATGTGCGTGCGCGGTCGATCGGGAATGCCCACATGATCCCTGTCACCCCAAAGCTCTGGCCGATGCCGTTAGTTTCAATGGAGACCTGCGTCAAGGGTGCCCACCAATGCTGTTAGTGACAGAGTGCAGCGTGATCTGTCGGCCCCCACTCGGTACGTGTGTGGGGGCCTTTAACCATTGGTAAGTGTATGGATCACTTTTCCATTTGATCGACTAACGATTTGATCACCATGCACGTTTGGGGCGGTCAAACGAACAGGAATTGAACAGAAAAACCCTTTCTTCAATTGATCCTGCTCAAAGAAAGGTTGATCGAACGGGGAACAGACATGTCTGTAAAACGCGATCCATTGACCAGGGCCCCTATCCAAAGTATCGAACAGGTATCAATGTGCAAAGTGGTGCACATCGATTCGACGTGCACATCGATTCGACGTTCAATCGACGAATGCTCAAGCACAGCTGGTCGGTTGAACGGGTATCAACCTGTGTGTACCTAGCTTAGATTAGTAGAAATTTAGATTAAACACCTGCAAAGGTACATAAAGTATAAATGTTAGTTGATTGTTCTGAGCAACACACGGCTGTCATTTAAGTATTTATATTGTCTATATCTACACTTAATTAATCCTCATCATCTTTCTAATTGAAGCTAGCTTTTATCTTTCTTTAATCACTATCTTTCTTCATCTTCTTCTTTATCTTTCTTCAATACAGTAAAGGGCTTGTACACACATACTGTACAGTTTATCATATGGTTATATAGTGGATACATCGCCTCATCATCACCACACAGCCACCACCCCACTTTCTGTGACACAAATGAAAAGTTTATAATGAAGAAAATATTTATGGTAGACCTGTGTCAGCCTCTCGCACAAACAAACCTGGTCACATATTGCTAATGCTAGGGCACATTAGCTGGCTCGGACTGAGGGAGGCTTGGATTTTAGCATAAGTGGAGCCATATCCTTAGAGTTCAAGGAAAGGCCAGAATACGAAATAGCTATTCTAATAGTATTCTGGGACAAATGCAATTTTCATTGCAATTTGTCTACTTTGTATCACTTGCTGCCAAATTGGTCTATAAAACCATTGATTCTGACACACATTTTAGCTTCAAGTTGATAAATTATGTTTTTCTTTTATTTAAAGATGATATCATAAAGAAGATTGTTTCCATACTCCAAAAAGAAGGAGATGCCTATGACCAGAAGGTATGTGATCAAATATCAGATTTAACATTTGCGTAGACATTAAAGCTGAACTTCCAAAAAATTTCATTGCTTTCCACACACCACCTTTTTCTTCATGTTAAATACTATGCTTCCTCATCTCTTAAGGCCCCCATACACCTTACAATCTTACCATACAATTTCTGTACAATCAACTTTTGTTCTACCAAAACCATGCAATATGCGGACCCTTCTAAACTTTCCAATCACTATGTATTCTATCAGGGAGGACCCGACACTACATAGTTGTTGGTAAATCTAAAGGGAATTGTATAGAGTGTCTGAATCGTGTATGGGGGGGGGGGGGTGGGCTTTAGATTGTTAGTTTGGATTCGTTTAGTTTATTTTGATTAGACATGGTTTCCCATTCTTCTAGTTACAGTGTATATTTGTCTGCAGATTGGACAGCAATCAGCCACTATTTGTAGTACAGTGCCGTGTAATATGTTGGTACTTATTATACAGTACAATATTGTGATCATTTATTTACCTAGGGATCACATAAGAATATAAGTTTTACTCCCTAATCAGCACTGGGTATGGGGAATTCGGCTTTAAAAGGTGTTCATATTAAATGGTATTATACATTAAAGTGCATATACAAAATGTAAGGCACAAGTATTATATATAGTTATATGCTTCACATCTGTGCCTCACATATACAGTGGCTTGCAAAAGTATTCGCAAAGTATACTTTTCCACATCTAGGCCGTCAACCTAAACTTACAGGCCGAACAAGGAGAGCGCTGATCAGAAACACAGTCAAGAAGGCCATGGTGACTCTGGACGACCTGCAGAGATCTACAGCTCAGGTGGGGGAATCTGTCCATAGGACAACTATTAGTCGTGCACTGCACAAAGTTGGCCTTTATAGAAGAGTGGCAAGAAGAAAGCCATTGTTAACAGAAAAGCATAAGAAGTCCCGTTTGCAGTTTGCCACAAGCCATGTGGGGGACACAGCAAACATGTGGAAGAAGGTGCTCTGGTCAGATGAGACCAAAATGGAACTTTGTGGCCAAAATGCAAAACGCTTTGTGTGGCGGAAAACTAACACTGCACATCACTCTGAACACACCATCCCCACTGTCAAATATATTAATGGCAGCATCTTGCTCTTATCTTCAGCAGGGACAGGGAAGCTAGTCAGCGTTGATGGGAAGATAGATGGAGCCAAATACAGGGCAATCTTGGAAGAAAACCTCTTGGAG
>CM070033.1:133044396-133064503 GCA_036250615.1 Ptychadena robeensis
CTTATGTTCAAATCCCATTGACTATCATTGTAGAAATCCTTTGTGCGGATTTATTGCGTTTTGCCATGGATCCCCCTAGTCATGTCATTGTCCAGGTGTTAGTCCCCTTGAAATAACTTTTTCAACACTATTGTGGCCAGAAAGGGTCCCTTTGTTTTTTAATGTACGCCTGCCCATTGAAGTCTATGAGGTTCGCCAGGTTCGCGGACATTTGCGGAGGTTCGCATTCGCCGTTCGCGAACATCAAATTCCGGGTTCGCGCAATCACTAATTCTGAACCTGTGTTTAAATGGGGAGGTGGAGCTCGATAATGTTCCTAAATAGAAAAGGGGGGCCCTGCATGCAAAGTTTGGGAACCACTCGTCTAGACTATTTTATTACTTTTATACAAATTATGATTCTTAAATATATAGAAATTAATTTGTTTTTGAATGTTCATAGTTTGTAGTATATCTTATTTTAATTAAATAGGATTGTAAAATATTAAAGTCCCTGTATGTTCTATGTGTGATGTCCAGTGGGCAGTTTGTGATTTTCATATTATGTTAACTATGTGTCCACTGGGATTGCATGACCATGACCAGTGCATTTTTCATGATAATGGTAACTAACTGTAGTTAAGAAGTGCATTATTATATGAGGTTGTAATTGTAATTGATGGCTAGTTGTGTAAAAATAAGGACCTTCTTTCTGAGGCCAAAAATTCAGTAGGCTTAAATGGGTATACAGGTGGCATTAGGGACATGAGTCAGACTTGGGACGTGCATCAGATATTTATTGAAGGAAACAGCTTGTAAGTCCTTGCCTCTGAGCCAAAAGGACAATAATATAAACTTTGTACTCTTATAACCAAGCCTTTAATTTAACAACTGATAAGGGTATCATGTTGAAAGGAGAATAGTGCTTAGCCTTGTAGAAAGTGGCACAAATTAGTAGAACCCCCATATTTAGCAAGAGTAAGCCAGTCATAGACGTGTAGATTAAGTTAAATTGTCAGACGCTCAAGGCGTGATTACATCATCACGTCAAGCTCAAGCATCGATCAATCAAACTGTGAGTTGATGCACATCACTGTGCACATTAATTCCCGTTCAACACTTTGGAACCTTGTGATGGATCACTCCATGTGGGCAGCTTTGATTTGTGCAGAATCGTCAGGTGTTAATGGCGATCTATCATTCGAAAATTGCCCACTAAATCGTAATGTCTATGGCCGTCCTTAAGTATATGGTGGTGTATACACATTTCACCATACAAACCCCTGTATAAAGGTCCCCATACACATGTCAATGCCGATTGATGATCCATGCAATTGATGATGTCACACCATGCACGTCCATGGCAATCGATTATGCTCGCATCAAAAGTGGCCACCCGGGAATTGATTGGCATCAACTTGCTGTTTAATTGACGGATGCTTGAGTGCATCGCGGTGCTGTCATGATGACTTGAGCAGGTCATTGATCTAATGGGTATTGACCCATGTATAAGGACCCTAAGACACATTCAGATGCAAATAAAGCTGCAGGTTTGTTTGTAAGAATGTCATAAGCAGTGCAATATTGGGTAGTAGTGCAAGTGAAATGATCCTCAATGCATCCAAAAATCAGGCTCTGCGTGTGACGTGGACATCATTCATGGAGAGGTTCAGGTCAACAGAGAGAAACCTGGAGGGCCTTCTGCCAATGGTCATCTAAACTTAGCTTGATGCCAGATGGTCAAATGGTAAGTTATGTAAATGGTCAATAATTGGCCATGGAAGTATTGTGGAAGTATTGTGTGCTGCTATTTATTTACACGCCAATCTTGTAAATGTCACTGTTCAAAATAATATGTCATACATATACAGCCAGGTCCATAAATATTATAGTACACATATGCAAAATTTTTATTCCTACACCATTCACCTGATTTTGATGTAAATAGCCTCAAATTAAAGCTGATAGTCTGCAGTTAAAGCACGTTGTGTTAGTTTCATTCTAAATCCATTGTGGTGGTGTATAGAGCCAAAAATTAATTGTATCGCTGTCCCAATATTAATGGACCTGACTGTAATAGTAATGTATTAAAAATTTTGGTTTTTATTACAGAAAAAATATGGTGGAGACAAACCTAAACAGCCCTAGATTGGAAATAAAAGAAAGAGGAAAGTTTGCCTCATTAAATAGGCAAGAGGCTAAACTTATTCTGGAAACTTATATACAAAGGAGTTTCAGCAATCGTGAAACAAAGAGGACCATGAAAAATGAGGAAAAGAATTATGTTAAGGTGCAGAGATCAGTCAGTGATTTCAGTAGGCTTAGACACAAAGCAAAGAAGAAGAAAATTCCTTTAATCGCTAAAACAGAGTTAGAAGAAAAAAATGGTGTGACCAATGTGTGCAAATCATCAGAAATGATGGTCAAAAGTAACCATGATCCAGCTGGCACGACCATTCTGAAACCTGCAAAGAAGTCCTGGTTTAGGAAGTTATTAGGTCAACTCTTTAAGAATGGAGAAAATCCTTCTGAACAAACAGTATCTGTGGTCAGTTCCGTGACTCCTGAGACTGATGGACATTTGACACAGACTTCTAGAAAAGCCAGCATTAAAAAGAATAGCTTAAGAAGGACACTTTCTTTTAAAAAGAATGTTTCAGAAGACAAAACAAAGCTAATAAGACCCACCTACCTTCCACTGAAACGCACCAATAAGCTATCATCAGTTACACAAGGTGAGTACCTTTTGTTTTGGGTATAATAATACCTGGTGACCCAACACAATGGTATAAACAGAAACATGACAATTGTGGGAGTCTGGAGATGTTATGGGTGTGTTATATCTTATAGTATACAGTGCTGCTTGAAAGTATGTGAACCCCTCAAGTGGTGTAGATGTTTCTGTTGTTTAACCATGATTTCTTCATTCTATCATCACCAGTGTTTATTATGAAATGTCAGATATATGTCATCATGGCATGAACTTGTTTAGTGGTTTTGTTTAAGTAGCCCAAAAACTACAGAAACATGGACTTAGGTGTATGTGCAAAAGTAAGTGAACCCCCAGCTGGATTGGTTTAGTCGACCAGGTATAAAAGCGCAGGTGAAACACATTGGGTGCTAATAAATCACTTAAGCAGACCAATGAAATGAGACATTCCTTGGAAAATGTTTTGGCCTGCACTAATTAAAAGAGAGAGTGGAACCACTGACCACTGTGGTCCATACAAATCAACAATTTAAGAGCAAAGGAGATATCGAGGACATGAAGAGAGGGTAGGACAGCCCATCAGTCTGGGAAGGCTATTAAGACCATCTCCAAAAGATTCCAGCTCCATCCATCACTGTACGACAGATAATTACAAATGGAGGGCTCACATGACCCACTTTGCCTAGTAGAATGGACGCCATCAAAAATATCACCCAGAAGCACCAGAAAGAAAAATAATAAACCAGGTAAAAGCCAACCACACATCGATCGCGGGACAATGTGCATGCGTCTACAAATCTGACGAAAATTGATAGACATGACATTCATGGGAGGGGTTGCTAGGAATATTGAGTAAGAGAGGAAGGAAGAGAGTGTTGTTAGTAGAAACAGGTGAGGAGCGGGATCCGATAGACGATAAGGAAACGAGGAACGGGAAGCGATGGCAGAAGACGAAGTATGAAGGAAAGAAACGGGACCCAGTACGTAGAGAATAACTGAGAAGAGCGACGCAGAGAATTGAGAAGAGAAGAAAAAAGAGAGCCGAAGACGGGGCAGCAGACGAGGTGAACGAGGGAGGACAAGACAGATAGAGAGCGGACGAAAGAAAGTAGATGAAGGTGGGAAAGGGGGGAGTAGATGGAAGAACCAAGCAAACAGGGGGAAAGGAGCGAAGAGAGGAGAAGGAGCGAGTAAGAAGAGACGAGAGTAAGCGTGTGAGAGATAGTGAAGGATGTAGGTAGGTAGAAATGAAGGAGTTAGAAGAGAGAGACGAGAGTAGGAAAGCGTAGATGAAGAAGAGGAATAAAGGAAGTAAGATGGTTTAGTAAAGACGTAGGAGAGTAGGAAGAGAGAAGAAGTAGACGACGTAGGGGAGGAACGAGAGAGTAGATGGAAGAGAAGAGAAAGAGGTGAAGAGATAAAGAAGAGAGATGAAAGATGTAGGAAGATATGTAGAGAGAGTAAGAAGGAAGCCTCTGCTCTCAAAAAAAGCACAAACTGCCCGTTTCAACTTGCCAAGAGCACTTGGACACCAGAGGCCTTCTGGAAGTCCATTTCTGGACAGACGAGTCTAAAATAGAATATTTGGTCATAATCAAAACGACATGTTTGGAGAAAAATCAACACGGCATATGAAGAAAGAACCTCCTCCCAACGTGAAGTATGGCGGTGGAAAAATGTGAAGTCTGGGGCTGCTTTTTGCTGGCTGGGCCTGGAGACTCCATATTGTCCAAGGAAAATGAATTCTTCGGGTTTCAACAAGATTCTCGGACCAGAATCTCCTGCCATCAGTCAGGGAGTTGAAGCTGGGACGAAGGTGGATTATGCAACAAGACAATGACCCCAAAAGATTCCAGCAAGAGTACAAAGGAATGGCTTCAGAGAAAGAGGATTAGCACTCTGGATTGGGCCCAGTCAAAGTCGGACTTTAACCCAATGAAATGTGTGGTGGAGACCTTGAAAAAGTGGTAAAAAACATGCCAGATGCCCTCCAACGTCTCTCACTGCAAGGAGGAGTGGCAAAAAATCCCCATTAAGCAGATGTGAGAGATGGTTGTGGTTTACAGGAGACGTTTAGTTGGAGTAATGGCTGAAGACGCGGCAAAGGGAGAGCCACAAGCTACTAATACAAGGGTTCAAACTTATGCACATGTAAGATTTTCAGTTGTTGGGACCATAAACTCGTTGTTACTTAAATAATGAAAATATATCTCTTTTTGTGGTGTGTCTACTATTTGAAGGTGTGTGCTTTACAAATTGGGATTTAGATGTATGTCTAATAAGGTCTTTAAATGTTTTTAAACAGTGACCATGTCTGGAGGGTTCACATACTTTCAAGCAGCACTGTAGATATACCCAACTAATGCAGTTTCCCCCGGGTGTGTTGTGTCATGGCTGGTCCCTGTTAATGACCCTAGCAATGTTCAGGAAGTTTCTAGGTAAATATGCCCACCAACATTCAGAGACTGACAATTGCTAAATGGGATGTTTGGGTCAATCAATACAGCATAAATTCAATCTTTATTAAAATACATTCCATAAAACCATACATTCATAGCACTTGTAATAAAATGATGTGTGGCCCAGGAACAGGCTTCCTCAGGGACAGGCTAACAAGGGAATATGATGGTAGCCAACGCCATCGACTACCACTATTCAGACTAGAGACATGGTGTAAACCACCTGCAAGTATGTTATAGATCAGGCGCCCTTCACTCCCCCATAGGTGATACCCATAGATTGGGTTCAATCGCTCAGGAGAGAAGGGGGCCCTCCGACACTTGTTAAAAACTGTGTAAATTTCCTCAAATTCGTTAGATGAAGCAGCTTATTCTAATACTGAATCAATGAGCTATATCCGCTCTTCCAACGGACTTAACCTGGAGATAGGATGGACCCAAGATAGTGTCACCATGTGTCTATTTGCAGTGTGATCTGTCTGGCAATTTAAGAGACGATCACTCAAATTGCAGCTTAAGATCCAGACCTGGCAGGTGGTTTACACCATGCCTCTAGCCTGTGGTCGATGATGTTGTCTACAATCCGATTACCTCGTTAGTTTGTCCCTAAGAAAGCCCGTTTCCTGGGTGAAATGCATTGGATAATTAATGACTATGGAAAAAGTATAAGAGATTGCATCCTGTCTAGCCACAAATGTTTTTTATTACAAGAACATACATACATATGAATGTATGATTTTATGGAATGTATTTTTATACCAATAAAGATTGTATATTTCACGGTAATTGAATTTATGCTGTATTGATTGGCCCAAAAGTCCCATTTAGCAATTCTCAGTCTCTGGATGTCAGTGGTGATATTTCCCCAGAAACTTCATGAACACTGCTAGGGTCAGAAATGTTCCTATAGTATAGAGTCACCTGTAGTATATATGTATGACTGCTGAAAATGTAATCTTATGTTATATTCTGAATTGCCTGAAGCTCAACCTGCAGCCCTTTAGTGCTTCCTATGCAGCCCCGTTAATCCTGTAGATATCAGTTTGCTTTCGATTCATGTTATTTGATCTTACTAAAATGTGTAAACATTTATTTGTAAAAGATGTGTATACCTACATGTAACATGTCTAACATGATCTGTGTAGGAGAACAGCATAACGACTACTTCTACCATCAAATGTCTGTTGAGATCGAACAGCTTGTGAATGATTGTACAACAAAGGAAAACCTGGGTGAAGAGTCAAAGGATGGTAAGGGAACAGGTAAGATCATGCCAATATCACCACCAGAGTGGCAAAAGTCGGGGTGTACAGGGATGCAAACTTGACAATGCTGGGGGGAGGGGGTAACACCACAAATAGTGCTAATCTTGGTGACGCAACTGCAGCAGTGAAAACCTGGCTTTAAGCAAAAAGCAATGGCTTGTGCTGTCTCTCTACCCAAATGACCTTGATCAAAAGTTTTCATACCCTGGTGATTTGATATTTGCAAAATTAGGCGAACTTCAATTTATACCATATGCCGCTCCACACTATTAGGAGTTCTACCCCTAGATTGACATGGACTGTAAAGTAGGTTATGCAGAACAGACTGTAGATATACTTATGTAAAATGCACTTAGGTTTTTTTCAGCTTTAGGCTATGTCCTTACAACGTCGTAAGATCCGTCGGGACCCTTACTTTCAGCGCAGTGCTTGGCAGGGGTACCGACGGATCACATACACTTTAGTTGGACGGCAAATGCTCTGTTCAGACATCCAGCGATGAAGGGGTTAACGTACTACAGCAAGTTAACCCCTGCATTGGCGGATGTCTGAACAGAGCATTCGCCATCCAACTAAAGTGTATGTGATCCGTCGGTACCCCCCCCCCCCCAAGCACTGCGCTGAAACATTCTGCATTGGCGGATCAGTGTGAGAACAGAGCATCCGCAGAGCAGGTAATGTGTATGTGTCGGGACCCCTGCCCAGCACTGTGCTGAAACATTCCTTAATGTTAAGTATTTGGTGACAATGTTATCATGTGCAGAAACCTCATCATGCTGGCAAGGAGCTGAGTCTCTGACTACACATGGGTGTGCCACACCTTAAATCAACAAAAACAAAAACACGCTTGTCCTCTATTTTATTTAGTGTCACGGTCTACTGGCTTAAATAAGACATTAGTGTTGCATCTCACACACATTCTGTTGACTATTCAAAGTTTGGTACAACGTTAATAAATTCAACTTTTTTTTATTTTCTAGATAATGTAATAAAGCAAATTGTGATGATACTCCAAAAAGAAGGTGATGCCTACGACGGAAAGGTATATGATACACAATTATGAATGAGGTGCTTCAGTTTACTATTTTTGCGCTGTTGTAGTCCACAGAGATCATAAAAAGGGGAAGCTGTTGAAAAGTTCTATGCAATTAGCCAGTTCACAGGAAGATGCGTGCCAGCACCTGTAATGTGGATCAGTGTAAATTGGGCCTAAGACATAAGATCTGTTGCAAATTTTGCCTTAAGTAACCAGACAACTTTTTTTTTCATAGATAAATAATACACAGTGCTTAAATCATAGGTGAGCAATATTTTGCCCTCAAATTATTTTTCTTATTTAAAAATAATGGGAAACTCAACTAGATAAGCCAAATTGCTTATACACATCATGCAATAAGTAAACGTTACTTCATATTTATTCAATCAGTGACAGTAATAAAACGACCTTTGTGTCCCCAGCAATATAGTTACTTTGCAGCAGAGATACAAATATTACCATATCTTTACATTTTATCACATACATAGATAAAACACGATGCTACCCTCAGAAGCTTCTTCAGAAACATCTCTTACAATTCCTTCAAGCAACTTGCTGATGTTTATATTGATGAAGAGGTGAAGAAGAGAGGATCAGATGACACACCTGAGGACATTAAATTTGCGTTCTCCATCCACTTTACAAAGCAAGTTGCTGGAATCGCTACTCATCCTGTAAACAGAATTATGGGATTTGGAAACCAATATCTTCAAGACACCTTTACATGGTTGTCACGCAATACCGACAATTTGGTAGGTATTCCATCTAGTGTTTATCATCTATTTGATCCTCTGATTTTGTACATTTTCCCACTAAAAGTAAATGACCAGTCTGTATTTGGTATGGAAGATTTATTGTAGCTGTAAGAAACTGATTAACAACCAAAAAACCCTCAAAAACTCAAAGGGATAAATGTGTATTTGATTCCCTATCAACCAGCAATTATTCTAGCTTCATTATATGCTGGTAATGAGCTGAGATTAGGAGGAATCTCTGTAAGGGACAGGAGTACTATTATTCCCTCCTTGTTACAATACATGTATAAAAGTCACCTGTCCACAGAACCAGCTATCATGGTCAAAGCCAAAGAGCTGTCCAGCTGCTGGGTAAAAGATTTGGGGTCAGCTGAGACCAAAACCATGCTCTTTGGCTTCAAATGAACTTGCCATGTTTGAAAAGGGAGAATTGCACCATGAAACCTCAAGAACACCAAACTCACCATTACACATGGTGCTGGACTCATTATGTTTAAAAGTTGTTTTTCTGCTAAGGTCACATGACACCTTCGCTGTAAAGAAGATATGATGGACAAGACAATGTACTTGTACAAAGTCTTTGGTTAGCATCTCCTGCTTTTGCCAGGGCAAAAGAAATGGGTTGTAGATGGGTATTCCAGCATAACAATTACCAAAAATCACATTGGCAAGGCAACAAAAGAGTCACTCAAGAAGAAGCACACGAAGACCCTGGAGTGGCATAGTCTCCAGACTTTAATGCTATAGTAAAGTTTTGGAGGGTGCAGAAGGTTGAGTTGCCAAACATCAGCCTCAAAACTTTACTGAGGATCTACAAAGAGAAGTGGTACAAAATCCCTCCTGAGATATTGCAAATCTAGTGGCCAGCTACAAGAAACATCTGACCTGTATGATTGCCTACGATGTATTTTTCAAAAGCCATCTTTTACCAAGGAATCAAATACTTCTTTCCCTAATTGCAATGCACATCAAGACTTTATGGCACTGGGTTTGTGAGAGTTTTTTTCCCCTGTTAATCTGTCTCTCACAGCTACAATAAACCTCCCATAACAATTACAGGGCAAGCGTACAAACTCTGTACATTAGAATATGGATGGGAGTTCTGGTCATCCTATGATGGATTTCCTTTCAGGAGGGCTTAAGTAACAAAAGAGAACAATAGAGGAAAGTCATCCCATGTGTAGATGGTTCATGTGCCTGGAAAACAAAGACTAACTAAAATTAAAGTGTGACAGACAGTGGGTCATTGCTCCAGCGGGCCATAGAAAATGCTAACTATTAGAGATAACAGACCCTGTCAGAGTGTTAGGAATTATAAATTAGAAGTGTGATGTAAATGGCAAACTGAAAATAAAGTGCATAGGGAGGTGTGCCATTGCCATACCTTTTCATGGCACAATTCCTCCACACAGTGCCCTTCTCCAGTCATTCCTCTGTTGAACATTGTCACCATCTACTCTTCCAGATGGTAGGTCTATGTACAGAATGGCTCATGTTCTGTACACTACACATAAATATAAAAAAGTGACAGATATCATAGGAAAAAGCACTCTGCACATTTCATCTACCAGTAATCCTCACTCGTAGTAAAGATACTAGTAGTATCCTTGTTCTGCTTCAGCATGAGTTAAAGCTCATTCTCAGGTGAGACAGAGAAGAGCAAGGTTTTACAGCTTCCTTGTTTTAGAGATTATTCCTCATTACCCGTGTCCACCAGGACATGTATCTTTTTATGAGAATGCAAAAAGCACCCATTAAATATTCAAACATTTATCAGGTTACTGTTGCTGTTTCCACAAACACCATTATTTCCTGTGTGATCTCAGGGACACAAATTGATGGGGAATTTCCAATGAGGTCAAACAGTATAGAATGTCTTTGTCACACTATCAAGCTAACCATAAAAAACAAACTTGTTCCAACTACTCAGGTTAGAACAGAGATTAGTATTGTTGTAACAGTGTAGTATTGTGGAAACTATACTGCCATGCAAGGGTACCTCTGATAAGTATGGACCTTAACTATCTAAATATGGACCTTAACTATTCAAATATATTCAACGAATATTCGACATTCGAGAATTGTTTACCGGCCAGCCACGCGTGATGTAAGGCAATAGAATACAGTCAAATCGAATTTTAAGAATGTCGAATGTTCCTTAATATATTTGTGAAATTACATGCATTCGAATATACCATATGCCGCTCAGCACTATGCACAGGTCGATGCCCATGCAGTCTAGGGGCCCTCGAGTGCAGCACAATGACATCATCACACTGCGCTCGAGCTCCTTCGATTGAACAGGGAATCTGCGCCCTCGATCCCATTTGATACTTTGTTGGATCCAAAGTAACGATCGAGAAACCGATGCCCACTCAATTTTTGTATCGTTTCGAGCACAATCAATTGCCGCTAAAACACACAGCAAACGATCGTGTTTCGATACAGAAATCGAGTCATGTTTGCCTAGATCCCAACTACCCTGTTTCCCCTAATATAAGACCTACCCCGAAAGTAAGACCTGAATGACTTAGCTGCTATCCCCCCCCCCCCCCCCCCCCCCCCCCCTGTGCTTTGAATATAAGCCCTTTCTCGAAAATAAGACCTACCATGTATAAAGAGATGCTAAGGGTGCCTAAAGAACAGTCTAACGCACCATCCCTTAAGTTCTGAATTATAAATTGAAGATTAGAAACTAATCAGGGGAAATCTCTCCTGATGGTTATGCCCTACTGGGATTTTATAAGGTGCTGGTTCAGTCAAATAGTACCGTCAGAAAAGTTTTTTCTATATAATAAAAGGTCTTTATTGTGTCTCTACAGTAGGACCATAAATATAAATATAAATATAAATATAGACAATAGAAAAAGTGTTCAGTTAATACAAGAGATAATAACATTCGATAAAATACTCACCACAAGGGTACAGTGGATAAACATATTTAGGATTTTACATGACCATACAGTACATAAACAACTGTAACCAGCCCGTCTTAGATCGTGTCTGCCTCCAACATGTTTTGCCTTGATGGCTTCTTCAGGGAGGGGTTATTTAGGTAGGTACAGTTGTTTACGACACAATCACCGGGTCACTATCCAGGCGGATCTGGGGCTCCCAAGGCGATTCTCTGTGGAGGGGAGAGAGAGGGGGAAGGGACAGGAAGGCCCCAAAGCCATGCCTCAAGATGTGGCCTCCGTGTATCCCAGTTAAGGACGTCCCCTCGGTCAGGTAACCACACTTGGCCCGACCGGGGCGCCTGTATCACCTTGCAGTAAGGACCTCCTTGAGGAGAGCCGAGGAAGCAGCCAACCAATGCCTGGTGGAAGTAGAGGATGCCCAGGTGGGGGCGTCCAGAGATGCCAGCGGTCAGGGTCCAAATCCTCAGTTAGGTGCCGGCATCCAGCACCTTATAAAATCCCAGTAGGGCATAACCATCAGGAGAGATTTCCCCTGATTAGTTTCTAATCTCCAATTTATAAGACCTACCATATCCCAGAGAAAGCTTCCAAATTTTGAAAAGACATGGCAGGAGGTGTTTTGTCACTTCTTCTAAGCCCAGAAATAAGCCTTAGTGCATTTTTCATACCTAAAATTAATATAAGACAGTGTCTTATATTCGGGGAAACAGGGTATGGGATAAACAGTGTGTAGTAATGCTTAAAGGGAAAGACTAAACCCCCCTCAAAAAATAAAATTGTATATCTTCAACTATAAGGGTACCAATTGAGTTTGATTAGGATATTCCTATTGTTAATCATTAATGTGTTAGTTTCTCTGAAATGTATAGGTGTGTAACCTTTTCCTATGACTTCTGTGTTATACATTTGGATTTCCAAATACCTGTTTATCTTTAGTTCCTCAAAGTTAGTTTCTTTTACAAGGTTTACATAGCTGTGTATGATGCTGTTCATTAAAAGAAGTGAGTAATGTCACCTGATGCTGTTTACACTGACCGATACACCAATGTGCTATAAATAGAATGCTGTCCATTGACTTCCATACACATAACAAGTCTCACATAGCTAACACCAGCCCTGTGAAGTACACCAGATGACATTTGTTCAGCAGCGACAAGTCTTTGATTACTGACCTTGGAAGACATCAGGATATACCGTAGACCTCCTGTAACGATCACTTTAGTGTCATAACCTTAATATGTGTGTCAGACAAATTCTTTGCTATATTCCACTGTAGAATAATTGAATTACATATGAATAATAGTGAATTGACATGCTGCCAATTAATACATCATGCAGGTGATCCTAGTCAGACCGGTTCAATAAGGCATGAAATCATTACACAGCAGATGTCCTTGATCCAGTCATTATGTTAATATTCATTTTGCAAGCTGTTAAGGCCTGTGCTATGTTAATTTCACAAACTAGAAATCAGCTGATCATGTGCATCTCCAGAGTTTTCTTGCAGGGGAACGTTTCAGATTTTTCCCAAGGTTGCCATCCCTAATTTCAAGGACACAATAATATTTTTTTTCACTTAATTATTAATAATCAAAGTAAAAACTACGGTATGTATTACTTAAGATTGTTATACCCTATAAAAAATAGACCAAATATGAGGTGGACATCCCTTACCTGAGTCTTCTGGCTGATCACTCAAGAAATGCCCCTTCCAATGTATATTTCCACCAAGCTTTTAGGAACAATAAGACATAAACTATACAGTTACAGTTTTGTAACATAACAAATTGTGTTTTTATGTTTCAGAATAATGCTGAGGATTCAGAGACATGCATTAGTCCTGATTGAAGAAATCCTTCTGTGATATTGGAGCCAATCAACCTTTGATAGCTATGTAAATCAATAGCAATATATATAGGGCACAATACATATAAATATTTTCCCATTATCTTATGAAGCATGCAATAATGCTGGTCCAGTAATTGTTTAAATGCACCGTATGTGTTTACATCATTAGATTGTTAAGTTTCAATGAAAAATCAATTAAAGCCATTAAAATAAAGACATTGGAAAAGTGGTAACACAACTTAATGCTAACCTAAGGAATGTTTTAGACTTCAGGCTCTAAAACAGGGGTTTCAAAGTCAGGCTGGGGGACAAATCTGGCCTGTGGTGAGAATTATATTTGTCCAGCAAGACTTTCTATTTAAGAAATGAATGACACAAATATGTCTTTTATTTGACATTTGATGTCACATGTGTTATAGTATTATACTTTGCTTGTTTCAGACTTAATGTTCAAGTAAAACTTAAGGTACCCATACTCGGTACGATCCCCGCCTGGTCATCACGCTGGACCAGGTCGCTCAGAGGATCGGAGAACACCCTTTGTGTGCTAGAAATTACTTTAGATGGGGACGCTGGTCCGCATCTAAAGTAATGTGATCTTGAATTTAGAAGTTGGATCATCGTCCGATGACTTGCGGTGCGATCCTGGTCGATCCATCCATCTGATCTGCAAACGCGCATATCGATCGTTCAGCCACAAAATTGCCTGCCAATCGTACTATGTATTAAGTTTATTTATATATGAAAAGGTTCTTCTTTATTTCTGATGATTTCCTAAAAAAATTTCAACGAATAAAAAGGTTGGCCCGTGATTTTGTTCAGGTTGTTAATTTGTCCTCCTTTGTGTATTTGAGATTGACACCCCTGATCTAAATAAATAAAGTTCAGCTAATTTAAGAGGTTTTAGGATTGTTCCAAGAGTTTAGTCTCCCAGCACCCCCAACAGATTTAATGATTAGGTTGTGAGCTATTGCTTTTCTATCTGTCTGTTCACATGTCCGGAATGTTAGCATTACAGTGTACAATATTGTTTTGCATGCTGTGGTGTGCCAATGGTAAAAGCTAAAGTTGTACTTAACATCTAAATTATTAATGCAGAATATTCCTCCCCCCCCCCCACGCAGTTAGCCCGTACCCGCTGTTTTTAATGGCGTGGTCCAAGCCATCAAAGCAGAGTATACTCTACTCTGCTTGTGATCCCTGCCCTCCCCCCTCCTCCTCTCTACACATTGCCGGTGTCATCTATGCCATTCGTGATGTGTCCTCAGAAAGCGACGCCCCTCCATTTATATGGAGGTCTATGGCTCTGGTGGTTCTGGGAATACGCTGTAAATACATTTGTTTTTGGAAGCCCAGTTCATCAACGGTTTGATTTGCAAACAAACTCTGGATGAACTGGGCTTGTCTTAACCCCTAGGGAGGTTGATTTTGTGAGTTTACCATGTTTGCACATATAATATTAACAGTTTGGTTTTATATAGTTATATGTAAATTTGTAAATAGTAAAAAAAACTTTTCTATGTGTAAATTAAGCAATAAAATGAAAATATTATACAAAACGTTGTTATTGTCATGCTAGAAGTACGTTTTTTTTTAATTTTCACAATTATTGCATAAATAATTATTGGGAAGATAAGATAATCCTTTTCTACAGGATTAGAGAGTAAATCTGGGAACACAGGGCTCGATATTTGAGCTGTTTGAGATATCTTGGCAGCAGCGCCATTATGTCATAACGCTGCTGTTGACCTGCCGCTATATCCCCATCCAAAGTATAGGATATTGAACAGGGTTTTCCAACATGTTGAAAAATGGCATACATGAATTGATTTTTTCACAGACTTTAGCACAGCTGAGCACTGTGAGGTGCACGACGCTCGGCTGTGCTAAAATCTGTGA
This sequence comes from Ptychadena robeensis, assembly GCA_036250615.1. Classification (NCBI taxonomy): domain Eukaryota; kingdom Metazoa; phylum Chordata; class Amphibia; order Anura; family Ptychadenidae; genus Ptychadena; species Ptychadena robeensis. Next base: position 133,059,265 of record CM070033.1, read on the forward strand.
AAAAATTATTTAAGCTTGGCTAACCCTCTTCCAAATTTGTGGCAGGCTTAAAAAACAACAAGCCATGGTCTCTTGCTCCTCTGATCAGATAGCTAAACATTTCCAATACTATAGTGACTTATATGCTGAAAAGGACCAGCGCCCTCTTAAAAGAAAAAAACTATGTAATGAGTTTTTTTTTACAGATATTAAATGTTTAAAAAAGCAAGGCCCACCCCAGAGCATACCAGATCACCTTTTAGCATAGGGTCCGGTATGCTCTGAAAAAGGAGCAAACCAGACTGCTGTTGGCAAGCCTGGAAAGACAGGAAGGGGGGCACCCTGTCCCACCAGGCCCCATGCCATACCTCAACAAAGGGGAGACCCTTCATTAACGTCTCATGCCTATTACATGAGCCAGGCGTTGTAGGATGCAGGTGAGGGCTGATTGGTTTGCCTTTAACAAGAGGAGGATTCTGCCTCCCACCCTTTTGAATGAGTACAAAGGTCCCAAGGATGTCATACCCATTCAGAGGGTGTGTTTTAAAGACGAGACTATTAAAAAAAACCATACATATCCAAAATTGTAATCCATCTCGTCCCTCGAAGTGTCAAGTGTGCAATGAAGGAGTCTCTTTCCTGGAGCTCCAGTGACCATTTGTGTCCCACAAAGTCCTCTGACTGAATAAAGCTTCAAAGCTAGGCTGATTGATATTTTGATAAAATAAATTTTTGATGCCTTTTCTCTATTTCTAGGAAACTGTTTAAAACACCCCCTAAGAGGTCCTTGTTCTCATTCAATAGGGTGGGGAATACTCAATGCACCCCCACTCACGCCTCCACAACACCTGGCACATGTTGGGTGTAGGAGTCCCCCTTATTTTAATGAACGGTCTCCCCTTCATTGGGGTAAAGCATGGTGCCTGGTGGGACAGGGATCTTTTTTTTCTCTTGGTAGACCCCTCGCTCTTCACGTCACCACGCTGTGATTGCTTGCTGGCTGAACACACAGGAATCTAAATGTGTATTGCTAAATGTGTATTGCCTTAAACTGAACCTCTGCCACACAATTTTGGGTTTATAATAGAAAAGCATTACCTCACACAGCTCTAGCATCAGGTTCAAGACTCATGCATGCACTATTTTTGACTGCGCCCATTAAGGTCTATGGGCGCGATTGGTGACCATGGCCGGCCGCGCATGTGGTGGGCAAGCCCTAATGCTGGCCATACACATGCCGATAAACGGCCGAATTTTAATTTTAATCTGACCGACGGCGAGAGCGCGCACGCCCGTCGGTCAGATTAAAATCCGTCCGTTTATCGGCATGTCCCCACATGGGGCGACAGATCCCTGTCGCCCCACTTCTCGGCTGGCCAGAGATCCGACATGTCGGAAAATCTGAGCCGATGGGAGCCGATGCCATAAGCTACAATGAAGCGGCTGCTTCATTGTAGCTTATGGCCGGCACACAAAGGGTGCCCAGCCGACTGAAGGGGCCCCAGAATGCAATGGGATTGTAAACGTGATGACGTCATCACGTTTACAATCCCGGAAGAAATCGGGGCAGATGTCGGCGATGGTCGCCACGTGTATGCCTGGCATAAGTGCTTTTTATATCAATGGAGGATAAGGTTATCATTTAACTTTGTAAAAAGCTTTGATCAATTATCAGCACACAAAATAAATAAACAAACAGTAATTCCTTTACGGGTTTTAATGCCAGAATAATTATTATAAAGCTTCATAGACTTTGCTTATGATTTAACAAAACACACTGTAGAAATGTATTTATAGAATTTATATTGATTCAGGTACAAATCTGCATGAAGAATAAGAACTTGGAAAAAACAAATGTAATCTCATTAAAAGTGCTGACTTGGATTAACAATTATTTACAATTTGATATGTTGGCATCATAACAGATATTTTTAGGTAAAGAGTAAATTGGAAAATGAAAATACATGTAAACCAATATGTCACAGTCTATAGATAGAGAATTTCACATAGATATTAGACACCCAGGTTCATACATATACACACAGGGTTCTGTTATAAATTGATTAGGAATACATTACAAATAACATATAAATATACATTTGTGATATGGAGATAATATAGCTATTTCTAATAAAATTCTTTACATAGATTGGAAAATCACTGTAAATAAAAATAGACCTTTTTTGTTTTTAAAAAATGGAAGGTCGGCTTCCAGGCCTCTTCCATCTACCTAATTGGCCTACTGTATGGAGGTAAACAAATAACATGTAAAGGATAAAAATGACCTTACTTCTGTCTTTTGCCCATAACACCAAAGGTTAGAATGATGTCAGTGGCCTGCCAGTTAAGAGTTCTGTGAAGGCAGAGCAGGTAAGTTATAGGGAGATAACATGTCCCTTAATGCACTGGAGCATCTTTGTATATTTGATAAAAGGTCTCTTTAAACTTTCCAATGTCATACAAATGCATAAAAATGTAGTTATAATAATACTAATAATAGCACCAAGGAATATAGGCCTTCAGGCCCATGTAGAGAGAATGTCAAACTCAGTAATATGAGTACTTCCTTTTGTTAGGAGGGGAGGTATGATATCAAGTACAGTTCAATAAAAGTGCTAAAAACCCTTTAGTCCTTGTACACAAAGGTTCTTCTTGGCACCAGCGTACAGAAATGACATTGAGCTGTATGGCTCAGTAAGGGTTAACAATGACCATCAACTTTATATAAAATGCGTGAAATGCTACTTACCAGTAACATGAATCACTACAGTACCAGGATTTGCACTATTACTATTGCACTGTGCATGCAGTAGATTTTGGGAAGAGCAACTAAACAAATTTAAATCAAGCTTTTTGCAATAACTTTTTTTTTTTAAATTGTTTTTTTAATGCGCAGTAGAGAGGAATGTAAAAATGAAATGGATTCTCCTGTAGATAAAATAGCTTGGATCCATTGTTTAAAGTCAATGTTTTTTTTTTTTTGAAAAGCAGGGCTAGGATAGATTGCAGGCCTCATGGAAATAAAAGTCTTTGCAATGATTGGTCCCCTGGTGTCCGATTTTTGTCTGCCTGGAGTTCCAATTCCTGCAGGCTGCATATGTTCCATGCATAATATACGGTGTGGGTGGGATTTTGTACGCATGCAGCTTATTGTTCCACATTTTATAAAAGCTTAAATGTATGTTGTATAGATCCTGAATCACTGGTGGTATCTTGCCCCCAACATCTATGTAGTCTGGCACAGCGACAGCATGCCTCCTCGCTGTATATTGACTTTGTGTTTTATGTCCATTTCTCTTGTTTTGTTTAATCCTCATTCTACTCCACGCAGATCTTTTATTTAACTGCCATCTCATTTCCTTGCCCTGAGAACACATTGATATTGCTTTGATCCACAAGGCAGAACTGGTTTTTGATGAGATAAAGAATGGCGTCTTTATATCCTTGGAAATAAAAGTCCTCCAGTACCTGTGGGTGAAAGGAGCAGTCTATTAATCAATGATTACCTTATACCGGGGATTCTCCTATTTTCACTGGCAAGCCTTGCTCACATATTATTCTTTTACATAAAAGGAATTGACACCTATTATTTCACATAGGTTATTAGTATTTCATACTATATACATGGTTGGGGCCTTATTGAAGGAACAATTTGCATGGAGCGTGAGCAAACAGCTCTGAGGAAATTTGAAATAAAAAGCATTCTGGGATATAATATGGTGCAGAAATCTCCTCCTCCTCCACATAAATTAGTCAGAGTAAAGCCGGGCATACATGGCACCCGATGTTGCTCTAATCTGTTACAAGATTTGAGCCATCTACAGTTCCTTTTGCTCTAAGGATTTAGACCAAACAGGTTTCCAACATATTGGAAAACCTTGGTCAAAATCCAATACTTTGAATAGGGACTGCGGGTCTCCACCCAATGTAATGGACAGGCTGCCAGCTGCATGGCACACAGGCGGCTGTGATCAGCTAGCTGCTGTGGGAGTGTGAAGGGGGCTGGGCCAGAACATCTCTGTGGCAGGGGAGGGAGCGTGCTCTCTGCTTCTCTGGCTGGGAAGAAGCAGAGATATGGGGGACCACGGGGAAACTGGGTCCCCATCGAAGAGGAATTGATGTGCCCATGTGGTACACATTGATTACCGTTCGCTTGACCTGCAATCAATACAGCGTGGTGACCACGCTGTGATTGATCACCGGTTGATTGCACTGAAATCTACCCGTGTATGCCCAGCTTAAGTCCTGCAATACATCTAATCTGACCTGTGTTAAAGGTGCCCATACACGGGCAGATTCTGCCTCGATAGATGAGGGACCAACAGAAGATACTCAGAGGATCGACGGGCACCCTTTGTGTGCCGGGTATTACTTTGAATGGGGACCCGATTACATTTATTACAGGAATCAAGAGCAGCCATCTAAGCATGCTCACCGAGGGTATCACGAAGTAGGAAAATACGGGATTCATCAGAGAATCTTAAGTAACCCAGTTAAACCATTGCTTAATGAATTTGAGATTTGACGTCAGGCCCTCCATTTGGCGAATTTTACCAATTCTATTGAACCACTAGGCCATTGTTGGACCCTCCCCCTGCTTCCAAAGGGCCCAGGATGTAAGCCTTGGCCAAAATAAAAATAAGCACAGTTAAGGTGGGTTTACAGATGTAGATTTTTTCGTTCAATCAATGAAGAACGAACAATATTTTGGTTGATTGAACAAAAATCTAGAATGGCCAATTTGTTCAATGGATACATTTTGTTCGACCTCCAACAAAAAAATCATTCAAAAGGTCATCTCACATGTTGGTAAATGTTTTTCTGTCGATATCGGGGACAAACAAAAAAATCTAATGTTACATTTGATAAATGAATGAACGATGTTCAACATCGACATCGAACAAATCTAATTGGCAGTTGATTGATCGTGTAAACCCACCCTAGAGTTTTCTGATACCTGTAGATGGGATCATATTTTTGTGTAACAGGTAAGCGAAAGGCTCCCAACCCAGGTCAACATCAGTCAGATTATAGACCAGTTCTTTCATCAAGCACAAGAAGACCTGGACCTCTAGGCACTCCCCAAAAATCTGCAATAACATACCAGGGTGTGTTTCAGACCTCCAGCACTGTGCAGGCTGAGGGGTATATCTTATAAAGTGCACTTTGGGCCCTAATTTTTTTTCCACATTGCCATGTTAACTATAGCTAGCCATACATGGTTCAATTGACATCAAATCGATCATCAATTCGATCGAAG
>CM070033.1:133121089-133132045 GCA_036250615.1 Ptychadena robeensis
GTTGCTGCATTCATATTCTATGTGTGTAGCCACCTTAGGTATCTGTTAACACTTATGTAATTTGAAGTGCAACAGTGCAATTTTGCTTGCTAGTTCAAATATGTGTGTCGCACTCCATTGCCAATAAAATGTTCATGTGCCATGGATGTGTATTGAAGTGGGGATATATTGAGTGGATTTAAGTGTATTCAGTGGCACTAAATGAACTCAAATGTACTTAAATACACTTGATAAATTATTCATCTGCAAAAAAAAAAAAGATGAGAGAGATGCCGAGAAGGAAGTTGGCAAATACCCTATTGGCAAAATTGTGTCTCCCCATTAATTTTGAAAGATTATAGGACATGTCCTATTAATTGCTACCAAAATCTGATTGTGCAATGCTCAGAGAAATTGTAACAGCCCTAAAACTACCTTACAGACTCTGCAGACCTCAGTAAGCATGTTTAATGTTAAAGTCCATTTTTAAATAAGCCCATAAGTGCTCAAAAGTAAGTTTGCCATCATCCCTAAATAATATGGAAAAAACAAATTACACTTGACTATGATCAGTGTATGGTGGCACCCAATACCTGGAGGCATCAAATGTCTACCAGGTACACCAGAAGATTGGGACTTTTATACGGCAAAGTAAATCAATTTAGGATTTATTTATCCATGTTGTTAGAGTATATCACATAATACAAGCTTATGAAACAGAAAAGTAAAATGATTTTAGAGTATATCACATAATACAAGCTTATCAAACAGAAAAGTAAAATAGACAGTACATATATTTCACATGACAGGTTGTGGTACGTTACTACCAAAGATACATCAAGGCATATATTTATCTCTACGCGTTTCGCGGTTATCTGCCGCTTCGTCAGGAGATTTTAAAGATATCTTGGGTACGGTGGTAAGTCTGTTATAAAGCATACGTCCCGTGTCCTGTAAAGGGGAGGTCCATCGGGTGCGGGTTGGGGGATCCCCCTGGGGCAGGGGGTGGGGACCCGGGGTCTTTTCCGGGGAACGGGGAGTTCCTAAATCGGCGCCGGGCTCTCACCGGTCGAGCAGACTCGTCACTTATATGTCAATTATCCAATCTTGAGACTCTTTCCCAGATTGATGTATTATGTGTAAACACTGTAGATTGGAAGTGGGGACATGCCTGGGATACGAAAAGATCCTCTGCTCCCTGTACTTCCTTTAAGTAGTTTGAATCAGTGCACGGTCTACTCAGGAACCTGCTAAGAGCCTTGTCAGCGCCATCACAGCACAAGTCCATCACAGCACAACTATAGAAAATGTAATGTCTTATTTGAAAGTGTTTCCAGGATAATGGAATATTCTCTTGAAAAGAAACATGCCCTAGGCATGTGAAATTGCCTTTGGGGAAAAAAAGGATTCCTGAAACAATGTCCTTTGTGCAGACAAGATTAGGTGGATATGTTCAGTCATACTGCTCAGTGCCATGTCTGGCTAAAATACATAAATGAGGGGGAAAGTCCAACAGCAGTCCACGTCACTTGGGAACAGATATAATTTACCTGGTAACTAAATGCCTGGCAGGAATCTCCAACCCACTTTCTGAGTCACCAGGAAAGCAACTCATCCACAAGGACTCAGGGGCCCTGGGTCTTCATCTTAATTCTGGATGTTATCATGTGCCAGAGATTTCTGTAAGTCTTAGGGCTGACACTCTATGATTTTTCTTTAGCTCATTAAGCATTCTGCGCTGTGCTCTTGCAGTCATCTTTACAGGACAACCACACCCAGTGCTAAACGTTCTTCATTTGTAGACAGTCTGTCTTACCATGGACACATGAACATCAAGGCATTTGGAGATACTTTTGTAACCCTTTCCAGCTTCATGCAAGTCAACGATTCTTGATCGTAGGTCTTCTGAGAGCTCTTTTGTCACTTACCTGTTAACTGATTGCCTGCCAGAAGCCTCCGAAAATCTTTCAAAGTCATCCGGAAAGCAACTCATCCATGAAGACTCATGGGTTCTGGGTCTTCATCTTCTTTTTGGAAAAGTTGCTTTGAGTGACTCCGGAAGAATTACAGAGGCTCCTGACAGGCAGTAAGTAACATTTGGTCCCAGGTGCTGCGGATTTGCTATTGGACCCTTCTTCAATTTAGGGGGACTATTCATAGACCTTAACCATCTAGAGGTATTTATTGACCCTTTGCCCTTCTCATTCAATGTATTTTCTTTATTTCATGACCATTTACATTGGTAGGTTCTCACTGAAGGCATCAAACTATGAATGAACACATGTGAAGTTATGTACTTAACAAAAAAGATGAAATTACTGAAAACATGTTTTATATTCTTGTTTCTTCAAAAAAGCCACCATTTGCTCAGATTACTGCTTGGCACACTCTTGGCATTCTCTTGATGAACTTCAACAGGTAGTTACCTGAAATGGTTTTCCAACAGTCTTGAAGGAGCTCCCAGAGGTGTGTAGCACTTGTTGGTCCCTTTGCCTTCACTCTGCAGTCCAGCTCAGTCCAAACCATCCCGATTGGGTTCAGGTCCGGTGACTGTGGCAGCCAGGTCATTTGCCGCAGCACTCCATCCCTCTCGTTCTTGGTCAAATAGCCCCTACACAGCCTGGAGGTGTGTTTTGGGTCATTGTCCTGTTGAAAAATAAATGATCGATGATAATCTGGGGTGCTGGGATATAAGTATGTATTTCATGAGGTTAAAGAATAATGAACGCTCAGCGAGTCATCTATTTCAGAAGCTGTGCATGCAAAACGTATGGGGATGGGGATACGCAAGAAGTAGAACTGGGAGAATGTCTGCACTTATTCGGTTACAATCAAATCCAGGCAATTGGCTCTTTTAGAACTAGGTCAGCAATGGGAGTTAACATAATTTTCCAGTTATAAGTCCACTATTCACTATCCACTAAGATATTTCTAAAGCTTGCCATACACCTCTGTGATTGAACACAGGTAGACTTGATGGTTTAGAAAGTACCTCATATTACATAGTCTTGGTATAACAAAAGGAGATCTAAAGGAAATCTGACAGAGAAATCTAAAGGTGTATGGGGACCCTTAGCTTGTGGGTCCATGGTAAATTGGAAGGGGCCAACAGCAATTCCGCAGCACCTTGGACCCAATGTCACTTACCTGGTAACTAATTGTTTACCAGGAGCTTCCAAAATAAGCAACTATTAATGTGCATATACATGCTCATATTTTGTTTAAATTTAATCAACTAAAGGGTACCATAAAAGTCTACTAAGAATGTCTTGATTGTAGAGCTTGACTTGTCCTGTTCCAGTAGTCCTAAACCATACCATGAATGGTACTTCTCAAATGTTATCCACAAATGGAGCTTGTCTTAAAGTCGATCATGCAAAAGGACTACAATCCTGCAGACAACAGCAAATCTATCAGTTAATGGAAGGCTGAAAAAAATATTTATTGTGTTGAAGTGGACAACTTCAACACAAGTCCAGGCCTGAAACTTATTAACCTCCCTAGCGCACTGCCTGTACCGCACCGTTTTTAACAGTGTGGTACAGGCAATGGCAGCAGTGTACGAGGTACACTGCCTGCCATTTCCTCCCTCCCCCCTCCCCTCTCCATACAGCCAGTGTCATTCATGACACCAGCTGGGAGGGCTGGAAAGCAGAAGCCCCTCCATTAACATGGAGGTCTATGGCACTGCTCACCCTCGCCCCCTTCCGCGTCACCGCAACACGATCAGTGAAGCCGCAGAACCCCGGAAATGCTGCGGCTGGAAGCAGCATCGCCGTAGGGATATGCAGCTTTCATGGGAGCTCATCCAGAGTTTGTTCTTCACACAAACTCTGGACGAGATGGGCTCGTCATGAACACTAAGAAGGTTAAAATGCTATGTCTTCAGCCCCCAATAAACTGTAGTAATATTGTAGAGACGTAAGTCAAAATTCCTCCACCCCAATGTTAGAGACTAAAAAAAAAAATGCAAACTTCACATATTGCTACTTATATACTGTATTTTCTGGCGTATAAGACTACTTTTGAACCCAGGAAAATCTTCTCAAAAGTCGGGGGTCGTCTTATATGCCGAGTGCAGAAACGTCTGAGCCAGAGGAGTCTGCCTGTCAGACATCGGAAGCGCCCCCCCCCTCCCTCTCTTCCTCCTCGATGTGTAAGACGAAGCCGACGTCCTCATTAAAGGCTGTGGCTCCAGTGGCTGAAACTGGTATTGCAGCTCTAACACACTGTACCTTCACTGTATCATGTGACATGATATCAGTTACATTTTTGATTGCCAAAATTCTTTATATTAAATGTATACCATTTATGTTACTTGGATAACCACAGGTAAACATAAATATGAAAGGTTGCAGTTAGGGGTGTGAAATTAGAATGTAAATTACAAAAAAATAGGACTTTTAGGGTTGTTGGAGTATACATATGTAAGGCCCTGGGTCCACTGCCGTTTCCCTGAGCTGGCCAAGAAAATGACACACACCGGCACATTTGCCGGTGGATTTCCCCTTGACTTGTAGGCAGTTTTCCCATGTCATAAGAATTAAAATAACCAAATTGAAAGCAAATCTGATGTTTTTTCAGTTTTATTTGGTGTGCGTTGGAAGGGGTAGTCTTATTCGGCGAGTATACCCCAAACTCTATATTTTAACTGGAAAAGTTGGGGGTCGTCTTATACACCCAGTCGTCTTATACGCTGAATATATGGCAGATTCTACATGAAACTGATACTTACTTTTTCCTATATGGTTAACCCATTGTGGCTTACTTTTTGGTCAACAGGACTATTACCTGTTCTGACACTTTCTATTATCAGCACCAGATGGGCCAATAATAGGCAGAGCAGAGGTTAAAAGAAAAATACTTACCTAAAGATCCCTACCTCTACTCTTTGCCTCACCAGTCTGTCACAACTACTGAAGAGGTGGAGCAGAAATGAGGCAAGAAGACTGATAGACAGGCAAGAAGCTCTGAAGGCCATCTTAGAAGATGGTGAAGAGAAGGATGGTGGTGCTGGTAAACAAAAGAAGGGAAAATATGTGATTTGTAGGATCAGGTATTGGTCTGCCCGGATGAAAACAGCTGTCAGGTTAAGTATTGTGTATTTATTTTAAGCAGTGTTATCATAAATGTAAAGAACCGCTTTAACCTCCCTAGCGCACTGCTGAGGTCCAGATTTCTGTACCAGAAGCGCACCATAGACTCTAATGGAATTTTTTTTGTGTTGTAGGCCTGTAACTAACCAAAATCTGTCCGTACAAGGGTCTAATAGACATCCTGACTATAATAATGTTTGAAACACTCAATTATTATAAAAAAAAGTACATAAAAAATTATGAAATCTATCATTTGAATGCTTAAATCTCTTGAATACTTATTTGGTATGAAAGATTTCAAAACAGTATTTATTGATTTCAAAACAGTATTTATGTTTGTTTATAATAACATTTATATTTTGGTTTTGTTTTGAATTGTATTACAGTTATCACTGTATCCAATACAATGGCATGCTCTGAAAGGGTTAACTTCAAGGATCACATCTGAAATGACAATGGGGTGATATTCCAGGTGTGCTCTTTGAAGATATCCCAAATTTGCATATGAATATCCCAATTTGCACATGAATGTCCCGCGCCCCCCCGGGGGCGCGGGACATGTGCAAATTTCATTCATATTCATTCATATGCAAATTGGGACATTCATGTGCAGATTAGGCTTGTAGAGAGGTGACATAGCCTTGCTTCACATCGGGACAGCACAGAGCAGAGTGTGCAGCCGGGGAGCTTAGCTGGACGGCTACATCTCGTCAGCTGCAATACTGCATAAGCAAGTGCAGGACGAGATAGTGCCGTCAGAAGCGCTAGGGAGGTTAAATAAGTATGACATGTTGCAATCTGTTGTGATATGTAAAACCTTAGAATTCCACTTTATTTATCAACTTGTTTATGTTTAGTTGCTTTTTCTAATGACACTTTCTATGGCGTATTTAATGTTTATTTGCAGTCTTTTCCTGTGTGTGCCTGTAACATTTATTGTCAGATCAACATCAGTAGAATGGTTTAATGAGGTGACCTGCTGGCCCTGATGGTTTTCAGACATTTCTATATGTGCATCCAATGACCTTTGAGAAAAAATCCAGGGGAAGAGAGTTTAACACATCAAGTTCTGGAAATAATATTTTTCTTTCTGACTGAATACAGCAAAGAAGGAAGATACAGATAAGTACAAGTGATTCGTTGGTGAACATCTATACCATGACCTTTGTTCCGTTTCTTTTTTCGTGCTGTGTGTCAGTATTCTTAGCTGTATTTATATTTGTGGACACTGGCGGGACACAATTTAACTGATCACGGCAAGCATGCATTGGAAGTGTAAAGATATTTATGCTGGTACTGATTTCCATACTTACTGTTTAGTATGGGTGAAAAAAAATAGTTTTTATTACTGCTATACTCATACATTGGCTATATTACATTTTTTTATATTATAGTAATAGTATAGTACAGTTGACTTAAAACTTCTGCTTTATCAGTATGACAAGAATCTGATATATTTATTGGAATATAACAATAATATCAGGAACCAAGTTGACATTTCCGGTGACTTTGATGAACAGGATAATAAGAGAGAGTTATCCTCCCCAAGGTGTCACAAATGCAATGCAGTATTCAAAAGGATGCCTGAGCTATGTGGTGCACAGGCATCTCTTATCTTAGGTGTAGTAATCAGCAGCATAGGCAATGTGCGTATTTGCTGAATATTGAATTTTTTTTGGCTAATATTCATAATAAATTTGTAAATGAGTAATCTCCAGTCATTATTACCTTCATTGCGCAATGCAACACTTTTACATACGCATATGAATGGGGGTTGAAGGGGAAGCTGCATGCATCTCTCCCCTCTACGGCTGCCAGCAAGATCTGTAGAGACACAGGAATCCACCAGACGACAGAGGTGGCTGTTTATGTTAAAAAACTTGATGACCTGCAAGTCTCCAGGGTGGCTGTACACAGGACAGATAGCAGTCTGGCAGGAATGCTCCATTGGCACAGTAGCAGGTAGGCCGCGGATATGCAGGTGCGGCCCAGCACGCTGCAGGGGGATGCCATACCACTCTGAACGGAGCCGTCTCCATTGGCAACAGGAAAGACAGCTGGCAGATTAGGTAATTGCGTACTATTGCGCTGTTCGCATGCCGGCTGGGTAGTAAAGTCCTGGCAGGGGAGAGGGGTACAGGGCATATCTGTGTTTCTTTACCTCCTCTTCCTGGCAGATTTCTGTTAAACCTTCAGGCGGCCCCACTGCATGCTCGGGCGTGGTCTTAAAGGGACTTTCACCCTCCGCACACCACGGCGCGCCGCTACACATCTAATGAAAATATAAGTATGTACTTCCCTGACTATTTGTGTCACTTCTGTCATGATGGGCTTCTAGCCTACCTTTCAGGGCACTGAGCAGAATCACGTAGTCCTGGTCAGCCAATAAAGAAGCTGATGGCATCTTATGATCATTCTCAGTGACCACACTTAGCAGGCTGATATTTCCTCTTTAAGAATGGCCACCAGTCTGCACTTTCTTCAACTGCCACACAGCTCTCAAAAGAACACTGGTATTTTCACTTTTTGCTTACTTGACTCACAAAACTGCAAACTCTCCAATCCTGAACACAGCAGTGTGACATCAAAGGTCACTTAATAATGCTTAGGTCTGCCCACAGGGCTGCTTAAGAAAGATGTAAGTCAGATGACCAAAATAAAACTGCTTGGAAACAGAATTGATCATTATATATTTAAATTTAGAGATTTATTTCTAGTGGAAAAATTTCTGATGCATCTAAACACATGCATTTGGTGGGTATTAACCCCCCCCCCCTGCTGTTGCTCATGGTCCCAGCTCATCCAGCTCTGCCCTGTTAGAACAGCAGAGGAAAAGCTGGGTTCGTCAGGCAGAGATCGGAGACACAGGAGAGCAAACTTACTGATCCATGTGGCTCCAATCTATTGAAAAGGCAGCTGCAGGAAAAATGGATCACTCCCCTCCCCATGCTCTCCTTTGTAACCTGGCACATCTGCAGCGCCATCTAGTGGTTGCAGTGCTATTTTACCTGATACAGTGAATCATTGAAATATTGATTATCTGATATTGTGAGTTACTCACAAAGCATCTGAACATGTTATTATATTCAGGATGTCTACCAGAATCCTGTATGGACATACTTTGGGAAACAATGTAAAAAAAAGTCTATAGTGCATTTTTGGTACAGAAATCTGTACCTCAGCAGTGCGCTAGGGAGGTTAAACGAGCTTGTTGTCAGTGGAGGCCTTAGGCTTCTATAACTGTAATGAAGAGCCAGTTGGGTGTACTGATGCTTTAAAGGGGTAGAGAAAATAGCTCACAACACTGGCTGCTGGGAAAGCCGGACAGAAGAGGGGGGGCCTTGTCTGTGTAAGCGCAGTTTTAAGCCCCGCCATTTTCCCCCGCTGCTTGACCGGGATTTACGTACATGTCCGTTCCTGGTTTTACTGACCTTTTTCGAGCGGGATCGATTGATCCCCCTTGAACTAAGGCATACACGGCTCAGTTTTGTAATAGACTTGAGCACAGTGAGCGTGCACGTTGCTAGATTGTGCGCAAAGCTATTCCAAAATCAAGCCATGTATGGACACCCTTACTCGGAAACCCTAAATAGCTGAAATATAAAAAGCTAATTAAAAAATTCAATAAACAGCAGGGTAATGATAAGGTCTTAGGGATGTGATTTGTTTTAATGCTTTCTTTTCCTTCTCTCTATTCCCCAGCCTCCTGAAATTACAATTCTCCAGTTCTATCCTGTTACAAGGCCGAATACTATCTGTGTAATCAGTGCTGCATGATTCTAATACACATGTAGACAACACGGGATAATACATCCATTTATTGAATGATTTGTACGATTTGTTTATCAATCTGTGATAAACCAAATAATAATGCAAGGAATAGCCACATGCAAAGGAGAGAATGATGTTTCTCTATATTTATTGCTTTATGCTGATCTCCTACTGTAGATCCATATGAAGGGAAATGATTACTTAGTATTCAGCGCTGCCACTGCATGAAACTCCCTTTATGTTATTCTTCCTCCTGTGTCATTTTAATTGCTACTTTATAAGACACTTATCTTTGTTTCTTTCTGTCTTTGTTTGTTCTAGGATGCCTATATGCAGACTTTCTAGTATCGGAAGTCTACTTAATCTCTAATCTTTATTATATTTTCTGATCTGAGGAGGAAAATACAGAATGTGTGCTTTACTTTAGCCTTCAAGTTTGCTCACATGTCTATAAAACAGTACACAGTACATGCCTAAAGCTGAGCACTGGTTAAAAATGTTATTAACCCTTACAATGGGTCCTCCTACTTGCTTGTTTAGGAGTATGGGGATCATGATCCTGTGCTCAGTTGAGTACTCCTCTTCTATTAAAGCGGATGTATACTCATAATCTAAAAAATATATATGTAAAATTTTTGTTTGACTTACCTCTGAGCTGGTGTGATGGTGGTGTATAAGTATAATACTAGAAATACTAGAAATATCTGCTTACCTGCTGTTCCCTGGAATTGTATGAGAGATTCCATCTTTATCTGCCAGACTTCTGGGGGTTAACATAGGGTGCAATGTTGTGAGTGACCACTGGGCACATTTATAATGGTTTTCTATGGGAAAATACCATGTTTCCCCGAAAACAAGGCCCCCCCGAAGGTACTGTAACTCTGGACAGGGGGGATCAGACGGGGCAATCAAAATGACACAGGAGGATCAGAAGGGGTTACTAAAAGGATAATACCCCCCTCTTAGTCTCCTGTGCCATTTTGATTCCCCCCTCTGACCCCCCCTGTGCCATTTTAAGTGATCCCCCCCCCACCCTGATACCCCAGTGCTGTATTCTTCTTCATGGAACAATAAGACATCCCTTGGAAATAAGACGTAGGGCATTTTGGGAGAATATAAGACACTATGCTATTTTTGGGGAAACATGGTATGTTTCATTCTTTTCATACAGAGAAGATTTACATGTCTATGTCTGCGGTGAGCGCCGCGGCACAAGCCAGGGAGAGAGGAGGGGCTGCAAGGGATCTTCTTACATTACTTCTTACTGGTAAGTTGTTTTTTATGCATTCCTCTCTACTATGGGCACTTCTAGCATCATAAATGTTATCTATTTATGATGGTAGGTCCACTTTAACTAGTCTCTAGCTCTGTGTGAGTTTTCTTTGTTCAGTAACTCAGAGTGGCAGTCTGAGTATGTGATGTTTTTTCCCAAACAATGCAGAGTATAAACCCTGCATCCTGGACAGTTGCCAAGGAGCTTCTAGCAGATTTGTGCTTGAAGACAGATCTTGGATAGCTAAATCAGGTAAGTTAACCTGAATCCCATAAACCATTTAAACCTTGCAATGGTAACTGAGAAGCCCCCCTAAGTTACTGGAATTTATAGGTATAGGTTAGACTTGTAAGGTTTACAAACAAAACATACCATTCAATCAGATCTTATTTGAAAGAAAAAAATATTGTCTTTATTAACCTCCCTAGCGGTCAGCTCCTAACAATCTCAGCAGAGTATGCTGCATTCTGTTGAATAACCCGCCCTCCTCTGTCCACGACGTGGTGCTGGGAAACCAACACCCCACCATTATAATGGAGATCTATGGTACCCCCCCCCCCCATACCTTTGGCGTCACTTAAGATGCAGAAGGAGTGGTCCCGGACTCCCAGAATAGCCACAGCATTCCAGGGGTATGGTCTGTTGTTACGATCCTGGTTCATTGGGAGTTTATTTTTCAAACAAACTCTGGAGTAACTGGGTTCGTCTCAACAACTAGGAAGGTTACTTACCATAATATACAATGGCTTGCAAAAGTATTCAGCCCCCTTGAACTGCACAGCTGCCAGTCTTTTAGGGAATGTCTCTACCAGCTTTGCACATCTAGAGACTGAAATC
>CM070033.1:133132145-133145633 GCA_036250615.1 Ptychadena robeensis
ATTCTTGTTTGGTAAATCCAAGTGGTCCTATACCCCACTAGGATTGAAAAACATCATTTAGATGGACAGCAGTTGTGAACAGCAGTTTTTAGATCTTGCCACAGATTCTCAATTGGATTTAGATCTGGACTTTGACTGGGCTATTGTACCACATGGATATCTTTTGTTTTAACCATTCCATTGTTGTCCTGGCTTTATGTTTAGGGTGGTTGTCCTGCTGGAAGGTGAACCTCCGCTCCAGTCCCAAGTCTTTTGCAGACTCCAAGAGGTTTTCTTCCAAGATTGCCCTGTATTTGGCTCCATCCATCTTCCCATTAACTCTGACCAGCTTCCCTGTCCCTGCTGAAGAGAAGCACCCCCAGAGCATGATGCTGCCACCACCATATTTGACAGTGGGGATGGTGTGTCAAGAGTGATGTGCAGTGTTAGTTTTCTTTCACACATAGTGTTTTGCATTTTGCCCAAAAAGTTAAATTTTGGTCTTATCTGACCAGAGCGCCTTCTTCCACATGTTTGCTGTGTCCCCCACATGGCTTGTGGCAAACTGCAAATGGGACTTCTTATGCTTTTCTGTTAACAATGGCTTTCTTCTTGCCACTCTTCCATAAAGGCCAACTTTGTGCAGTGCATCAGGCAATGTCTATGGGCAACTGACTGCACTCAGACCAAAGGGGGCTGAATAGTTACGCACACCCCACTAATTGCATTTATTTATTTGTAAAAAAATATTTGAATCATGTATGATTTACATTTCACTTCTCACGTGTACACCACTTTGTATTGGTCTTTCATGTGGAATTCCAATAAAATTGAGTCATGTTTGTGGCTGTAATGTGACAAAATGTGGAAATGTTCAAGGGGGCTGAATTCTTTTGCAAGCCACTGTAAATCAGAGAGTTTACAAAACCCGCACACAACATTTAACATACTATGAACAAAAGGACCTGGAGCATATTGTGCCCCCACTTATCTTCCAAAACTTTTTAAAAAGCAATATTCTGGACAACCTTAATGCAGAATGGTGCAGAAAATAGATTTCGAGCCTGGTTCTTGCTTCCTTTTCTCCTTTTGTTTCTCTACCTTCTAATTCCTATATTTTTTTATTTGTATTTGGGCGCAGAAGCAGGGGCATTGCCCCCCTTTCGACCTGGTGGGGACGGTTCTAGCAGAAAAGTTGTTGGCGGGGTGTTTGCTTGTTTGTTGGATGTATTTGCAGAAAAGTTGTGCCAGCATACTTCACATAGCAGTAGAAACGGCCCTGCCCAGAAGTTCCGAAGGGCCCATTTCTTGTTGTTGTGTGACTTTATTTACTTTTCCAATATATCTCCCCGTTCTTGCTTTGAACCTGTCACATTGTGCCCTGAGTAGCTTAGACAACACCCTACATATTGTTTGCATTGGGGCTATGTTTTAAGTTACCTGTAGCATTGTACTTGATTGACAAGATTCATCTTGATCGACACGCTAATACAAAAAGTACAACTTCTTTTCCTATAATAATTACTCAGGAATCTTGTCATTTGCATGATTATATCAATTTGTTTAAAAAAAAAACTAAAAATACAATGAACAATTAAAATGCTTGAAACAGAAAAATGGACTTAGAGGACCAATGCCACACCCACCAGGGCCAGAGAGGGAGATAGGAACCCTGGTATTAGGGATCCCTTAAAATCACCTCCCTGGTATGCCACTTGGAGGGTTGGTTAGATAACACAGAAGTTCACCTATCTAACATGTGCTCTACAGCGTAATAAAGGCAGTCCTGCAGATTCCCAACATCTCAAAGATTATCATTTAAACAATACCCAGAATTGTTTTACATTGTATTTTACTTTTCTGCGATCATCGTTTTGTAAATTGATTACTATTTGGTTAGTTTAGGTAATCTTTTCTTCTAGCCCTGATATAGTGGGGCCAATAGAATCTACAAAACATATTGAATTTTTCTTGAAATAAACAATAAATAAAATACTTTTGGGTCCCCCTACATATTTCAATGTCAGAAAGTATTAAAATAAATAGTATTTACAGCATCTGCATTGACAGCCTGTGCAGCATTGTAGCTTTTAGCCTTAGTACAGAATAACCTTAGAATTTTATTTTAATCAACTCTTTGCTCAAGAATTCTCATGTGAGGTCTACTGCAAAAATACAAATGTACTCCACAGAATTTACCCAAAGGTTTCAGAGACCCATTGGAGGTGTATGGGAGACAAGGGTACATTAGAACACATATTCTGGACATGCCCGGGTATAGGCATGTTTTGGAGAAGTGTCAATGAGATTATTGAAGCAGTTATAGGTGAGAGGGTAACAATAGATATTAAAACCCATATATGTGGAGCCTCCATTAAACACTAAAATAAGAAACAAAGGAAAATGGCACAACATATCCTGACAGCGGCCCGCAGCTTGATAGTAAAATATTGGAAGTCCAGAATATACCCAAACTATAACGATTTCATTAATAGAGTAACAGATGTTAGGACGATGGAATATTTAACAACAAGTATCCCTGACAGAATAAGGAAATTTTATGAAGTGTGGGACTATTGGGATGCCTATGTGATGATATAAGATAGGAGAATGAGTAAAAATGGGTGCTGAGATCCTATAATATTGATAAATTATATTATATACATATTTTATGTTAATGTTTATGTATTCGTTATGTGAGCAAAATGTGATGAGTTGTATGTCATAAAAATTAAATAAAGAGAAAGTATGTAAAAAAAAACCCTTGTTGAGCACTTTTTACAATCTCTAAAGAAGCCATGCATGAAGAACAAATGTACATATTTAAATATAAAATATATTTTAACATATCACTGTGAAAACTGTAATAAAAATTTAATTTTCTTGACATTTTTTGCTGTTACCTGTCACATCTGATTGTCTATATATTTTCACGAAATTTCATAAAATATGGACTAGCTGATTTTGTGAGTTAATTGCAAGGCCCCTGAATATCCCGAAAATGTATTTATAGGATTTTTTTAATAGCATTACTAAGGCACATGCAATTTTTATTTTTAATTAACTCCACCTGGCGCTTGTGATGAACTCAGTTCATCCGGAGTTTGTTTAAACAATGTAGTAGGTGAAACTGACTTACCATTTTATATGTCCTCCCTTGTTTTCAGTCTTTTAAATCCATTGGGGCCTATGGTTAATACCTACTACATGCTTAGTTGCCCCATTGACTTCGCCGTTGCATCTGGAGGACTGTGCCCATTCTCCATACAGGAGAACTTTTCGCCACTTTAGACAAGACAAGATATTGAAATCTTGATATTGATCTATGTGACCTGCTTTTGGATTATTTATTTACTGTTTCTCAAATTTGGGATAACATATAATGTCTTCAAGAATTTATATTAGACATTGGATGTAAGTGTCTCCTAATTTTCTCTCTCAAAACTATCATGTACTCTCATGACAAAGTGACAATAATTTTTCAAATACATTGAGTAAATGGCATGAAATTCAAATACTCTTTGGCATAAATTGTAATGTAGTTATACTTCACTCTATGACTTTTATAAGAGATAATGTTGTTTTCTTTTAAATTGTACCTTTTTTGCCTAAATGTCCCTCTGATACCATTTATTTGAATGGTCAGTTACAAAAGTGAAACATGCTCGGAGTTCATGGTAAAATTTATGTAAACTGCATAATTAAAAGTAATATTCTCAGGATTTCAGACTCATCAGCCTCATTATGTCAGCATTTGTTAAATCTTACATATGCTCACCTACTCCATGTCCTCTTCAATCAACCACATATTGTTAATCATTAACAAAAATAATGACAGAGAGAACTGGGTACAGAGAGAACTGACACACCATTCTAAATTCTCAGGAAATATGTTTAAGCACAATTATATATCAGCATCTACTGACCATTCTCGGTACTACAGCAAGAATGTGTAAATGTTCAGCATATGAACCCTACTTTGACAACACGGGTATTTTGAAGTCGATAGAACAGGAATCGATTCACATGGTTTGATCAAAATCGAACATTGTTCGGGCATGTTGATAACTTTCAATTAAAATTTCCCATGTACATGTAATTTTTTGTTTCCAGGTGCCCTCTTGTGGCAGAAAGCGGTAATTGCGCAAAAAAAATAAACCAAATGCCCCCATACACTTGACAAGCCAGGGCCGATAGATGAGCGACAGAGTGCAATGTGATGACATCATCACACTGCACTCCGTCGCTCAGAGTATTGTTGAGCACTGGCCGTTACTTTGGATAGGGACGCCTACTAGGAACAGGCTGAACTGTTGCAGTTTTTATTGAACTTAATGCCCTTTACTGAGCTCTTCCCATGAATTTAAGTTATGCTTTCCCCCTCAAGTTTTGTTATCTGTAACAAACAGTTTTGCAGGACATCCACCACCTGTTGTTGGTTGATCCTAGAACCTGTACAGTGCTTCAATTAAAGTTTTAAGCCCCATAAAGAAAATTTGTTAGCATCATTTTTACTACTTATTATGCAGTGATTCCTTAATGACAACACTGAAGTGTGTGTGTGAGTGTAGAGTGCTCTTGGTAGTGTATGGCACTTAGAGAGGAATGTTGAAACATGGATTACTATTGAAGAGTGTGAAAGTGATAACTGCGTGTAAGGTTGTAGAATATATGGTGAAGATTGTGATGTGTACTGCATGTGCTTATTGTGAACATAGGTGAGTGTCTGGTTGATGATTACAAAGAGCCTAAAATGTGTGGTACAAGTGAGAAGTTCAGTGGGCCACAGAGGATTTTTACATATGTTATCGTAGTGTACTCTTGAATCAAATTATCTGTAGTGAGTATTAACCGTAATACTCGAAAAAGTGTATAATGTGGGTGCTTATATACTGACCCAGGGAAAAAGACCTAGAGAGATAGAGAGAACGAGAAAAGTTGGTACAAGCATCCTATTGTATAATTACTGTATGTTCAGCAACAGTATGTGTTCCAAGAGGTCAGCTGATTATCTGAATATACAGAATGACCAGGTTATTCCATCAATTATTCCATCGATTTTTTTTTCCCTGATGGCACGGGCATATACCAAGATGACAATGCCAGGATTCATCTGGCTCAAATTGTGAAAGAGTGGTTTAGTGAGCATGAGACATCATTGTCACACATGGATTGGCCACCACAGAGTCCAGACCTTAACCCCATTGAGAATCTGTGGGATGTGCTGGAGAAGGCTTTGCGCAGCAGTCAGACTGTACCATCGTCAATGCAAGATCTTGCTGAAAAATTAATGCAACACTGAATGGAAATTAATCTTGTGACATTGCAGAAGTTTAGAAAAACCATGCAATGCCGTAGTCAAAGCTAAAAGTGGTCCAACGAAATATAAGAGTCTAATTTTTTTTGGTGGCGACTTTTTTTGGGCCAGAGAGTGTATCAGCCACATAGCAATCCCACCCATTTCAGTAAGTGGGCCGAGTCATAAAGTTTGCCTCACTGAAGAAGACGGCACTCATTTTCAGGCTCTCAGACTTTTTTTGTAGGTCTAAAATAAGCCTACAACAAACCTGGACAAGTAATATATTTGAAGATTGTTTATTTAGCAGTAAATTTAGCAGATGATGGGGAAATGGATAAACAGAAGCTTCCTGAACAAAGGACCACATATCTAAAGCATCATTGGAACAGATGCATATTTAGATTTTTCCTTGTATAGCCAAGATTAGCACCACCCTTCCTGACTTCCAATAATAATAATAAAACCATAATAATAAGCGTTTTTTTTTTTAGTAAGTATGTATCCAGTAAGTCATATGAAGGGATGCCAAAATAAATCTTTCTATTCCCTTAAGCTTTAGCACAAAACACCATGCTTAGTGTTCAACTAAAATTAAATTCCAATGGCCTAGAAACTCTTTTTTAACTGCTTTCAATTTCTTTCATGATAAAAAGTTTATTATAACAGATCCTTTGGGACTGATATAATGCTAAATTTATGACACATACAGGCGATACAACTAGGTAGAAAATATGTCTGCAATGAAAAATAATTAAATGCTTAGATTATTGCAAAATGATACCAATAAACATATACTATATATACTCAAGTATAAACCAGCTTGAATATAAGCTGAGGTACCTAGTTGTATCTACAAAAACGAGAAAAATGTATTGACTCAAGTATAAGCCAAGGGTGAGAAATGCAGTCAGATAGTGGAGTTTTCTAAATGAGAAAATATAGAGAAAGCACCATTGACCCTAGAAATTAATCAGGTGAATGTTAGTGCCACACCCTCAATAAAGTTGAGAGAACACATGTTTATTGTTATTACATGATGGGTTTTCAAGGCAATTCTTATCATTCAAACATAAAAATAAGTGTAAAAATAAGTGAATCATAATTCATAAGTAGTGGAGTTTTCTTATTGAAATGCCAGCATCTCCAGTAATAATTCACAAATAGTCCACTACTGACAAATAGTATTTACGGAGGCTGCCGGTGTTTTGAGATATTTTTCTGGCCCTTGCGAACTAGCGACCAACAAACACCCAGACAGGTAAGAGGCACCCTGACTCGAGTAAAAGTTGAGGAGGGCTATTTCAGCGAATTTTTGGGGCTGAAAAACCTGGTTTTTACTTGAGTATATACGGTAGTAGGTGCACACAATCTGCTTTGGTGGTATATGTTGGCCCAAAACCTGTATATATCGTTTAGCATTAATCCAACATGCTAAAAGACACGGAGACGTGCTATAGGACCCCCAGTTTTTAACTAAATTAAGTTCAAAATCAAGTTGAAATTTCAACTTACCAGTAACTGTGAACTTAACTTATGCAAAAACTACAGATTGACTGTTTCCGCAACCCCCTTTAGGGACTTTGCATTATGTCCCAAATAAATGGGTCATGTGAACCTCTCTATTACCACATTGCTGTCATTGCTGACCTGTTGCTAATTAACCTATATAGTTGTGAGATTATTGTTTTTATTTTAATTAATATAAGTTGCCATACAGCAGTGGTTCCCAAACTTTCCATCCAGGGCTCCCCTTTTGGAAATAAGGAACATTATCGAGCGTCCTCTTCCCCCATTTAAACGATTAGATTGGGGACCATTTCACACGAGTTACATTTGTATTAAAGAAACATTCATCATTCGCATAGAGACACACATTACATGCACTCTGCTTACTTCAGCTGATTCCACTATGTTTGTCTACTTGCTTGTATCTCCCTCAGGCTTCTGATTGGATGGCAGTGGTAGGGGAGGGTGGGTGGACTGTGTGCAAGCCACAGAAGGAGAAAAGAACTGGCGGGGAGAGCCAATAGACAGCAGAATTCTGCAGATCTCCCTTCTCTCTGGCTGACAATTTTCACACTAAGGTCTCAGAGTGCCACCCTAGTGCCCCCCCCCTAGTTGTACCCCCCTGGAATACCTTCGTGCCCCCCTCCAGGGGCTTGCCTACCAGTTTGGGAACCACTGCCTTATAGAATTTTCTAATGGCAAAAAACATTCAAATGCATAAGTTAACTTATACACTCATCAGTTAACCTGAAGAAAAATCCAGAAATGCTGTACTAAAGAAGGTCATCTCCAGAATACCAAATGCAGTCGCTAAGCTTAAAAGTGTCAGCATTAATGATCGATTGAGTATTTTATGCTGTCTACATCTTCCGCAAGTTAAAAGCCATGGTGTACCTACATAGGGAATGGAGCCTGAGGAAATGAAAGCTTTTCCCTGCATGAGAGCTCTGCCATAATTATATTCACAAAGGTGTTTGCGGATTCATTTCTTTTGATATGGAGAAGATGTGCTGGAGCCCAGGGTTTGGAAATCCTGCATAGATTTCAGTTGCTTTTATCTTGTGTTCATTAAAAGACAGGTAACAACCCGGACCGTGTCCTTGAAAGCATTTTGTGCATGCGAGTGAAGTAAGAAATTGGGACAGACTGGTGAAAAATGAGCTTGGGACTGTGTCAGATGGAGCAGCCATGGACACAGCTGTCACAGGCATGTATATCTCTCGAATTTACTGGAGGGTTTCTTCTCTCTAATTTTAGGTAACCTTCTGCATGCTCACCACATTATTTTTATATTGTGCAAGAGAACACTTAAAGTACACACAAAAGACAATCCAGTGTATATGATTAGAACCCATTTGATGGCAGCAGGAGGGCAATGGGAAGCAGTTTGTCATTGTACTCAGAGCAAGGTCAATTTCATTTTGTTCAAATCAGTGTGTTG
The DNA here is from genome assembly GCA_036250615.1 of Ptychadena robeensis. NCBI lineage: Eukaryota > Metazoa > Chordata > Amphibia > Anura > Ptychadenidae > Ptychadena > Ptychadena robeensis. The sequence continues at coordinate 133,140,371 of CM070033.1, forward strand.
TGATGCTTATGGATTAAATGGAAAGGCTCTCTCTATATTTAGGTACTCGGCTGGCATCCTTGAAATTTCTATGTGATATATTCACTTTTATATGCACAGCTGAATACATGTATAAAGGTAGCCATAGACGCCTCAATTTCTCTGCGATCGAGGAACTGGCGATTGATCGTTTTGCAATGGATGACACACCACCTTAGGAAACCCATTTGGGGTCAATTTTGACAGGAGCCGATCGCCAAAGATTCCTCAAAATTAATCAAACAGAATGGCTACAGCATAGGGAGCTATGGTCAATCTCACAGGAAGTAAACAAGGGTCTCCACCAATGTTTTTCGATTGACAAGATGATCGACCAAAACAAACCGACTTGTCAGATCAAAGTTCGATACTATTTTTGGTCAGTTTTGGTTTTTTGGGGCCGATCGTTCAGGGTGGGCACCACTCAATGCGTAGCCGATCAAACGACACAAACACAAATCGACTGAAAAATCATCCAGTGTATGGCTACCCTTAGTGTAATATATGCCCTATCGGACCTAGAGCAGGGACTTTTGATAAAAATCACAAATTACTTTCTCTGCTCCAAAGGTTCACGGGTAGATTTTTCAGTCAATTTTTGCCCGATTGATCGCTGCACGCGTTCACGCTGCTCGATTGGTCATGAATCAAATGCTGCCCATCCTGAACTAGCGACCAAAAATCTGATCTAACGTTGATTCAGTGTGCCATTTTTTTGGGTCGATCGTTTGTCAATCGAAGTACATTGGTGGAGACCCTCGATCACTTCCTGTGCGATTGACCCATAGCTCCCTATGCTCCAGCCAGTCTTATCGATTAATTTTGAGTAATCGATCTGTTTGGCGATCGGCGATTCTTTCAAAATCGACCTCAAATCAGTTTCCCAATGTGATGTGCTCATCGATTGCAAAACAAACAAATGCTGATTCCTCAATTGCCGGGAATTATTAAACCGAGCATGGATCGCAGAGAACATGAGGAGTCTATGGGTGATCCAATCATGAGGCAGCACCATTGTTGTTCTATCCCCTTTCTACAATTATGCTGATATTCAAGTCTTTACTTCTTCTTATCATTTCTTAATGTTCTTCTTTAATGAAATTCTTCTCAGTTCTTAAATGTAGATATTTATAGATGATGATGTCTGCAGTGTTGATGGCCGAACTTCGGCCAGGTCCGTCCGCGAACAGGCAGATCAGACTGTTAAAATAGTCCAACGCCCACCTGTTCGCGGGAAGATTCAGAATTTGAATCAGGAAAACCGGGAGTGACGCCACATCCGGTACCTGGAATGCATAGTTCCTGGTTACGATTGCTGGATGTGATGTCACTGACATCACTTCTGGTTTTTGGAGCGCGTTTTTCACTGGAAGACCGGGTTCTCTACCCAGTCTTCAGTGAAAAGATTCCTCCTCCGGCAGGATCTTACTGCTCCTGATCCTGCCAGAGGAAGAATAGTAAGTTTCTTCCCGCTGGCAAACGGAGCAGCTCAAACACCAGTACTGTTAGCCGGCTAGAAAGAGTGCGAACATCCATGTTCGTGGCCGAACTGTCCACCTTGCGGAAAGTTCAGCCATCACTAGTCTGCAGTACTGCAGTGGTATGCCAAAAGGGAGACACTGAAAACTGCAATCAATACTTAAGCTGTTAGGTTCAATTGTATAGGGTTCTTCAAGCGACCCTGTTTAGACCCAGTATAAGTTAAAAGGCTAATCCCCTTAAAGAGAAGAGGCCCAGAGTATTCACGCTTCTCCTACCTTCTCTTTAATCCAATGTAACAGCCCTCTTTAGACTGAGGCTCCACTAAGGCAGTTTGGGAGAGGCTAGGGTGCGTTTTTTAGGTGCACATGAAATCCTCCCACTGTCCTCAATGGGTCAGTGGTTACAGGCGAGGTGTGGCTGTGAAATAAACCCTGGTTTCAAAGCTGTAACCACGTCCAAAATGATTGATTGAAATCAGTTTTTAGTCCATTGAAATCCATGGACTAAAAAAAACATGAAATCGCGCATGCAAAAAAGCATGAGTTTTCTGGTCACTGGTCAGCCTTGGCCTAACTTCCTTTCCTATTCTGAACATCTTAGAGTAGGGATGGCATCAACATTTTGATCGAAGATCTAATGTATCGAAATTTCAACCATTGAAAACTGAAGTAAAAATTTCAACTATCCATCCGAAATGTGTAAAGTAGACATTAGAAAGCTGCGGCTGTATGGAGCAGTGCTCTGTCTATGTCATAGACATGGAGCTCCACACAGAAGAGTCGGGATTTGTTTTGTTCAAATGCATCTTATCAATAGAGATGAGATGGTCGATTTTATTTTTTAAATTCGACCATTTCTTCGATCTTGAGTTAATTGCAAAGCCCCTGAACATGGCATTGTATTTATTAACACATTGTACACAATACATGGTCTACCTTCCAACACCCCCATGACAGGTCTATTGGGCAAATGTCGCATTTTACGGGTGGTTGCGCTAATCACTTGCTTACCTTGGACAAAAGGAGATAAAACAAAGCAGGTGAATGAAAAACACAGATGACTGATCAAAGATGAAGATGACAAGATTTGTAGGAAGAAGTGATATCAAGCATGGCAAATATATCTAGCTTCACTCCATTCTGAAAGCAGTGTATATTTTATGTTTACTAAGGTTTAGCACATTTAGTTCTGCTTAAAATAGTTTTAAATAGTCCTTCCCTGACTACATTGGCCTCCTATAACCAGAGTTCATGGCATGCTAGACAATAGGAATGCTTAGAACTAGAAGGACAGATAAAGAAAAACACCGACAGGCTTAAAATTTACAACGTTTTGCAGAAACATGGCAAAATGGTAGTGGTCGTGTTCTTAAAAATTGCACCGTGATGGGTCCTGGACACATCGCTAGTATGTGCCCATTGAAAGTTACTGGGGTACATTATAAGAAAGCAAACAATACTATTTTGCCATATTTCGATAAAACATAGTAAAGTTTAAGCTTTACTGTTATAGCGCACCTAAACTCACCTGATGAACTTTGTGCACCCCGGTGGCCATACCCATTACTGCAGCACCCCTGGAAGACTGGAGGCTACACAGAAATCAACACGGTGACTTCCACAGATTAGGTGGCTAGGTGTATTTTTTTAGGTTTTTGAGGGCAGCCATTGGGACAGCTCAGAGGTAAGTAAAGATTGAATTAAAGTATTTTTTTATCTTAGTTTATATGCACTTTTAGCAACATATGCCACGTTTGTTTGTACACTGTCCCCTTGCAAAAATACACATGTTCTCCCATATTGCAGATGTGTAATATTGTGATGTGCATTAAGATATAAGAGCCTTATACATTCAATAAACTGCCTGTGCCTGGTAGTGAAGTATGTTGCAGAAGGCCAGTTGGAATGCCTTTAAGAATAAATAACATGATACAAACATAAAATATGCATTTTAAGACGTAGTGTGAACATACATATTTCTGCAATGAAACAGTATAAATGGGCCCTAATCTAGTCTTCGACTATATAACCATAATAAAATGTTCATTAACAGCTTCATATTGTAAAAGTAATAATATAAAGATTCCCTTTTAAAAAGCTTTATTAAAATTTGTTGTTCACAGAAATAAATGTTTTAAAAGCACAGATGATGAATCCTATAAATAGCAAGAAAAACTGTAGTTTGTTGTATGTGCCTTGGAGGCTTGTCCTACTGAGCATTGACCTTTATATTTATATAGCAAGATCTCAAGCTGTCAAGGTCTTATGTTCTGGTGAATACTTGCTATATGACTATTGCCATGGCTGAACATAAATTTTTCAGTCTCTCCTTGATATTTGTCTGCAATTAATTTATTCTTCTGTCATTTTCTTCATATACAATGACAGATAAGTGCCTGCAATCATTGCATTAGGAATCATGTTGTTTGCAGTAAACTAAACAAGCCCATTGGCTAATTGATTTAGTGGCTTAAAGATTGTTCTTATTTTTTTCACCTACAGATAAAGACACGCATTCCATAATGCACTGTGTGGCTGTCATTTTTAACTACTTGTAAAGCTCATAAACATATTAAAGACATTATCTCATATTTATATGTGCAGACATATTACTCAGGGCTTTAGAGATTATACCATATGTTTTGCAGTACAAGACGAACTCCAGCTATTGACATATAAAATGCAGCATGTTCCAGCAAAGTAGTCAGTTTTGAGCCGTGCATTATTCATTCTATATTCATCCAGCCAAGCTAAAATGCCAGTGCCGAAATGCAAGTATTCCTCTACTCCCTCCAGCCAAGCAAAAAGGCCAGTACCAGAAGTCACATTCCTAATCTCGCACAATGTAGTTGCTCTGTGTGTGTGGAGCCTCGGTGTGAGATACGTGTTTGTGGCGTTTTGTCTTGTTGATACATTATGTTTATTTATTAAATTGATGACATTGTAACATTTCTGTTATTGAGCTTTCTTAGCAGACTTTATACCAAAAGGTGAACAGGACAAAATAAAAAACAAGCAATTGACAGGCTTTAGTAGCTTATATTAAAATGAGGTTAACCATTTCTACTCTGGGACTATGTAGGACCCACAATCAAAGACAGGTGTAAACTATCTGGGACGCATGCACATATACAATTAGAGACTCTTGTAAAGGAAAGAAATAGGTTCATTACTATGCTCGCTTATGACCAGATTGTAATATTGAAGAAATAGGTTCTCAAGGAGATTGCTTGCTGTTTGGTTCATCGTTGTAAACTACACCCAGTTCAAGGCATTCCAAGTAAAGTAAATATATATATAAATATATATATAAATACACACACTACATATATATATATATATATATATATATATATATATACACACAGTGATAGACTAATTGTCTGGGACATGGACTCTGGAATGGAGGTAAGGAACTGGGTGGGCCATCCTATTTCACCCAGGTACACCTGCTGGACATCAAGGAGGTTGCTGGGTGTGTCTTTACAAAAGAAGCTAAGACCACCCACTTGGCATTTTCCTGTATTGCTGTATTACTGTATTCATTTTCCTGCATCCTATTGGTGCTATTAACCCCTGCAGGTTTTCGTTTGGAAGACTTCATGCTGACAACTAAATATCGACAGAAGCCCTAAAGCAATGTCAATTCTGTGGATTGAGGTCATTGAGAGCACCTCTTTGAGGCTGAACCCCCACAACACATGCTAAATATACAGGGAGTGCAGAATTATTAGGCAAATGAGTATTTTGACCACATCATCCTC
>CM070033.1:133155531-133179590 GCA_036250615.1 Ptychadena robeensis
GTTTGCAGTGGTATTTATCGTTTGATTATAACTTCCTTAGGACAGGCTTTCAGCTGGGATCCCCCTAATTGTCCTTCTCTACTTCATTTTCTTCACTTTTGAAAAAGTGCTTGTTTCCTCATTGTCATAATCATTTACTTTTTTTGTGTGGTGTTTTGTTACAAAATATATTATCAACTTTTTTTTTTTTTATTCCACCATTTCGACGATTTCGAGTTCATTGCAAAGCCCCTGAACATAGTATCATCACCAAACTTGCTGGAGATATAGAGAAGGGTTAGGGGTATACTACAAAAAAAGAAGTACGGCATGTCTCTAACACAAATAGTTTTTGCACAAATTAAGTTCAAAGTCAAGTCAAAATTTTAAAAATCGGAATTTCTACTTTATTTCTTAACTTAATTTATGCAAAAACTACATGTGCTAGACCAAAATTTTTTTTTTCAAATATTCCCCTAACCCTTCTCTACATCTCCAGAAATTTTGGTGAAAAATTTGGCCATCTCTAAACAGAAGTGTTACAGAGGTGTTCATTCTGTTGTATACCATGCTACCAGAGCATTCTATGGTTTACCATAAATCATTTTTTAGGTATATTCCTCATTACAAGTGGTTAAAGGTTATCATACAACTGATTGTAGCTCCAGGAAACAAGTGTAAATCATCAGTGTCTCTTCTATAAAGTCTGTTTGACATATCATCATACTCATCTTGTATCACGGATAGCTAAGTAAAAAAGGTTATCATATAACCAACTTAGGAAGCTTAGGTGCACTATAAACAACTCCTGTATAATCTCCAGTAATCTGGTGATATTTAAAGTCCACCTATACCCAGACCATGCACAATAAACTAGTAATGTATGCCTAACAGGCAGCATAAGTGTAAGCTATTCATTCCTGACTTCTCTACATGCTTTAAGTGTTACGTTTTTCCTCACAAAAAGCCTTCATTCTTCAAAGGTGAAAATAAACATTCTAAAGTCAGGTCTCAGTAGCAGAAACATGTCTCCCTCAAATGTAATTCAATGCATTGTGTTATTATGTATTTGTGTCTATACATGTTCTTAGGGACTTTGGAAATTAAATTTCTTTCCATCACTGTTATAAATTAATTTTAAATTTGTAATTATTTTAATGTGAAGGGTCTGGGCATAGATTCTCTTTAAATAGTTTTAAGCTACAAGCAAACCTACAAAAACATACATTAAATTAACATTATACTCACCTGCCAGCAGTTGGATAGCCTGGAAAACCGAATAAAAAAAAAGAAACATACTTACCCTTTCGCGTTTTCATTTAGAGCGCAAGCATCTTAAGAACTGGCGACTGGAAGCCACTTCTGCCAGAGGCGAGCATCTCTTTCCCCCTCCTGGATACTCACCACTCATCACTGCAACCAAGTCATCTCTCTTCCAGCACTGCATCCATCAATCTCCCGATACCGTGGGACTATAAATGGGTGGCTGCAATGTCATACAGATGTCATACAGATGCCCTTGTAGCAGCAGGACATTGCACCTTGTGCTTTGTCACACAGTGACCATTGTGAATTCCACTTATGCAGCACAGCCGATAATAAGGCGAGACCTACTAGGTGGTAGGTTTATGCCTCCCGTTTATGCCTTTTTATGCAATTACCTCAGTTTTTGGGAATTCATTGCAAAGCTCCTGAACAAGATATCATCACCAAATTTGTGGAGGTGTAGGAAAGGGCTGTGGGAACATAAAAAAAGAGATCATTGTTCCACCAAATATATGTTTTTGCATAAATTAATTTAAAGTTGAAGTAGAAAATGCTAACTCAATTTATGCATAAACTATATGTGCTAGAGTCCCCACAACCCTGTTCTACATTTCTAAGTCAGCTAGTTGAAATAAAAAAAATCCTTATGTGACAAAATAATGTACTTTGGATTAACCATATTTTTTGGACTATAAGATGCACCGGACCATATGACGCACCCAGGTTTTAGAGCAGGAAAACCAGAAAGAAAAATATTTTAAGTGTTCAAATCAATTGAGGAAAAATCGCTGCAGTACCAAATTTCAGCCACAACTGAACTGGTGTCACTGAAGAGCACACTTCACATCTTCCTTGCACAGGGGAACTGCTTCATATGTCTCCCCTTTAGTCTGTGTTTGTGTGGGGAAGCTGCCAGCGTAAGTGCAGCTTTCCCACACACAGCTCTGCATTGTTTATATCAGCAGGGCTCTGCTGATATAAACAATACAGTTCAGATGGAAGATCCGGCAGTAGGCTGATCTGACAGCTCCTCCACTGTGAGAATGCTGGCAGGGAGCCAATGTGCTGAAGCAAGAACTTTCCCCCTCAATTTTGGGGGTAAAGAAATACTTGTAAAGTTTCCTGTCCCATAATAGTCCAAATTTTCTGCTACTCTGAGGAGCTGAACCAAGAGGAGATCAGTACTAAGGTTGCTTGTTCACAACCCAGTCGCATAAAATGGAGATGGTCATACCTTGCCTGTGAAAGGTCCTGTGTAGTGATGAGCAGCATAAGCAATATTCGAATTCGTGATATTTCGCGAATAATTCTACTAATATTCGATTCTATATTCGGAAATTCGAATATTCGCGGTAATACCATGAATTGCGAAAATAATACTCGCAATCGCGAAAATCATATTCGCATCGCGGAAATCTTTAAAATGAATGGTCACATGCTATGTTTATTTTCGCAATGCGAATATTATTTTCGCAATACATGGCCATATTGCGAATATTCGGAATTGCGAATATTCGCCGAGATATTCAAGATATTGGCGAATTCTCGAATTGCCGATATTCGCGAAAAATATTCGGCATTCGAATATTCGAGCTCAACACTAGTCCTGTGCACAAATTACATTAACATCTTTTGTGCTAGGAGTTTTCATACAGTTTATCCTGTTAAATGTCCTGATAAAGTGATTAGCATACGCACATTTTTGGGGATATAAATTACTTGCTTATCTGCATCAGTTTGTGTGCTTATATTTGGCTTAAATTCTTTCGTCTAGTGTTATCTTTTTATATCCTGTATACTTTATGAGGAATATGTATTCACAAGTAACCAAACATTCACAAAATGACAATACCTATTTAATGTCCCTGAGTGGTTAGATGAGTTTACATCGGTACGGCTCGGGTCCAGCTACTATGATGTGAATGGAAATTAATCTTTGCAGGTTAAATCCTGTGGTGTTCTGGGGAGGCTTATTGTGTGAGAGAAGGAGATTGAGTTTAATAAATAAGCTTATGTCCTGGAAATTCACATTGCTTCAGGAGAAACAAAATCAATAATAAAAAAATGAAAACTTCATGCTGATTAAAGCCTCTGTGACACAGTTTAACAACGGAAGGTTGCATAGTGACATTGATGGAATTAACCTACATTTACTGTAGTAGAAATACTGCATTTATATCAAATTCACTAAAACAGAAATAATACAGGTTAAAAGATATACATACTGTATTTTATATCCACAAACATCAATTTTTAAAGTTTGAATCACCTAAGTTTTTCACCGACACACAGTGAGCTTCAGAATTTTAGAAGCAGAAGAGTTTTTTAATTGGAAAACATAAGTTTTGTTTTCTCAGACACTATTACCATGTACAATTGAATATAAGCGGAGGGAAGTGGAAGCCACCAATTTTTGTACATGTTTAGTATTAAGAAAGCAGATGTATACTCAATATGTAAAAAATATATATGTAAAATTTAAGTTTGACTTACCTCTGGTAAGCTGGTATGATGATCCTAAAATAATAGGCTTACCTGATGTTCCGTGGAGTCGTATGAGCAATTCCATCTTTGTTCGCCAGTGGCCACTGGGGCCATTTTTTATGGGAATTTTTGTCTTTGTACATTGCAATGGTGTCATGATGTGCTGTCGCGGCTGCACTTCATCAGAGCCAAGGAGAGAGGAAGGGCTGCGAGGAATCTTGTTAAATTACTCATTACAGGTAAGTTTTTTTATGCTTTCTTGCCTGCAAAGATGTACTTCTAGTGGTAGGTCCACTTTAATGCAGGAGAAGATGACACTCTAAAGCTTCTTATTCTAGCCATTGGGTCTCTTGCACACCTTCTTCTTTTTGTGTTTCCAAATGCTCCCGCATAAAGTATTTATTTTAATCTGAATTACTTATACTGATAAATTACTCGTTCAAATGTTCAAAACACGTCTTATTGTTCCTGTTGAGCCCTCCAGCATCTGTAAGCAGAAAGTGATCTCATCCATAACCAGGAAGTTACGTCATCCTGGAAAGCACATGGCCCTGAGAGATTAATCCTTGCAAACCTTCTTTAATGTGAGTATCTTGCCTTTTGTTTTATTTCATCTCATATTATTTAACCATTTACAGTACCTTACTTTGTTGTACTAGGTTGTGCACCTTGTGTCCTTGTTCCTGTTTGTCTGTTACAGGGGGCCGCAACTTAAACACGCACCCCTCATATTGACCCAATTTTACTCTGTGATTTTTTCCTAGGCCCCATACACCTACTGAGGGCCCCTCTGGCCACTGACATCACTGTAACTGTGTAACCACAGCTGACTGTTGTGTGCAATAATCTATTATCTTTCTTAGTTTATAACATGGTTTTCCACTGTTTTTGTTTTTGTATTTTTTGTGTTGTTAATAATGTTAATGGAATAACAAAAAAACAGTAGGTATAAAATCAGGAATTATAGGGCATGGGTTTAAAATGAAAAAGAATAAACTTTGGAGAAAAAATAATATAAAATAACAACCCTGTTTTTCTCCATGGGACGATGTGAAATTACTACTTTATATTTCTCAAAAAATGTAGATACAAACAAACCAAAATGAAAATGCATGACAAAAATAAAAAAAATACAATAAAACCAAAAATTTTAATTTCAACAGGTAAAATCATTTTCAAAAATGACTTTGCATATTTAGGATTCTCAGTATTTTCTGGTGCAGTTATCCTTTTTAAAATAAATGTTTACATAACTACCCACTTTAGGGGGTTTCAAGAATGGAATAGTGTTAATGGTTTCAGATGAACAGTACATCATGCATGTAATCAAACATGTTGAATTTTTCAGAGCTCTTTATTACAGCGTGTGGTTGCTGCTGGGGCATGTTCTCATAATCTATGCTTCTATGTGCAGATTTATCATCTGAGGAAGCACAACCCTACCTGCCATCACTGACAGGTCGCTTGTAAATGATTCAGGACAAGCAACTTGGGACTATGTTAAAGTAGCAAAGTATTTTTCAAAATGCCATTCACCAGAAGCATAATTCAATTAGTTGCAAAGTAAATTTGCATTTTGTGAGCATTTTAAAATCAAGTGACACTGATCATCAGATGTTTAGATTACCCCTTTAGTAATCCTCACTTTCATCTGTGTATTGATACATATGTCACGTTTTAGATTTGACTACATTTGATACAAAGAATTATTGGTTTAGACAGTTTTGCCTATTTTTAAAGCTGCTTAGAGCACTTTTCTGCTAATTTTGCCCAAATTTAAAGTCCTGTGCCTTGCTTTTAAATCACTCCACACCTCCTGTCCTCCGTACATCTCCAACCTGGTACACAAATACACCCCTAACCGCCCCCTCCGCTCCTCCAGTGACCTACTAATGACATCCCCACTCATAACCTCATCACATGCACGGCTCCAAGACTTCTCTAGGGCCGCTCCTACTCTCTGGAACTCTCTCTCTTGTCCCATTAGACTTGCTCCTACTTTTGGCACTTTTAAAAAAGCCCTAAAAACCCACCTCTTCAGTCTGGCCTATCCATCTTCTCTTTCCTAACATCACCACCATACCAGTCCCATCCCCCCACCTATTGTATACTCTGTTCCCCAACCTATTAGACTGTAAGCCCAACCGGGCAGGGTCCTCTATTCCTCCTGTGTCATTACCTGTACCTGTGTGTTATTGTGTGTTGTATCTCCACTCTAATGTATTGTACAGCGCTGCGTAATATGTTGGCGCTATATAAATAAATGATAATAATAATAATAAAGTTTAAAGATATTTCAGCTAGATAGATCTTTCCCAATTACAGCTTCTGCTTCCAGCTTTTATCCTGAAACTCAGCTCCAAGCAATCAGCTTTGTACAGGTTACAGCTACAGACAGTTTTTGCAGTGTTAAACAGTGGAGACTTTTCATTCTTAATTTAAAATAGGATATTCTGTTCACAAGAAGACTTTAAAACAGCGATATCGGACATGACAGTAGATACGTGTAAATATGTCCGATGCTTTGCCTAGAGACCGCAGGTCTCCCCGGCTCTGCCAGTCTCCCCGGCTCTGCCGATATCTGATAGCAGCATGATGACATCATCACGCTGCTGAAGGGTACATCGGGTGGCTTGAATATCAAGCCGTCTGTACCCTGCTTAAGGCTATCTGCAGTTCAGATTTCAAAATCCTAGGTACAACTTTTCATAGCAATATTCCAGCTGTCAAACAGTGCTCCCAACTTGCTATATTGTGCATGTCTTCTCTTACTCTTTTACTTTGAACCCCCAGATCTCGGACACCTTTACTAGTAAAACCCTCAATTTGTGGGGATAAGAAATCTACCCCTATTCCTAGTTGCTACTCTTGTGTATGGCTTCTCTGATTTTTTTTTATTTGAACCCCCAGATCTCTAACACCATAAGTATTATAACCCTGAATTTGTGGGGGTTAGTTATAAATCTTTGAGAATACTTACCCTCCAAAATTCTTTCTGCCTTATCATATAGATCTTCCAACTCTGCACCTCTCCTACTTATTGCTATGTATTATCCAACTGGCCATTGGATTATAATTTTTTGGGGAGTGGTAGCTCTAAAATGAGAAAGACACTCATCTTTCTCTACAATGATGGCTGCCTTTATACATATAGACAGTGCTGGACAGAGCCAACATCAGAAATCCTGGCAACTCCTCTAGCAGAAATCCCGGCAACTCCTCTAGCAGAAATCCCTAGCAACTCCTCTCTAAATCCACAACTCCTTTCCTTCTGACTGAAGTTGTGGAGTATGGGTTGTAGCGATGCTGTCACTGTCAAATATCCACCACCCCCCCGGATGGCGGGCCTGGTGCTGGATATAGTATTGTATGTACAACAGGCAATACTGATTGATTGACAAGTCCCCTGCTTGACTTTTTAGGGTACAGGTTTCACAGTCAGTTATTGCCCCATACCAGGTAAATTTTTGGGGGCACCCTACTACTAGCACCCCTGTCAGAGGGCTCCACAGGATGCCTACCACTACCCCTTTAACCCCCCGCCCCCCCCCCCCTGGTCTGAGGGCTCCAGAGGATGCTTACCCAGGGTTACACCCTGAGCTAGTCAGATGCATACCAGGAGATCTTTTTTTTTTGGATTTGTCATTTGCATTCCCAATTTGACACCTCTAACTGCAAACTTTTATAGTTATTAATGTTTTCCTGTGGCTACCCAAGTGAAATAAGAATTAAAGAATGTTTGCAATCGAAAAAAATATTTTTATAGTAGTGTATATATACAGATAAAATGAAGTTGTTTGTACAGCTTTTTATTGTTTTGTAGCTTTCATCTCAACTCAATCTGCAATCAACTTTACCCACAATATATCCCTAAAGAGCACTTGCCGTCCAAGTACAGAACACATCACCGTCTACTTTCTCACACATTGGTGGAGATGGGGGGCAGAGGGGGACGCTGCAGATCTCTCTCCTCTCTGGCTAATATACAGTTGCGTGGAGGAGCTAGTGCACTGGACAGAGAAAACACAGGATGAGACAGAGTACTGCCAGGCTTGCCCAGATGGTCAGGCCCGGAGGGCTCCCTATCCATGACTGACGGCAGCCCTGTTCACAGTTCAATTCCTTCTTTAAATAGTCCTTTAAGGAGAGAAATATGGAAGCTACTTTTGCTGAATTGTTGTTAGGGGAGTCCTAGTCTTATTTATATATGAGAAAGTCTCAAATTAAACACTTTCTTGCAGTTTATTAGACATTCACACTCGCCCATTCTTTCTATTCACACCTGACAATAAATATACAAAAAGCTGTTCAATATGACCATGCCACATGTAGTTTTATAACACTCATCCCCTGGTGCTAATGTGTATATTGATCTGTGTCAAGAATGCCTGTTCCAGGCTTGACCTTTATATTATCTTCTGCCAATAACATTATGCCATATTAATGAGGAAGCCATAAGCTCTTCATGCTTACAAATACAGACGTTCAAGCCCTTTGGGTTCCTTTTTGCTGAGGTTATATTACCAGGAACCCTTCATAAAAAAATTCCATCTACACCTTTTCAGTGTATTATTAGTTTGAGTTAGAAACCTATTGTTTTTTAATTATTTTTCTCATGCCATTGCAGACAGCAATGTACATATAGAGTATTGCCCTTCTAAGTGCAGTATAGGTAGAAATAAAGCTATTAAAGTGATAATACATGATGAAGCAGATAGAAAATCTTTAAACTGGGAATATAAAAAATCCAAGTGAAAAATCCAATATGCTCTATATGAACATTGGTACACAACTCCTAATCACTTAATTTTTTTGTTTTGTCATTCCCAGTGACACAGGTATATGGAGAATGTAGTCATCCAGTCCGCTTTTAAAAATGACAGACCTCATAAAGTAACAAAGTAGGATGAGTGAGTTCTGAAATGTATATTGTGCAAAAGTCACCATTACTTTTTAAATCTTTTAACTGCAGAGTTCCAAACTTCAGAAATTTATGCATAAACGCTTTAGCCTCCCCCCGCAAAAAGAACATGAACTTCCATGGCCTAGCAGTTGGTGTAAAGCACACAGCCACTGACACTCAGACAATAACTGTCCCACACAGAACAACAACCCCATTCAACATGTTTGGGAAGAATGCAGATTGAGAGTTAGGGTTTTGTGTCCAACGTCAGTACCTGGCCTCACAAATGTTCTTCGGGATGAATGGGCTAAAACTTCTACCCCCATTTTCAAAATCTTGTGAAATGGGGGGACCAAATCTGAACTGATACCTAAGGATATTTATTAGATATTTTTCCTATAAGAACTTTTAATTGGCTAGGGGGAAATGGGAAATTGCCTGGGGGTTCTGAAATCACAGGTACAAAACGATTGGACTTCTGTCAATTGCTTTGTCATTTAAATATCTGGGGAGTGCAACACTGAAAAGAAAAAGCTTCATCCTAGAGATCAGCTGTAAAGATGGTCAATGAATGTCAGCCTGATGGCAGGGTCCTCTTCTCCTCCTGTGTCATATCCTGTAGTTGTGTGTTGCATCTCAACTCTAACTTAATGCACAGCACTGTGTAATATGTTGGTGCTATATAAATAAAAGTTAATCATTAAAATTTTTGACTTTAACATGCAAATACATGCAGACTTAAACTAAGCCAATCAAGCACTAGAGCTGTTGTTCTTGGCTGACACATTTTCAGTCTTTGACCATTTCAGAATTGGACTGTAAGTGTGGATTTTGTCCAGTGCATGTTTAGCAGCGAACTTTTATTATGCACAGAAAAAGTAATGTCTCAAGAGTGTGATTCTACCTTGTCTGGAAATCCACAAAACCTGCACTGTTGGTGGAACTTAAGGCAGGCTATGGAAACTTGGACAATGAAGCCATTCAGCCTACCAGAATGTTTTCTTTGGGAGGAAAAAATTAACTTGAACACATGGAGAACATGAAAACTCATTGCATTGTTTTCAGAATAAAATTTTAACTTCAAACTTCAACATTGAGGCCAGAATGTAAGCTTGGGAAAAAAAAGCTGAAAATATTACCTAGACAAAAGTCAAATCTATACACCCACTTTCCCTACAAAAAGGGTGATGCAATAGTCCTTCTGCTTGGATCATGAAAGATGCTTCAGCAGGGTGAAGAGGGATTCTTAGTGTTGACAGGAACTTGCTAGAAGGGTTGTGATCGTCAACTGCTGTAGGAAGTAAGTACGTGCAGTATGAACTTCACTGGTAATTTTGATATAGAGGAAAGCAATATTTTTTATTATAATCTCAGTGATGTGATATTGTTATTTTCTCCTACAGAAACAGACTCCAGTGTCTACAGGGACCGTCATGTTACTAATAACAAACGTTACAGAACATAATATGGAATAAAGGCATTGAGTCATACAAATGTATTAAAGTTTATTTTACCCCACAGCATGGACACTTCTGCCCATGAGCAGTAAATGTTGCCATATATCAACTAGAGATGATCATTTAACTGGCAGGCATATGATCTTAACTCTAACCCATGCTGTTCAAGTCCCCAGGATACCATACTCTGACATTGTGTATGGAATATTCAAAATTAAAGCCATCATTTCTCCTTACCTTGGATATCTCACAGAGATTGCTTACTACAATCCCTGTGTTTAAATTACAACTTCCATTCATTTTGTATATTCTTGCCGAAGATAAAAGAAAATTAGGTTAAATTTGTTGTGGAACGCAGACCTGCATTATAACATCATCATCATTATGTCTATTGTTAGCAGCGTAATTAGGGATAAATAGTAGATTCGAGGCATCATTAGCTTTGGGTAATGAGATATTAATTCTTGTACAGCAATGTGTGCTTCCAAGCAGCCCAGTATAGCCTGTTATTAATTTTAAAGCTCCAGTATTTCTTTTGTACACAACCAGAATTTTTTGTATCAATAGATATGTGTTATTTGTCAACAGTTCTGTACTATACAGATAAAAAGGTTTGTACGCCCCACCTAGTTTTTGAGTTCCATTATTTCATTGAAGGTTATTGTTAATGCTACAGCATACTCATACACTTGACAATTAACAGCTTTAAGTCTTGTGAAAATAGTTTGAGAACATTTGTGTTCCAGTATAAGGGCTTGTCACTACTGTAGTGATCTCCCGCGATTATAATCATGGCACGGAGACCGCAGGAGACGGCCAGGGTCACCGTGCTTTTGATCGCAGCCCGCAAAGTCTCAATTCATAGATTTTTAACCCTTAACTCCCTGTCTGCAGATGCTAGCGATCTCTGATTGTAAATTGCTTTACTGTCTGAGTATAAAGCATACCCTCCCGTTTTGGCCAGGAACGTCACATTGTTTTTGTGACTTTCCCGGCCATATCCCAATTTCAATAAATCCTGGATATTTTTGGAAATTTGGATATCAGAGCAACTTAGGAAGGAGGGGGCTTTACTATCCTGCCCCACTTGTGCAGGGAATAACGTCCCTCCCTTCTTAATTAGCCAGCTAGTAATTAGGAGGGAGGGAGGGGATGGTAATCCTCCCAATGCTGGAAGTGATGTCACTAACATCACTTCCTGTATTTGGAATGTGAAAGGGCCACATGACATCACTTTCTGACATTTCTCCCTAAATAAGGGAAAATGTAACAGGTATGATATAAAGTTAGCTATACGGATATGTGGTATAATGAATATGGATTGGAGGAAGTAAAGTGGCCTGCACAGAGCCCTGAGTGCAACTCTAAGGTTAGTTGCAATGCCACCAGCAAGGCAGGTCTGCATTTTCAAAGCATGTAAAATATACATGTATTTGTTGTGTGTGTATATGCTGTGGCTCAAATAGTAACTGTTAATAAGGTACACCCCCAAAACAGGATTCTTTTTAGGGCTCCTCTCTTTATTTATTGTCCAAACAAATCACAGTCCAAATTGCAAACACCCTCGCAGGGGTTAATATAAAAAAATATCAAACTAAAAAAGTCCTTGGAAAATGCCAAGCCTCCTGGCTTGCAAAAGGTCAAATGTTCTTCCCTCTACTTTCAGGGAACTTAAATGGCCTGACTCCTAGCAGTCACCAGCCTGGGCCACACACTCCCTGTGTGTCCTCTATAGCTGCTTCTCCAGCAGCTAGCAATGTGCCTCCAACTTCCATCAGGAGCCCTAACTGAATGGTCTCAGCTTCTTTTTTAAGGAAAAACACCAGGCTCCCTTGCTGAATTTCAGCAGTTGAAAAACCTGGTGTGTGTACCAGGATGAAATGGGAAGGCCCATTAAGTTCCTTCCCTCCCATTTCAGAGTCTGGGACCCTGCAACTGAACACGCTCAGCAACCTACTGTTGCTGTCTTAAAACCAGAACTCCTTCCCAGGACATCATTGGACTTTGTCTTTGCCATTCACACAGTGACAGATAAACAGTCTGTCACTATAGATATATACACACATAACCTGGCCTTAATTTTATACATTAAAAATGTAAAATTTCTGCATAGCTGCAGAGTCCTCCTAGAAAAAACTTCTCCTGCAAGAAAACTCATAAAGAAGCACATCAATTTTATCTGCTAATGGGGTTGATCTACTTTGACCTGATTTCATCATGTCTCATTTCTGTTTCGAGTGTAAGCCAAAGAAATAAGAGTGAACTCCAATCATACGTCAGAAGCCAAATCTTAAGGCCCTCATACACGTGTCGGATTCCCACCGGATTCCGGCACGATCGATTCCGGGCACGTGCACGTGAAACGATCGTGCCGGAATCGCATGCAGCCCATCTTGTCCAATTGATCAGTTCCGATCGTTCAGGGGCCCAGAATCGGATCCGACAGAGAACCAACATGTTGGTTCCATCAGATTGATTCTGCCCAGATCAGGGGGAGTTGCCATTTGTGAGGTGGACAATCGGACACGGAATCGTCCCAGAATCCGTTGGACAAGGTGGTATGCAGCGATGGATACTCTTAATTGGCCGATTGATCACATCTGTGATTCCCGGCAGAATCGCCAGAATCGATCGGATGATGAATTGATCGGACATGGAATCCGACACGTGTATGGCTAGCTTTACATGCAATACATGTAACCTGCAAAAAATTTGTTTTTGGAGAATAAAAATTTTATTGAAATTATTTACCCTCCCTAGAGGTTTTTTTAACAAGCACTACTCACCCCGAGCTACACTCGGGTAACTATCCTGTTACAGATAAGCCTGCACAATTTCTCTATTTCTGCATCCTTAACAATTCTTTTGGGTTTCACCTCCTCGGCGTCAGTCGGTGGGGAGCCCCATGCCATTGGCCTGTATGTAAAAACAGACATGGGCGCCCTGGGTCCTCACATCTCTGGTGTCATTGATGATGTTAAGGGGAGATTGGGTGGGAAATAAAAACAGATTACACTTAGATTTTCTATACCACTTTAAAAACAAACTGACAGACTGCTAGGGGGTTGATGTTTCAAAATGTACTATTTACAACCTTACAACAACAGTTTTCCCAGCTCAGCCTGCAATGCTTACTATTAACTTGGATGACAGTAATACTCCCACAAGTTATTTCAGCTGAATGACTTACAATATCATATTAACCAGGAAGTTCCAGAAGAACACGAGTCCTATTGACCTGCCCCAGATATTCAGAGAACAGCCTTGAAATAAACACTGCATGTTCAATCATCCTGCACCGTAATAAGATATCAAGGTGGATGAGGGCACCAACTTTTCAGCTATAAAGTTTAAAATACATTTAAAAAAAGGATAACATTGCAAAGCTAGTATCAGTGGATAGGCAGAAACAAAACAAAGATCAGTTCTGGCAGTGCTTTATGTTCCCAACCTTCAGTTTAAACGACCATTGAAACTTCATTGTGTTTATTATAGAAAGCTGTGCCCAGGTCACCTGAACCCTGAACTACAATAAATGTAAAGCAATTTAGCTCCCCATGTTTTTTTTAGCCATTTTCAATCCAGCTATGAGGATCTGAATCTTTATTGAGAAAAATATATATAAGAATAAGAAATATTGGTCCTACTTAGTAATAACACCAATATTACCTTGGGCTCTAAATTCTGTATAAAAGTAATACAATGCACCCAGAAAGTATTTACATTGCATTACCTTTTCCACATTTTGTTATGTTACAGCCTTATTTAAAAAAAGGATTGAATAAATTTTTTCATCAGAATTCTACACATAACGCCCCATGACAACATGAAAAACGTTTACATGAGATTTTGACAAATTAAAAAAAAAACCTGAGAAAGCACATGTATATAAGTATTCACAGCCTTTGCCATGAAGTTCAGAATTGAGCTCAGGTGCATCCTGTTTTCCCTGATCATTCTTGAGATGGATCTGCTGCTTAATTGGAGCACACCTGCGGTAGATTCAGTTGATTGGTTATGATTTGGAAAGGCATACACCTGTCTATATAAGGTCCCAGAGTTGACAGTTCATGTCATGTCAAAGGAATTGTCTGTAAAAAAAATCTGCTTCTTTGAGGGTCCCAATGAACACAGTGGTCTCCATTATTCTTAAGTGGAAGGAGTTCAAAACCACCGGGACTCTCCTTAGAGTTGTCTGTCTATCAATACTGAGTGATCAGGGGAGAAGGACCTTAGTCAGGGAGGTGATAAAGAACCCAATAGTCACTCTGTGAGAGCTCCACATGTCATTTGTGAAGAGAGAAGGAAAATCTGCAGCAATCCACCAATCAGGCCTGTATAGTAGTGTGGCCAGATGGAAGACACTCCTTAGTAAAAGCCACATAGCAGTCCACCTGGAGTTTACCAAAAGGCACTTGAAGGACTCTCAGACAATGAGAAACAAAATTCTCTAGTCTGATTAGACAAATACTGAACTCTTGGTGTCTCATGTGGAGGAAACCAGGCACGGTGGTGGCAGCATCATGCTGAAGGGATGATTTTTCAGCATCAGAAACAGGGAGACTAGTCAGGATGAAGGGAAAGATTACTGCAACAATGTATAGAGACATTCTGGATGAAAACTGCTCCAGAGCGCTACTGAACTCAGTCTGGAGCTGCTTCAGGACAACTCTGTGAATGTCCTTGTGTTTACCAGCCGAAGCCCAGACCTAAATCCACTCCAACATGTCTGGAGAGATTTTAAAATCTTTATATCTTTGCATCTTTGCATTATGGATCTGGAAGCATTCTGCTTTTAGCACATTCAGATACCAGGCTCTTCCTGGCTGTTCCTGGCAAGTACTGTTGCAGTTGTTGAGTTTCAACCTTTATATGTTAGGAAGAAATGCAGAGTTCCTAACTTGACCTGTCATGGTAAATGCACCTTGGCATAATATCTAATCAGTTGTAATAGAAACAAAAATTATTAGAACATTTCAACTGCAATAACATTTTCTGCCTTTAGATGTCCTCAGTCTATGTTTACTATGATCATTTAACCGATTTACTCTGAGTTCCGGTTTTTATGAACTTATTCCAGCCTGTCACTGGTCAATCAAAAAACAGCACAATAATAAGTTCATCTTTCTGTGACTGTTTTCTCAAATTATCAGGAAGCACCTTGCAACACATGAACTGTACTTCTTCTTTCTCACAGACCAACCCTACTCTATAGGGACAGCAAGAATTAAAGTACAAATACATTGGTAATTAGTGCACCACCCCTGCCTGCACAAACACATACCGAGGTAAACCATGGGTCAGGGTTTGGCGTCTCCCAGCACCTCTTACTGTCTGGCCCCTTTCTGTAGACTGTTGCAATCAGAGTCTGATTATCACCTGTTAGATGCAGTACCCCAACGCAGACCCTTGCACACGTCCACAATAAAGTCTATGTACATGCTACCAGTTGGTGTAAGAACCGGTACCCTTTATTGATGTTCATCTGGTACAGCTTTTAGTTCCATGCCAGATGGGGATAAGGGATATGTCTTCAGTTACATCTCTGCAGATTCCCGGTCTTCCACCCCATGGAGGGTGCCTGTTTCCCATGGGGGGTTGTGTCCAGCAAGACACTCCAGACAACAACAGGTCACTTGCTTGAGCACCCCTCAAACCTGGACACTTGGCCTTATATCACCTACTACCATCATCACAATATTAAAGACATATTAATTACTTATTAACCCTCCACACACTGGTTTCTACCATACCATACTCAGTTACAATACCTTGTTCCTATTCACTGAGATTATAGTATATTTGCAGTAGTAAGTCCAGTTGATTTTACTACTGCAGATATATCTTTAGCTTTGAAAGATAAATCAGTTCTAATAAAATATTTGCATACATCAATTTAAAAAAGAAAAAAAATGCAAAAATACCCAATGTCCCTTAACACATATAGATATGGAAAAACGCTCTGTTAAGTAAAAAAAATTATAATTAAACATCTCTAAACTAAATAGCAGACATGATTAATAAGTAGATTTTCCATACTACTGAATCAGAAAATTAATCAGAATATCACCCTAGTTCACAGAGCAAGAAAATTGATTTTTACTGGCTAAAAAAAAAGAAAGACCCATTTTTCTTCAGCTCTGTATGATAAGGTTTTTGTTTGAGAAATGCTCTACCCAAACCAATTAAATACCAGCCATTTTCTAAAAAGCATGTGTGTGTTTCTAGAAAAGAGAATGCGACCATTTCTGAGGAATACAATTCCATTTACATTAAGCGCAGGAACTGGGGATACAAGGTTGTGTCAATGTTGAATTAAACATAAGATAAAAAAGCACTTGGAGGTTTAAAACCTCTTCAGCATACATCTTTGTGAATATAAATGCAGGCGAGGTTTTGGGTAACACAACATCATTTATGCCTTGCTAGATTTAACATCTACAAAAAGTGTATATTAACCAAAGAACAAAACACACACAAAATACTTGCTTCTTAGCAGTCCTTACAATTTGGTGTGTGCATTGGTTTTTGGGAGTTTTATTTCAGTGACATATATTCAGATCCTTGGGCAGTTGCATTGTCTTCCAGTGCACAGGGTAGCGTTAAGGCCCCCATACACCTTACAATCTTACCATACAATTTCTATACAATCTACTTTTGTTCTACCAAAACCATGTAATATGAGGACCTTTCTAAACCTTCCAATCACTATGTATTCTATTGAGAAGGGCACAATACTACATAGTTGTTGTTAGATCTAAAGAAAATTGTATGGAGTGATCTAAATGTGTACAGGGGTGCTTTAGATAGATTTATAATGGTAACCAACCAGGGCTGGAATACATGGCTCGAAATTTGAACCGATAGAGAGATCTCAGCAGTAGGGTAATGACGTCATCGCGCTACTGCCCTGCTTCCCCGATATCTGGAGCCAGCTGTCAGCCTGTCCTATACTTTGAATGGGGAACCGCGGGTCCCTATTCAAAGTATAGGATATCAAACAAGGTTTACCAACATGAGATCTATTGATCTCGCTCGAAAACGGCATACACGGGTAGATTTTTTCCCAGATCTCTGTACAGCGTGAATGTGCAGGGCGCTCGGCTGTGCAGAAATCTGTGAAAAATCGACCCGTGTATTCCTACCTTAACAGAAAATTTGCCATGCCCCGATGCAAGAGGGTCATGACTAACGCTGTATACAACTCCCAAACCCCTGACAGATTTGTACTACTTTGAATCCCCAGATTATATACATCTATAGTAGTACAACCTTCAAATTTTTAGGGTTAGCAACTCACCCCTCAGACTATCAGCCCAAATTATCTCTAGCTTCCTCACATTGTAGTCATATATATAGTGCTTTCCTCTTGTCACTTGTCAGATAGGGCTTCACTCTTGTCACTTGTCAGATAGTGCTTCCCTCTTGTCAGATTTTAATAAAATTGCTAATGCCTTTCTGTCACATTGAACCCCAGATCTCTGACATCTTTTGTAGTACAACCCTTTATGGGTTTAACCCCCCTGCCATTCCTGATGGCTCCATCTAGTCCAGCGCTGACTTGTCAGCCCTGCAAAGAACGAGATGGAGCCGCCCGGCGAAGATCAGAGCCCCGGCAGCGCAGATTTACCATTCTACACTGCAACGGTGGCTCTGATCTGAAGGAGAAGCTGCTAAGCTGCTGGAGGAGAACAACCCCCCCCCCCCCCTGTGACTTGATGACGTCACAGGGGGGGGGGGGCGGAAGATTCAAATGTAAATCACACCAGAACAGTTTTCTAAGGAGAAGTTCATAGTATGCCATTTGCAGTTAACCCTTTCTCCCCTGATGTGTTTACTACACCAGAGCAGATAGGTTACCAAAGGTAATTGTAATGGATACAGTGAAAACTGTATCTAATACAATTCAAAGTAAAAAAAAAAACACATAACACATTTCCAATTGAATAAAACTTTTATTGTGAATGTAAAAATATATATATTAATATGAATACATACTGTTTAGAAATATATCATACAAAATAAGTATTTTAGAGATTTTATCATGAAATTATACCTTTTATTTATTAATTTTTTATGTTATTTTTCTTTTACATACTGTAATTGTTTGTTTCAACATTATTATATTCAGGATGTCTACTAGACACTTGTACGGACAAATTCCATTTAGGTCTATGGTGCACTTTTGGTACAGAAATCTGGACCTCAGCAGTGTGCTAGGGAGGCTAATAACTTATCAGTGAGAATACTCACTAGGGATGGTCGAAAAATTCGCAATGCAAAATTGTAATTTCTTAATTTCAACTTTTCGCTGAAATTTTGCATAGTTGAATTTGGGCAGGGCCATTTTGGCTTTTTGAAAAAGTTTAAAATTAACCCTAAAATTCAACCAAATCTAAATTTTGACACAAAATATGTTATATGGGGAAATTGAAGATTATGAAGTTAATTTATTACCTTCATTGCCCAAATCAGCACTTTTACATGCACATATTGCAATGCATGGTACTTTCCCCAGAATCTCAAATATTCATGATTACTAAGCATATAGCACTTTATAAGTTTTTCACAGATATTCACAATATTCTCGCAATCAACACTATCACATGAAAAGGCAAATTTTGCAATTGATAAGTCGAACTTTCGCATTAGAAACTTCTAAGTTTGAAATGTCGACTTTTAAATCAAAATGTCACTGTCTAAAATTCACATGAAAAATCTTAATTTAAGTTAAATCAAATTTACTTCATTTCCACCCTCTCTGCTACTTACCCTCCCAATTTCACACCCCTAGCTGCAACCCTTCATAATTATATTTCAGCTGTCAGATAATGCTTTCCTTATGTAATTCACCATTTAGTTGCTTATCAGCTAAATAATTGCTGTATACAATGGTTGCGAATATCATTTAGGCTTTTGGCTGTCAGTCACAAACTACCCCAATGCTAAGGCCGGCCATAGACATTTAGTTTATTCTTTAATCTGCTGGCAGATTGACCGTGCCTGATGACGTCATCCATCACAGCTGGTCGTGCCGGGAATCAACAACTCACCTTTTGTGTGCTAGCATTTACTTTGGATAGGGACAAAGTAAATAGAATAAATAGATCGATCTGAAAATAACGGACATGTCCTCAATTTGTTTCTTAATTTTTATCATATTCTGGGCCGATTTATGGCCGAATTCAAAGTTTGAGCATGAGCGCGCTGCGATCAGCCGTAAATCGAACCCTCTATGGCCACTTAAGTCAATGTCCCTGTGCTTAATGGTTGGGGAAAGCTAAAAAAAAGGTTTACTAGCAAGATCAAAAAGCAATAAAAACTGTGATGCACTTGTTGTTGTTTTGCCCATTGTTCTATTTTAATATTATAAAATGAGTTAAAACACAATACAGCAATATTTGTCAAGTGATATCTAATATACAATATGATAATGACTCCATTGTCTCAAACATTTATTGCTTCATAAACATGAGCAGTTTACAAATGTCATGAGAACAGATGCTAAACATTATAACTGTTCATAAAAAATATTTATGATTTAATTATATCAACAAGTTAGAAATAAAGTAGATTGCAATGGGTCCATACAGATATGCCAGCATAACTTGTACATTTATACTTATACAATAATATTATAACATTTCTGCTTAAATGTGTTTGTCATGTTGGTGCTCAATTTAGAAACCCATGATTGTGTAAAAAAAACACACACACACACGTACATATCAAAGAATTTAGTAAACTAACAGCCACCCTGAAGCCACAACTGACAATGAGCCCATGCAGTGTGTGGAAAGTATGAAGTATGAAATTTTTTTAAAGTGTGGGAAATACAGGAAGTGATGTCGCTGATGTCACTTCCCGTATGCAGATTGTGGTTCTTCCGCGTCACTGACGTCACTTTCGGTTCCGGCTGTTTAAGCAGGGAGAGGGCGTTACCCTCCCTGCTAATGTCCCACCCCACTTGTGCTGATAATGTGCGAGCTGGGACATTAGCAAGGAGGGTAACGCCCCCTCCCGACTAAATTAGCATGATTTCAAGAATGCAGAAAAAATCTGGAATTTCTTGAAATCTGGATTTGGCCGGGAAAGCCACATAAAAAACTAGATTTTCCCTGCCAAAACGGGAGGGTTGACAGGTATGTGTTACAGAAAAGTATGTGGCATTTAAGAGAGGAGTGAGGCACTGTCTGTAGTAAAGAGGATAGGAACACAGCAGCTAAAAGATACATGATAAACTGTGCGTTATAGTTATAACATTAAAGGTTTGACCCCCCCTATGAATTGTTCAGCCATAGGGATGGTCAAGGTAACATATATCACTGCATGTAATAATGAAGGCAATGGTTAGAAAAGTGAAATGGGATAAAAAAATAAGTAAGACATGTATTTGATGGAGAGGACTGGAGTAATAAACCCCCTTTGGTGGTCAGATTCAGTCCAGTTTTCTGTGCCAGAAGTAGTAAAAAAAGTAAAAAAGAAAAAGCTATTGTTTACAGTAGTAAGGTAGTAATTCCCAACCTCCAACTCCTGAGGGTCAGCCTATGACCCAGCACCACAGAGCTGCTCTACTGCTTTTTATGGTAATCTGCAAGCACCTCCTGGCTGTCTGACATTAGCCCTGAGTTCCCCTGGCCAGATCCTATGTGAAAAGGAAGCTGCCAAATTTATATATAATGAGTAAGAAGATCTTCCCATTCCCTCTCTAGGGCCCATGAGGTCATCTCACTGCAAGGAAATTACCCTACCTGCCCACAGCCCAGAGGCCATTTTTCTGTTTAGATTTAAAGTAATTACAGATGTGGAACGTGAGGTCATTTGGTGGTGTTGGTGAGGAGAATGATAAATAACCTCCGTGTTGGTAGAGAAACAATGGCAAAAAAAGAACGGTTACAGAGCTCAAAATATGACAAGAAATAAAATGAATGATAGTGTAATGTTATTGTGATCCAGGGATCCTTCCATAGACAGGGTGTAATACATTCCCAAATTTTTCTATAATGCATATATTTAAAGAGAGGAAGGCAAAAACAGCATTGTCACCACGCTGGGATTGATCGCTGGTCAATCAAACAGTTATCAACGTGCCCCACATAGGCACATCAATTCCTGTTCGCAGGGGACGTGGTTTCCCCGGGTCTCTGCTTCTCCCCAGCCAGTCATGGGTGGCTGGGTAGAAGCAGAGAGAGAGAGTCAGACAGCCTGCACACCCCCCCCCTCCCCTCACACAGAGACGTGCTGGCTCCGCTCCCTTCACACTGCAGCTGTGCTGTTCAGCTGGCAGCCCGGAAATTACATTGGATGGAGACTCGCTGTACCCATTCAAAGTAATGACTTTCGACCAAGGTTTTCCAACATGTTGGAAACCCATTTGCTTGAAGGAACCATGAATGGCTCAAATCTTGTAACAGATTAGAGCAACATTGGGTGCCGTGGAGCTGTGTATGCCCAGTTTTAAGTGTGGAGGAGATTCACTTGGGTTTCATATCATATGAGTAAATATCGATTACAAAGTACCTTGTGTCAATGACAGAATCCAGAATGACAGATTGTTGAAGAGGTGTTTGGGGTATTTTTGATCAATAGTTAAATAATTATTGGATAAGACTCTAACACAAAAGTTGATCCTGAACGACTCTTAAGCTAGGCATACACAGCTCGATTGTGTATTAGATTCAAGCACAATTGAGCACCGTGTGCTTTCACGGCGCAGGATTTTGCAGGAATCTATTACAAAATGTTAGCTATCAAGGCTTTTTTCAAGGAGGATCAATTGATCCCTCTGGAAGAAAGAAGAAAACCTTGTTCGATTTCTATTATTTCAATGGGGACCGCGTGTAGTGACTGATTTCGATGATGCAGCAGTGCTGCACCTGGATATAGATGGTGCGCGATGACATCATCACGCTGCACTCAATACTCTTCGAATTGCATGGGCATCAACCCCTGTATGCCAGCCTTTATTCTAAAGATATGAGGTTTTGTGCTGCTTCTCTTGACTGCCTATTTACTCACAAGTCCTAATTAGCTAGGCTTTACATGCTTTTCTTGTTCGCATGACATTTAACAGCAGGAAAGCAAAGTTTACCAGGATGAAAATTACAGGTTATGCTTAGTAATGAAGCACCATAAGCAGAACATGAACTGAAAATTCATCCTTACCATGACATCATTGGCATACAACTGTACTTCCACTAGACTCCAAGATGAGTAATAAAGAGTGTAGGAGGAAGGAACTTGTTTAAGCTGCAAATATCTAGTCATAAAGCACAGAAAAACATGAAGCAAAAACAAATAACGCCAAATGGTTATTATTCTTTAATATTTTCCAGAACTGTGATTGTGTCACTCTGAATTTTTTTTTGAATCCTTAATAATCCTGAATTAGATGCAGCTAGGCTTGGCTTAGTTTACCTGTATTGTTGACCTGTATTGTAAAAAAAAGAATAGTTTTAAACTAATACCCATGAACTAACTTGACCTCGAGGAAGCCTTCGGCAGACCTAAAAAATGGTAACTTATTGTTACTCACGGTTATATTATTGCCATGTAATGTGAGTGCTTTACTTATGTTATTTAAAACGGTTTATTTACTAAATAAATATATATTAAAAAAACTAGATACATAATATATACTAATATATTGGTTCTGTTAATCCCTAAAACGGACCCTAACAGGGCCTGTTAACACTAGATAGGGGCTTTCAAGACATGAATTTGGCGCTTGAAGTTGATGTAAAAAGGTCTTTATTCAGAACAGGACCTCAATGTCCATAAAATTACATAGAATGAAAGTGAAAGGTGTAGTGGAATCGGCTGTATTCCGACACGTTTCGCCCCCTTAAATATAGGGCTTCATCAGGTAGACCGATCAACTCTAATAAAATACATGAACAAGTACAGTCAACAATTGGTTGTAAAATACAGCAAGAATTTTTCCCAATACAGTTTATTGTGGTGTTACACTCGATTATAATATATCTAAATCGTTAAATGTGCATAACAGTCTCCATTATTGTTGGTCTATAGGTCTGTGAATATTTAATCCATGGATTTAAATATTTAAAACACTAACAATTTCAGATCAGCTGTGCGGCTGTATTGGGCTGTATATGGCTTTAATATATTGGTTTATTATCTTTTTATGTACATGTTATATTGTTAAAATTTTTTCTTTATAACATCTTAATAAAAACCAATTAAAGAAAAAAAAATGGTTACTTATTGGTATTCTCTTTTGCTCCTAGCTCCGCCATCCTGTTCTACCAGCCTCTGTGACATGGTGGCTGGGAGTCCTGTCCATTGGAAACCTCTCAAGACTTGGGAAGGTTAATGTCACATCCTTAATAATCTTTTTTTTGGATTTGTAATTAACCCCTTTGAGTACCTAGAATACCTTCCAAATTTCACACCCCTAGGTGCAACCCTATATATTTATATTAAAGTGTATTTAAATAAAAAAATAAACATATAAACATCACTGACCTACATCGGGTCTGCGTCCAGGGACAGCAACCCCTAAATAAAATACTTACCTTTTCCTGGCTGCTTACTCTCGCACCACCATGCCTGGAGTGTCTAGTCCTCCAGGCTTAAAGATGGAGACGTGAGACTCTTCTGTTCTTGCTTTTTTCACCAATCCGGATTTGAATTGGGTAATGCTCCACCGCCCGCGTCACCTGATTCTCCTCTGGTGCCGATAATAGAAGGCAGAATCAGAGATGTCAGTTTTTTATGTTATTTTATGTTATTTATAAATATTTAATAGTTAATATAAATTTTATTATTTGCATACATTTTATGGAAGTATATACATGATAAAAGTTCTTTGTACAACTATATACAAGTTCTTTGTACAACTATATAAAGTGTTCAAGCTGTAATTTCAATCGGAAAGTAAATCTTCTCCTTAAAGTGGACCTACCACATTGTAGGTCACTTTGCACTATCAGCATCAGGCTGCCAAT
>CM070033.1:133226673-133264137 GCA_036250615.1 Ptychadena robeensis
CAATAATAAAATTATTCCTCAAAAATACCATTTGCCTAATAATTCTGCACTCCCTGTAGTCGCTTCATAAAAAGGGCGGGAATTTATTTGAGACATAGCAGCAGAGGCAGTAGGTGACAAACACACGTCACAAGTATGGAAATACATTTTACTCTAGACCACATAAAGTGCACAGTGATACAAAATTCAACATATTAGCCTATGTTTTGTTTTATCGTCATGTTGACACTCCTCTGTTCCTCTTCTGTGTCTGTGCGATGACGATATCAAACAACTAGTCATCTCGACAATGAATTTAGTGGTGGATGAGTCAACTTGACAAAATCTGAAGTCGTTAATTCCTTACTCTTCAGTAATGGAACGCTCATCTTAAAAGAAATGGATTACTATTAAATTCCAACAGCAAAAAATGTTTGTTTTTTTTCCTTCATTGTTCATTCACCTTATACTGAGAATCGACTGTAGGTTGAAAATAAATCAATTGGCTGTAATTGGCAGTTTTAAAATTGTTAATTTGTATGTCTGTGGATCCCTTCTACCCCTGAAATAAGACCTAGGGTGTATATTTTACCATTTACTTTTGCTGTTAACTGGAAAGTATGTCCATGTCTACATCACATATGATGGACCTGGTAACCCATCCAAAAACGCAGCAGTGGTCATTGATTGAAAAATGTTTTTGAAGCATTCAATGGGCACGTACATTTTTCATTTCTGTAGGAATGCATTAACCTCCCTGGCGGTTCACTGAGGTGCAGATTTCTGTACCAAAAGTGATACAGTGTTTTGACTTTCTCCCGATGGGGGCGGAAAGGTTCTGTGTGCCTGCAGCTTTGTAGAAATGCTGCAGGCACACAGAGAGCAAGCGGTTGCGCCTGATTCCAGCACGGGTGCAGTTTGATTCACGATCAGACTGCGCCAGTACTTGCTTCGGGCGTAACGCTAGGGAGGTTAAACTGGCCATAGACGCTATGCTTGGCGGGCGTTTATCGAACAATCGGCCGCAGCATGATGACATCATCATGCCATGGTCAATCGTTCGAAATACACCATTTACGATTTGACAACCAATACTTTGGATGGGGACCCCTGTCCCCATTCAAAGTACTGGTGACCGACCAGAGAAAAACGTTTGTTCTCTGGCTGATCAAAGTTTTGTGCGAGTACGAACGGTTGCTCCAGGTGCGCGCGTTCATTTTGCGATTGATCACCAAGCAATCACCCCGAATGCGCATGGTGATCATTCGCAAATCGGCCACAGATGGAAGCGCTATGGCCGGCTTTAGAGGTTTTTTTTTAAGTTTACACTTGTTTTCTCTTCTTTTGATTTGGATTGGATAAAACATTTATAAAACATTTACCCAATCCAATCAAAAAAAAAAAAAAAATCTAAGAATTTTTTTTTTCTGTACCTTTAAATCTCCTGCCCGGTGCATGACGTCATCAGCACACGAGCGCAGATCACGCAAATAGCCGAAGACCTCGGCTATTTCCGAATCGGCTCGTGTGCAGCCGAAGTAAGATCCATCTATCAGAAACGCTCAGCGTTTCTGCTAGCGGGATCCACTTTGAGCTGGATTATAGAAAGACATTTCTATAATCCAGCTCAAAAGTAAAGAAAAAAAGATTTAAAAAAAGAAAAAACATTTTTTTTTCCTTTAGACCGGGTCCCGCCTCCGTGACGTCACACGTCACTCCGGGACCCGGAACACAGCGATGAAGAAGACAAGAGCGATGGCGGCCGGAGCAGGTGAGCTCCCACGGTGTGCCCGAACCCAGTTCGGGCGTATCGATAATTGCAGCGCCCCTTTGCCCGAACTGGGTTCGGGCATATCGCTAGGGAGGTTAAACGCATGTGCTCTGCATACTTTATAGTAAAGACACTGGCCAAACACCAGGATTTAAACATAATCGAGACTAGGTCTTACCTGGATGAATACATAAATAGCAACAAATGAGCTCAAAACTCAAAATGTTGCTGTAGACGGCTTCAAATGTGGATCACATATGAATTCCCTATAGAGATGTCAAAACAGAGTCTTGAATCTTGACATATGGAGCCGTATTTTCAATGTTTGTATTGTGACAGACTGTTTGTCTGTCATAGTGTAAATGGACCCATCAGGTGTATCTTGGAAGGAGTCGAGGAAAATGTTGGTCAGCAACAATAGGTTGTTGTGCAGTTTACAGGCAAGTGGTTGGGCGGCGCCAGAGATATGGGATGCGAGACAGGGAACAGGGCGGACGGCTGCGGCATCATCCGGGCCCCCCTATTATCTGGGTCGTGCTCCCGTGCTGGCTCTGATCTTTCGGGGACGACGCAGGATTGCTAGGGGCTCCTCATCTGGTCGCGGCGGGTGGTGATCGCGGGTTGTGGGTCGGAGTGGGGGTATTTTTACGGTTGGGGATAGACCCACCTCTACTTCGGGTTCATTGCGGTTTGTGGTTGCTGGAAGACTGGCGCGGTTTTGGTGGTGCTGGAGAAGCGCGATATTTCGCTGACCGTTTGTGTTTGGGGGACATGGGACATGACGCTATTGTATACACTGAGATTAGGGTTGGAGGTTTGGTTGTTATGATATATGCGGGGCGAGGGGGGTGTGTTGTAGTTCATATTTTTGTAATTTGTTGGTGTGTGTTTTTTTTTTTGTTGGAGGTAATAATTTATTATGACAGGCAAGCACCATGTTCTCAATGAACCCAAAAAAACCTTAATAGTCAACGCTGAATGTTTGGAAGTGAGTTTTAGTTTGTTTAGTTTTAGCTATTTAGGGGGAAGGGTGCTGTGTTGTGCAGGGTGAATATACTGTGCATAATTATTAGGCATTAACAAAAAAAAACAAATTTATACCCATTTAAATATGGAGTGTTGAGACCAGTGAAATCCAAGTATAACATCTAAAATTCACATAATTACTATTGGAGGGAAGGGGACTGGAGGATCAACGGCCCGGGGGTCGAGATGAGATCTGGTGAAAGCGGATTTGTGATACAGAGGCGGCAGGGCTGGGTAAAGGTAGGGATGCTGTTGGGTGAAGAGCAATTTCTATGGTGACCATGAGTATAGCACGCTTTTCTTTGCCTAAGGACACTCAAAAGCTGCCGCATCCATGGATTCTGGTCAGGGTTTTGATCTGTTCACCTCAACATCCTGCGTTGATGATGTGCCACAGGTTCTTAATGGGGTCAGGAGTGAGGTGAACAAGGATTGCCAGTGTGAGATTAGTTTTCTTCTGTTTATACCGCTTTTTGCCGGAGCGCCACGCTGTGGCGACTTGGACGCGTGTGGAGGATTGCATGGGCCTTGACTCAGTGAAAATCATGGTTTTTCTGAAGGATGGCCAGACCTGTCCTGTACCATCTGCTTGAAGAAGGGGTCACTTCAAGAAACTGTCAGTAGGACGGGAGTTGGCTGTGACTCCATCCTCAA
Organism: Ptychadena robeensis; assembly: GCA_036250615.1. Lineage (NCBI taxonomy): Eukaryota > Metazoa > Chordata > Amphibia > Anura > Ptychadenidae > Ptychadena > Ptychadena robeensis. The sequence continues at coordinate 133,230,104 of CM070033.1, forward strand.
CCCGAAAAGGGCCCGGCCACAAGCTCATCTTTGATGGATACCGCCGCAAACCAGTATTCCACCTCCACCTTGCTGGGCATTTGAGTCGGACTGGAGCTCTCTGACCTTTACCATCCAGACCGTGCCATCCATCTTGGGACCATCAAGAGATCAACTCTCATTTCATCAGGTCCATAAGAAAACTTAGAGAGAAAATCAGTCTGGAGAATTTCTTGGCCCCAGTATTGACGTTTCGAGCTTGTGTGTCTGCTCAGGTTGGTGGTCGTCTTTCAGCAATTTCTGTCTCTGAGTTATTTGTCACCCTTGTGGCTTTGGGCCACTCCAGTGATGTTGCCAGACGTCTGACATATGGCAAAACTGGTGGGCTAAGCGTGGCAGTCTTGGCAGGGCTGAACGCTGACTTTGCTTAGGTCATGGGCAGTTAGTTTGCGCCTGTGTGGTCCAACCGCTCTTGCGGCCCTCTTGACTAATTGATATGCTTGATTGTACGATGATTCCGATTCAGTAGCTGTTGCAATTAAGAGTGCCTGCATCCTTCTGCAAGATATTATGTCACTATTTGTGACTCGTTTTATAGAGCCTGTCAAGTCCTTCTTTTGACCCATTTGGACAAAGGAAGGAAGTTGGCGGTTAAGATGTATGCACAACCTAATAATTAGGGTGTGAGTCATTAGAACCACCCCTTCTCCTTCGAGAGAGGTCTGCACAAACCAATCAACCGGTTATATGCTTAATTGGTATTGAGGCTTTTGAGGCATATACGAGCTTGGAGTAAGACCCATGCATAAAGAGGATGATGTGGTCAAAATACTCATTGCCTAATAATTCTGCACTCCGCTGTTAGTTGTTGGGATTCTGGATTCTGGGATGGGAGGGAAGGAACTGGGTGGGCCTTCCCATTCCATCCAAGAACTACACCTGATGGACATCAGGGAGGTGGCCGGGTCTGTCTCAACTATAGAGACTGAAGCCACTTAGTCAGGGCTTCCAGATGAGGTTGGAGACAGTGCTGCTGGGCGCAGTAAATACAGGGCACACAGGGAGGTGGTGGCTTCTAGGAGGCAGGCCAATAAGGTTTCCCAAAGGAGGCTTGGCGCTTTCAGGACTTTCGTTTGGCTGAAATTAACTCCTGTGAGGATGACTTTGTGTTTGGACTCGTGCTGCTAATAAATACGGGCAGGAGCCCTAAAAAGAATCCTGTTCTTGTGGATTTACTTTATTTATAGACGCCGTTTGAGCTGAACCCCCCACAGTATGTTGTTGATGTAAAAATCAAGTGTGTGGCAGTGTTTTCTGTATTATCATAATGACAATAACCACTAGATGGCAATACCACCAAACTTTATCTCTAACATTTGTCAACCTAAAGCATTGCCATTGTATAACAAGATGATTCTGTATGCGGAATTCAGATGAGGAAAGCATCCAAAACCTGGTCCATTCTCCCAGTATTGCCAGTCTGTCCTATTGATCTTGTAGTATGGTTTTAATAAACTAAAGGATCATTCTACCTCCCTATCTTTCATGACTTTACAGAAACCTGTTTGCGCCAATTTACAATTTTACAATTTATCCTTATAACCAGAAAGTATGCAGTTGTGCTGTGCTGATACTAGTCTGTAAAATTAGTATTTTTTTCACTTATAAGAACAGTGGTCTAACAATAGACCTACCTAAAATAGTTGGTTTAACATATGGGAAACCTAAGGTAACAGGGACCACAACTAATTTTTGTTTCAATATGTTTTAAAGATGAAGAAAAGAATAACAAATTGCCAAGGCAGGATATACAAATGCCGAAAAGAAAAAAGGAGTTCAAGAATCATTGGTGATATGAAGGTAGTGCCAACAAATCATCAGCAAGTAGCGACTTCATATAAATATAAACCTTCCCTTAATGGTGGTTTTTTAAAGTAAGGTGGCTAGCCTCAAAGGATTTTGGTGACAGCAAAATCCTTTGAGGCTAGCCACCTCACTTTAAAAACCCCCCCCTTAGGGGAAGGTTTATGTTTATATTTATTCTATATATGAGGATAGTGACACCAATATCCTGCAATTACCTCAGGGTATACTTCATGCTTATGTCTAAGGGCCCCCATACACCTGTAGATTTCTCTGTCAGATTTCCTTTAGATCTCTTTTGTTTTACCAAAACCTTGTAATATGATGGACTTTCTAAACCATAATGTCTCCCTGTGTTCAATTGCAGAAGACCCGGCACTACATAGTTGTTGGTAGATCTAACGGATATCTAACAGAGAGATCTAAAAGTGTATGGTCAGCTTTATTTCTTTTGTAAAAGTGGCGACTACAGTTTGAACTATGTACCCTCTGGCGGCATCATGTGGGCAACAATAAGGATACTACTAAACAATTACTAAAGAAAAAAGGAAAGAAAAGTAGAAAGTGAGAGAAAAGAGATACATAGAAAACAAAGCAGGATAGGTAAACAACAAAGTAAAACAAGAAAGCCATCTAAGGCTTTGTTTCCATTGGGTTGGGACCCCTCCGCTAAGCGTACACGCTTAGGGGGAGGTCCCAACGTAACAGATAGACTTACCTGCTTGGTGGAGACTCTGTCTTCATTGCGCCGAGCCGATCCGCCTGTGTAAGGCTGAACGTAGTCGAGTATGTTCAGCCTTTACACCGGCGGATGTGTAAACAGACCATCCGCCGGCAGCCTGAGTCTGTGAGATATGTCGGGACCCCTGCTAAGCGTGTACGCTTAGCGTAGGGGTCCCGACGTATAATGGAAACAAGCCCTAATATAGATTTTGTTTTTTCTAAGAGATGCAGAATGTTTATACAAACATGTCGAAACATGTCTACTTTTTATGGTTAATTTAAGTCAGGATATAGACTTTAAAGGTAAGGAATGCATTTACATTTTTATTAGAGCTTATTATAGGGAGAACAGCACTAATAAACCTTGAACTTGGCCTGGTTCAGACCTATCCACTTTATGCCTGCTGGCATGCATTTTCAGGCACGTTGGATATGTAAACTTTTTCGAAATAAAAATGGATAGGTGATCATGTAAAGAAAGAATATAGTGCTTGCTTCGGCAGCACATACACTAAAATTAGAACGATACAGAGAAGATTAGCATGGCCCCTGCACAAGGATTACACGCAAATTCATGAAGCGTTCCATATTTTTTCATGGCAGCAATGTGTTGGCTGCCATGAGAAAGGCTGCAGCCAAGAAGGATCAAACTGTAGAGAAAATTGTCATTAAACAAAACAAAAAAAGAATGAATAGTACAATAAAATGTATTATTTGTATTCTTTTTTGTAAGCATTCCGTTTTCAGCTCTGTTTAATAGTTAAGTTTAAATAAAACATTGCACAAGCCAATACACACACACTAGGGAATACTAAAAAAAGAAATCCTAAATCTGAATGTATTAAATATTCTTATTTAATACTTAGTCATTTGCATAGTTGAATGTACTGACAACAAAATCACACAAAAAATGTTATGATTATATAAATGGAAATCAAATTTATCAACCCATGGAGGTCTGGATTTAAAGTGGAAAAAACACTATAGGCTGATCCAACTTGGATGTAATGTCCTTAAAATAAATCAAAATGAGGCTCAGTAGTGTGTTTGACCTCCACGTGCCTTGAGCTCCACGTGCCATGTTTGAATTCCCTAAATGCTCCGGATGAGGTGGCGGATGGTCTCCTGAGGGATCTCCTCCCACACCTGGACTAAAGCATCCCCCAGCTCCTGGACAGTCTGTGGTGCAATTGGAGGATGGAGCGAGACACGATGTCCCAGATGTTATCATGTTCTCGTCAGGTCTGGGGAACGGGCTGGCCAGTCCATAGCATTAATGCCTTCGTCTTGCAGGAACTGCTGATACTCTCCAGCCACATGACATCTAGCATTGTTTTGCATAGGAGGAACCCAGGGCCAACTGCACCAGCATATGGTCTCACAAGGGATCTGAGGATCTCATCTCAGTACCTAGCATTCAGGCTACCTCTGGCGAGCACATGGAGGGCTGTGTGCCACCCCACACCATTACTGACCCACTGTCAAACCGGTCATGCTGGAGGATGTTGCAGGCAGTAGAACATCCTCCACGGTGTCTCCAGACTCTGTCACATGCTCAGTAGAGATGGGCGAACACCGGCCTGGAGTGTCCGCAAACAGGGCGGGTCGACCTTTTAAAGAAATCCGCTGTCCGCCCTGTTCGCGGACACATTCAAATTCCCCGCCTCTGGGCGGGGAATTTGAATCGGAAAAACCGGATGTGACGTCAGTGACGTCACATCCGGTCCCTGGAACGCATCCTGGAACGCATAGTTCCTGGTTGCGGGAGCCGGCTGTGACGTCACTGACGTCACTTCCTGTTCTGATCCGGTATTTTCACTACAAGACCGGCTTCATGCCGGTCTTGTAGTGAAAAGATTCTTCCTCCGGCACGATCTCGCAGGTTCTGATCCTGCCGGAGGAAGAATTTAGATCTTCTTCTGGCCGGCGAACGGGGCGGGTCGAACACCCGTACTGTCCGCCGGCGAGAGGATCGGCGAACATGCCAAGTTCGCGGCCGAACTGTTCTCCGGCGAACAGTTCGGTCCATCCCTAATGCTCAGTGTGAACTGCTTTCATTTGTGAAGAGCACAGGGCGCCAGTTGGGAATTTTACAATCTTGGTGTTCTCTGGCAAATGCCAAACATTCTGCGCGGTGTTGGGCTTTAAGCACACATCCCACCTGTGGACACTGGGCCCTCATACCACCCCCATGGAGTTTCTGAACAGACACATGCACATTTGTGGCCCACTGGAGGTCATTTTGTAGGGCTCTGGCAGTGCTCCTTCTCTTGCTTCTTGCACAAAGGTGGAGGTAGTGGTCCTGATGCTGGGTTATTGTCCTCTTATGGTCTCCTCCATGTCTCCTGATGTACTGGCCTGTCTCCTGGTAGCGCCTCCATGCTCTGGACACTACGCTGACAGATACAGCAAACCTTTTTTGCTTAAGCCCAGGTGTGGGAGGAGATCCCTTAGGAGACCATCCGCCACCTCATCAGGAGCATGTCCAGGCATTGTAGGGAGGTCATACAGGCATGTGGAGGCCACACACACTTCTGAGACTCATTTTGTCTTGTTTTTTTCCACTTTAATTTCGAGTGTGACTCCAAATCCAGACCTTCATTGGTCTACAATTGATTTCCATAGATTTTTTTATTTTGTTGTCAGTACATTAAATTTTGTAAAGAACACAGTATTCGATAAGAATATTTCATTAATTCTGATTTAGGATGTCTTTTTTTGTGTTTCCTTTATTTTTGTGAGCAGTATAGATTGGCCTATAGTGGAAATGTCAAAATAGCTTTGCCCAATAGGTGGTATAAAAGTATAATTCATTAAATAGTTAAGATGCAAAAATATGTTGATTGCTCAAAGATCAGTCTGAACATTAGAGATCAGCCTGATCATTAAAAATCAGTTTGAACATTCCTAAATATTACCAAGCATTCTTGTGTATTACACTTCCAGCATTAATCCTTGTCTATGAAAGAGGGAGGAGAATACAGCTTCCCATTCTTTGAATAAAAAAATTATCATCTAGTATTTTTAGACATCTGTACCATAAAAGTCAGCTTAAACCAGTGTGCCATACAGTGGTTGTATTGTGACTTCTTAAATACATCCATGAACGTCCTTGAAAGCTTATTGTCAGTGGTTAGCAGTCAGTTTCATTGTCATGAGATTAATGCGTTCTAATCTCTAATTACTTGAGAAAATACATTTGTATATTGATAAAAACGTCTGATATGTAATATAAAAACAGCACTGTATATAGACAGACATGTGAAGGTCAAATCTCACTTGCAGTTATGTTCTTTCTTTATGTCTAATTTCTTTGTAAGTTCTGGCTCCAGATAGTCTTCTTACAAGGTATTCACTAGCAGATTCTAGCAGAAAAGATGGGTACTGGCATTATAGTTATGTTGTCTAATAGTTTAATCATGAGATAAGGCAACAAATGTAAGTAATCAGCAATGAAGTTTGCTGTAAATAATATAGAATATTTGAAAAAACTAATGAACTTTAATCTGCTGAAAGTTGTAATACAAAGAAAACCCCTTTACATACAAGGCCAGCTTCTTGCTATGGAATCTCAATTATCAACTGAAATAAATATGCCATTGCAGATCAAAATAAGGCTAATTCCTAGTAAGCTGTTGTTGTATACATACCATATTTTGAGGACTATAAGGCGATCCGCTATATAGGACGCACCCTATACAATGGAGTGTTTGATCCCAGTAACGATACCAGGGAACTGCCGGTTAAGGGAGGAGCTGTCAGAGGTCGCCTGTGACAGCTCCTAATTTTGCTCTGCAGATCTGTGTATGTGAGCCCTGTTGGCCGATTGTCCCTTCTGCTTCTGCAGATCTGTGTATGTAAGCGGGCAGCACATATACAGTGCAGGCAGAGGAGAAGTCCTCCCATTGGCAGGTCTTCCCTCTGACAGCTGCCCCGTCTTGGCAAAGCTCTTTAGCCACTAGGAAAATGGTATCCATAGTTGTCCGGCAGTGGTTGTGCATGGGTCACAAGATCAATGTTGAGTTTTGTTACTGCTAACCACAGCTCTCAATTCTGTTATAAATTCCCATATGGTAGTTAGAAAGTAGAACAAAATGCACTTGATACAGCACATGATAAGCATTCATATTTCTACATTGTGACACAGCACATCATAAGCATTCACATTTCTATATTACAGTGTGCAGTAGCTCTAGTGCTTTCCTGAATGGGGTATATGTTAATGGGTCCTGAATGGGGTATATATGAATGGATCCTGAATGGGGTATATGTGTCGCCCATTTTTAGTCTGTCCAGGTTTTGAATAGCAGTCTGTGGACTGCAACTTTGTTAGACGGCTAACAGGTCCTGGACTGTGAATAGGCAGGGTGGTTGGAAGTGCCTCCTATTCACCCCACCCAGCATCTGTGGGTGTGTGTTGGCTGCACAGCAGTCTTATATTCAGGTCACCTGACCTAATGAAGGTGGAAGAGTAATGGACACTGTCTGGAGGACAGGCAAGGCTGAACTTCTTCACCCTGAGGAAGGATAACCAGTGGTTTTGGGAAACCCTCTCCCCATGTGAGAATTACCTTTACTTTCTTGCCTTTGCTGCTTTGCTGAAGGACTGTTGTTTTTGAATGGCTGAACCTAATCCAAACTGTTAATTTGGGCATTAATAAAGCCTTGTTGATTGAAAAGAAGTTGAATTCCGGTGTGGTAACTGTGAACCCTGGACCCCCCCAAGTTCACAGTACCTATACGTTGGGCTGTTAGTCAAAGCTGACAAAGGTGGTAACAGATAGTTATATCTTTGTTGTGTTGCCAAATTCCGAATCTTAGAATTACCCTGATTTGAAATGAAAAAAGGAAAGTACTTTCGAATAATTACCTTGATAACTCTTACTGCCAGTATTTTGCTTATTACTCAGCTGAGTAAGCATAAAGCCCCCCATACACGTTCCGATTTTTTGTGCGGATTTTGCCCGACCGACCAACGTGGTCGGGAGATGAATCGACCGGGAGATTAATCGAAATTATGTACCCGACCGATCCAGATTTCGAAAAATCGGTCGGGACCGCTTCGGACCTGTCCGTAAATTTTTGGTCGAACTGCTGTTAATAAATAGGGTCGGGCTGATGGATCGGTGATAATTCGAATTCCGATTTTTTGTGCCGACCGACCATAATATTTTAGGTGAAAATCGGGTGACACGATCGGACGAAAAATCGGTCGGGAGAATAATCGGAACGTGTATGGAGGGCTTTAGATATAGTTAAATTTTTTTTCTGAAAAAGTTTTGAATTGATTGCATAACCCTTCAACATGGTATCTTCACCAAAATTGCTGGAGATGTAGAGAAGGGTTGTGGGAACATTACAGAGACGTATTGTTCTAGCACATGTACCGTATTTTTTCGCCGTATAAGACGCATCGGACCATAAGACGCACCCAGTTTTTAGGGCAGGAAAACCAGAAAAAAAAGATTTAATAAGTTTTCACATCAATTGGGTTAATGCAATATATTCAGTGAATGCAATATTCAATTCAGCCAGCAGGTGTCACTCGCAGCAGTACACTTTCAGCTGAACACGTCATACTTCACACTGATCTGCAGGAGGAAGGGGGGGGTGGTCTGTCTTCTGCTCTCCTCTCCCTCTCCTCTGCCCATGTAACTGTTTCTGTGTCAGTGGGAGCAGCAGATTGATTGCAGTTCCCATGGACAGGAGAGAGCCAGTTCAGGCGTAGGCAATTACACAGTTCAGATGGGAGAGCCGGACATCGGCCGGCATCTCACATCTGACAGCTTCTCCGGCTCCCTGGCTAATCTCCGTGAGAGAGCTGGCGGGAAGCCAAGGTGCAACCACCAGCGGCCGAGTGGTTGCGGGGGTCGCGCATTCAGCCCATAAGACGCAGGCACTTTTTGTCCCCAATTTTGGGGGTAAAAAAGTGCGTCTTATATGCCGAAAAATACGGTAGTTTTTTCATAAAATAAGTTCAAGGTCAAGTTAGAGTTTAACTTTAATTTAACTTAATTTATGCAACAACTACATATGTCACAGCAAGGCTTTATATATTTTGTTAATATTATTATTATTGTATTATATTCCCGTAACATGGGGATACCATGTTCAGGGTCTTTGCAATCGACACACAAAGTCAGCTAGTTGAAAAAATGTGACCATCTGTAGTAAGCACAGCAATTCAGTAATCAGAAGTGCAGGTACTTATACATAGGCCATGCAGTCCTGACACCTACTCTTCCTGTCCTCTGCAGACATAGTGAAGCGTATAGCAATGGAATAGTTGAGAACATATAATATATTCTTGTCAGTAAACCTTGTAGGAGCTCATTTTATGAATGGGTCATAAAATGTGTGATGTGATGCGTGAAGCTGAGCATAGTAAAACAGAGAAAATCCACTCTGCTACAGACACAGTTGAGGTATGTTCATCGATATATTTGTTTTCTGAACATCTAGAAGAATCATTGTTACTGCTGCTGTTTACCGTCTCTGTTATTCATAATATTTATAGTGGTAGACCAGTGCACTCACATCTCATCTCCACTTAGACGTATGAAATGCAAGGTACCATTAGTAAAGCTGTGGTTTTAAAAACATTATTTGTGAATGACTAAGGAGCACTTTACTGTTTTGTTAAATCAAACACAATGCATGTTAGCAAATCCAAAAAAGATGTTTAGTTTATATTAGCAACACAGGGAGATTTCATTGTTTTTTTTTTTGTTTTTTTTAAGTGTTCACCAGATAAACGAAAATAATGATTCATATTGATTTCTTGTATAGGAAATTTTACACCATAAAAGGTTCATATTGTATTATTTTTAATTAATGAAGACCAGCATTTTATTCTCAAAGAGTGAATTTTGGTAGATTGTTGGGCAATGATTTCAAGGAGTTCATTTCATACCCTCGTAGGGCTTACTTAACTATTATAACATTGCAGAAGAATCTCATAAATAAGCAGTTGTAATGGACCCCCTTAGACGCCTATGGAGGAGTCGAATGGACAAAAACTGTTAATAGTTTCTGCTGTGCTATAAAATTGGAGAATTTAATATGGCATAGTCATGCTACTAAATAGCCCTTATGCTGAGCATAACATTAAGCGTAATGTGATACAAGCAAAGAAACAATGCCATCAACCTTATGAGATTTTGGTAGAGCGTCTGAGCTACTAAATGTCACCAGTTTTGCCTTAAGCTGGGTTACATTAGTAAACAATGTGATTATGCGAGTTCACTTTCTATTGCAAGTCTTTCTAGTCTGTCTTTAATTTGCAAAGCCTCAGCAGACATGCAATTTAGCTTCATTATAGCCCAAGGGTGTCAAACTCTAATACATGGATGAAATGTACAGGTTTTGTTATGGTAACCTATTAATTGCATGCTGCCTTGCACTGACAGGCTGTATGATCTGTATGGTCAAGGGTGCACAAAACCATTTAGTGAGCTCCTCAGATAAGTACCAGGAGATGGTGTTTGGTACTCCCCATATGTAAGGTGGTCTCCCTCACTGCATCAGCTTCCTGCATGGTAGATTCTGCTGCAGATGGACCTCCCTGTTCCTTATTTAGCCTCCCATTAGCTGTCTCCGTCCACAGGTCACCAGCTGTGACACCCCGTTTCCCCCCCCCCCCCCAGATCTTATACCTCAGTAGTACAACCCTGACATTTTCTGGCTTAGTAACTAACCCCTGAGACTACCAGCAGTCCAAATGTCATCCTTGCACATATTCCAGCTGTCACACAGTGCTTTTCTCTTGTCAGTTTTTACCCTTACATATGCCTACTCTGACTTTAACCCCCAGATCTCCAACACCCTTAGAAGTCCAATCTTTTTTTTGAAGATTATTAATTTACATTCCTCATTTCACACCCAACTTGTTAGTACTCATATGAGATTTGTAACAATAAAGCAGGTACACAGTTTTTGCCCCCTTTTGAGTACCAGATTACCACTTATGTGCACCCCTGTGTATAGTTATGAAAAAAGAGCATTTTCAATGTACAAAAATTGTTTTACACATAGTAGCAATATATGTTTTTACAGTTCCCCCTTGGGCTTCATCAAGGAACAAGCAAATCAGTGTCCATGACCAAAGTTATAGTAGATCTATGGGTCTTCTATGTAGATCTATGTTCCTTGATGAAGCCCAAGGAGGCGAAACATGTCAAACTCTAACACCATCAAACATTGCTCCATGATCATCTAATTACTTGTGCTTGAGAATCTGTATCTCTCTGTACAATTATTCTGTATCCTTTTGTACTGACACCCAGCATATGTTGGTCTCTTCTTTTCTTAACTTTGGCAGAAATATTGTTATTGTAAAATATTTTCTTGTTGGAATATCCAAAGAGCCAATTAAAGCCCAAGAAGTGGGGGATAATCGTTCTGTTCTATGTAATAATAAGGGCTCTCCTGGATACATATCTATATTAAGGGTGTGAATTCTCTTTTTCTTTATTATTTATTCCTATCACTGTAGCCACCGTTAATGATTGAACAATCATATTACTGGTTAAACTGATATAATGAAATAGTTACCTTTGACCTTGGTCCTGATTCCATTAATGCACACTAACATTGTGTACCTGTAAGATACTACTGTTGATGATAGCCTTTCCTTCTCATATCTTACACTTCTTCCGTTTCTTTTTCAGCAAAAGAAGATTTCCAAAGGCCTGCATTGTACCCGATGCAAGATTGTTTTGCCTTAGACGTTTTCCAGACACTGGAAAATGGAGGAACATGTAACTCAACAAAGAAATCCATTTGGTAGAAGAAGCCTCAAATGACAGCTCTACATTGAAGAAAGAAGTGAACAAAATGTGAAAGACTCTATATCAAGAGATATTGCAGTACGTCAGCCAATGAAATACTTGGTCTCTTAGTAATATTTTCTTTCTATTTTTATAAAGTGTGTTCTTAGTCTTCTGTTTTACACAAGTGCATTATGTTGAAGAAGTTCTGTTGAAATCGGAAACGTACACAGATTCAGTGCAATATGTCTTAGAAGGAAAAGACACAATCTAGATGCAAAAATTATGTTTTTGGTCTTTGGCATCCTGTTAGTAGAAATCTGTAATCTGTCTCAGTGCTGCTAATTGATGTTGTGATTGGACTGGGAAAAAATTTCAACTGTGCATCCTTTTGTATCAGTTACCAGCTCAGCATTGTCATCATATCACTGTCCTATATCAAATTACGCTGCAAGCTTTATTTTTTACTGTGTAACTTAATATATATTTTTGTTACGTATATATGTGCAAAATTGGGATCTTATTGTACTGTACCAAAGGCTTCAATGTATGTCCTGTCTCCTCCTGTCTTTTTTACAGCTTTACACGTGTATTGTACTGCAGTAACACACAAGACATTGTATTATATAAGTCTGTACATTTTATTTTTCTTTTATATCACAATGATCAAATATTTTTTTATGATAATTTTTGGACATGTTTAATAAGAAAGTATTCCCTGGAATGCTGGATGATATATTGCTGCTAATCATAGGTTGTACCCCTTTCCAGAAAAGGAATTAATGTCATGGATGCATTGGATTTGTATAACATCATGGGCGGTTAATAGTAGTACGGTAATTACTTTTAGGAAGAGTGGGTCAGTTACCTTCAGCAGTCAATAATATTTAATCTCATATTTAGAGCAAATCAGAACCATGTATGGTCAATTCTGATTAGTTGATGTTGGTTCTAACAACTGTTTGCCTTATTAAATAAGACCTCCTGTAATAATCTTAGCACAGTCAGAACCATGTATGATGGATGTTAATTTGTTGCTGATGGTTTCAACAACTGGAAATTGCTACTTGCCTTATTAATATTAGTCCACTTTTGTTTTACTCTTTATTGCACAATTTATGGCAATGTTGTCACACACTGAGGCCTGGTTCACGCCTATCCACTTTACATATGCTGACATGTTGACAACAAGCCAATTGGATGTACATGAGACATGCTTAACATGCCTTGCCCATCTCACATAAAAATGGATAGGTTCCAGCCAGGCCTAAATAGTATAAGCCAGAAAGTTTATCTCATGAGACCCATGTCAACCATCACCCAACATCCTCCTAAGATTTAGGACAGGGCTACAACATGAGTTATGTATTTTTGCCATTGCTAATGCTACTTGTAAGGCCTTGTTCACACCTATTGTACCTAAGGCCATGTTTCCACAGCATTTTTCAATGGAATTGCTTCCAGGCATCCGTTGTGTTTATGTCACCCATAGTGCAAGTATTCTATAGGGAATGCATTGGGCATGTCAAAAATGTAAGGGTATGTGGTTTTGATGTGAGTTCCCTGCATTCAAAAACGCAGCCACGTGTGTCCCACATGTTAAGAGGGATGTGTTAATGCAACACTTAACACTGTGAAAACATAACCTGCATTTTCTTGTGAACAGGACTCCTGAATATAATGTACATGCTTGATGCTCTACAGGTAAATGGATAGGTATGAACCAGGAATTAGTAGAGGTGGTCAATGAAATGCAATTTGATTAGCATTTAGACTTAAAACTGAGCTGTTAAGGTCCCCATACACGGGTCCATACCCATTCAATGGATGACCCACACGATCGATGACGCCACGCTGTTTGTGGCCATCGATTGTGCAAGTCATGGGTTACGGCCACCCTGTCTTGGCTCGTTGTTGGTAAATCCCTGATCCTGTTGGCTATAGATTAAACAAGCATCCCATTAGCTGCTGCTGAATCGCATGCATCTCGTTGACCATCTCTACTCATTAGCAGTTAACTAATGTGCAACACATAAAGGCAAAGACTGAAGGTGTTATAATAAAAATCAGATATTATTTTTTAATAGCTCTAAACTGTCAGCACGTTTGAAGTGAATTTACTGGGCCATCATAAAAAAACGTTCTAATTAAATGAGCTCAGCGAACTCTGCGCTTGTACCAAATGATTAATGAGCAGCCATTGGGACAACTAGAGAAAATCATATGATTCATTGTTTCATCAGGTGGCTTTCTGATCAGCTCTTACTTTATGGATTTCCAAAGCACTTTCTTTTTTAAACAAAATACGCTTTCCTGCTTTGTTGGATGTAAACAATACTAATGATACTAAACGATAAACTCCTTAATCTGTATTAAAACGTCAAGGAGATTTGTGAATACAGAATTGTAGTAGTTGCCATTGCTGGGTTTTTATTGGGACAGGCTTCAGGGTTGTCAACCCAAAACTAATATTATTGATCAATGGTGATCAATTACTAATTATGGTGTAATGGTATGACTTCTCTATAAATAAACCTTACAAATTTGTTCAATTCACAGAAAATACAATAATACACGAACAGAGACCCTCTTAGCTTTATAAGGAGTATATGACCAGAGCTGGGCATAGACACTTCGATAGGCGGGCAATTTCTCAGCAGACGTCATCACTCATGGCTGGTCGTTCCGAGAACCGGCCGCACACCCTTTGTGTGCTGCCATATACTTTGGATGGGGATGCTGGTAATAAGATCGGCCAAGAAATACAGACATGTCTGTTCTTTGGTCGATTGATTTATGGCCTGGTTTATGGTGGGCACGTTAGATTTATGGCCAATCTTGAGGCAGATCGATTGCCGAAAGCATGCATGGTGGTCGATCTGCTGCGAAATGGGCTGCAAATCTAACCGCCTACGCCCAGCTTTACAGACCTCGTTCTCCTTCATAACCAAGTCCAATAAATTGTATACTTGTTGTACAAACTATAAATATAATGTGACAAACATAGAGCTGTTTGCTAAGTCTATTTTCACAAGGACAGGGAGCAGTTTTTACGAGGCTGACATAACCACAATGGTCCTTACTGCCTACTTGACCCATTCCTGTTCCACTTTAGTGCTGCATATATTCCATATCTATATTTTTATATTTTAGTTTTAAAACTTTTAATTTCTTTCAAATTTAAACAGCAAAAGTAGGACAGCACACCAGATAATGAAGATGATATATGTGGAGTGTAGTGTTCTGCAAGAACTGTATACATATCCCAAATGTATATGAACAAGCTACATGTGCCATTTTAATTGATGCTCTTGAACAGTTTCATTCTTTTTTGGCAATCGCCTAACTCACACATTTATAATGAACCCATGACTAAGTTGTGTTCATTGAATTGTAATAATGAACATAATGTACCTTTTTAAACAATATATTACTTGTCTCATTAAGTGGTGTCATTGCTTAGAAATATTGTGGTGTTATTATAACACACTAATTGAAAATGTATCTGCTAATTTGGCAGGGTTGACAGTACTCAATTAAATAATTTAATATAGTTCATATCTGCTGAACAGATGAGTTGAGCATTGGAAGAAAAATGAAATCCTTTTTTGTTAAAGTTTAACCTCCCTAGCGCACTGCAGAGGTCCAGATTTCTGTACCAAAAGCACACCACAGACTCTAATGGAATTTATTTTTTGTTGTAGGCCTGTAACTTCCCAAATTATATCCACACAAGGGTCTAGTAGACATCCTGAATATAATAATGTTTGAAACACACAATGTAGTTATGAAATGGGTGAAGATGTGTGGTGTTATTAGAAGAGAGTCAAATTCTTTGCTGAATTTGCGAGTTATTTGAAAGACCCCTAAACAAGGTATCATCACCAAAATTTCTGGAGATGTAAAGAATGGTTAGGGAAACACTACAAAGAAGAAAGCATTGCTGTAGCATGTGTAGTTTTTGCATAAATTAAATTAAAATGTAAGTAGAAAATTCATCTCAAACATTTTTAACAGCACTTTTTGCAAGTCCAGGCTGAATGAGCTGGACTCATCACGAACGCTAGGGAGGTTAAAGAAGACCTATCACTGAGATGTTATGAAAGTTGCCATTCCTTAATAAATTCTAATGAATCCTAGTTGTCTATATGGAAAGTTATTTTGGGAGGGCTTTTGAAATTTCAGGCTTGGTTCACAGCTTTCTTCTTAATGCCTATTTTATGTAAACAGGTCCATTCTAGAGATTGTCGAATTTTTCCGACTATTTTGACTTTGGCTATCTACCCACTTTAGCGATTACAATCGCGGGGCAGTGATCGCTAGCAAGCTATCCCATAGAGAATACATAATGTCTATAGGCACGATTGGACGCGATCATGACCCAGAGGCCGAATTGTGGAAAGTGGGGACAAGCCCTAATTTAATTAATTGCAAAGCCCCTAAACATTGTTTCATCCCTTAAACTTAGTGGATATGTAGAGAAGGTTTGAGGCTACAAAAAAGTAAGTCTTAGGCTATGTTTCCACTATATGTTGGGACCCCCTTTGCTTGTCGGTAGGTCCAGACAGAGCACATTCACTTACCTGCTCGGCGGATGCTGTGTCTTCACTGCGCTGAGCCGTTCCGCCGATGCAAGGCTGAATGTAGTCGAGTACGTGTGGCCTCTGCATTGGCAGATGTCTAAACACAGCATCCGCCAGGCAGGTTAAGACTATGTGCTACGTCGGGATCCCCCCCCAAGCAATATGCAGAAACATGTAGAAACATAGCCTAACTGGTAAGTTCAGATTCACTTCAAAATTTCTTTATTCAAATGTTCCGACAAACCACACAAAGATTCCGACATGATACCATGTCCAGGGGCTTTTTAATCAAGTCAGATAGTTATAAAAGTTTGACCATCTGTAGGTCTAGCACTTTTAGGACTCAAAACATTTGCTTCCCCCAAATCCTCTCATAGTAGGCCCACACAGGTGTCAGAATGACCTGACCAATAGGTATGAAACTTTAGTATCTTGCTACATTTAATGTCCACAGTTCTAAAACTGTCCTTCATTTTAAGTAAAGTTGCCTATAGGCAAAACTGAAGCAATAAACACATGTAAAAGCAAGCTGGATATCTGTTTTGTGTTTTCTGTAAAAACATTTCTGTTTAACACTTTTTATCCAGAATGTAAAAGTACAAACTGTGATTTACCATATGGCAAGGTTTCTAAATAATGGACCAAATAACAGAGTGAGAGGTTAGTCCGGTGATATAGACTGTAGTGAGGTATGGTCTTTCCTGCGTAGCAGTATTTAAAGCGGAAACTTCCAGAATGGACTACATTCCAGGCTTCTTAAACAATTTAGCCTTAGGTGCACGGTAAAAAAATGCCTGCTGCCCTAGTGACTCTGAACCTAACTTGCACACTACACTTATTTTACTCCACAGTCATTAGTTAACACAAACATGTTTCCAAACCCAATTTTGAACCCAACCCATAGTCAGATTACAACAGTGATGGTGAACCTTTTGAAGTGCCAAAATGGAAGAACTTTTTTTATCTTGAAGTACCAATATGGCAATTGAACCTCCTGGGTGTTTGGCCCGAGTTAACTCAAGCTGAGTTTCATCCATCATGAAACTCAGCCCGAGTTAACTTGGGAGAAACTCACCTGTCCGCTGGATTCCCCCGGGTCTGCCCCCGATCGCGTCACCGGTGACGCAAAGGGGACGGGGGTAGGTGGCGCCATAGACCTCCATGTAAAAAGAGGGCCGCCGCCTTTTCCAGTTATGCACGGGACCTCGGGCCTCGTGCTCCGCTGCGATTGCCCGTGGCACGTTTTTTTTTAAAACCGCGCGCAACGCCCAGGAGGTTAACCAGAATACTAAATTCTTCTAGTTAAAACAATGGGAGACGCAAGCCAGTCTGTTGCTGGCCATACATTGCACCGCAGGCGCAAGTGGTTGTTCCTCTATGTGCAGCTCCCAAGCCCTATACCATAGAGCCATAGAGCCACTGTACTTAAGACGGCCAACAAGCCTGAAACAACTATACCATGAGCCTAGAAAAAATAGCCTTATTCATCCTGAATTAGGAGTATGTGTCCTCCTCTCAGTGAATAGGCACTTATAACTCAGTTTAAATTAAAAAGTCTTTATTATTATCAATTATAATGCAATTATACAGCATTTCCATACAGTGTCGATATAGTTGATCTCAACTCCGGCATGTTTCACCCTCATGAGCTTCTTCATGGTGGCGACTATAATTATCGACTGTGAAAGCTGTTTGCTGCACCGGGGAGATAAGCCTATATTTGCACTGTCCACCAGCGGTTCTGGATGTGCATTTGGCTGAGGGGGTATTAATGAATAATTTGAATAGCCCCACCGACTATACTGAAGTGAGGATTTTCACTTAACTTTTGGGATTTGTGATGATTGGGTCATCTAAACTTTTGTTTTAAGAAAGCTTGACTGTGCTACACACTGCTTGAGTTGAGGGCCTTTTCAATTCCTTTAATCCCTTCTCACCATAACCTTCATGGTTGTTCATGCTCCAGTTCCAAACTTTAAGCCTAGCACTAAGATGGCATTTCACAAGAAAACCATACAAGGTCACAGGTTCATATCCCTGACATTTTATTAATTATTATAAAATGACATGTTCCTTGACCTCCTGGGCATTTGTCCCGAGTTCACTCGGGCTGAGTTTCATCTATCATTTGAGTTAACTCAGGAGAAACTTACCTGTCCGACGGATTTCCCGTCAGTCAGGAGCAGAAAACCCCCCAGCAGTTACCATGATCTATACAGCAACATGTGCTCTATTCCCCTCAACATTCTTTTCAACGCCATTAGCAGGTTAAACGAATACTTGTCAGTGCGATTATTATGTCTGTGTCAGTGTGGTCGTAAGAATATCATACACAGACATGTCACCAAAAGCTGAATGTATTATACAGATTTATTAGGAGAGGTCACTGTTCACCGAGAGATATTACTGAAAATCTTGGCCTGACGTCTTGGATCCCCGGGCTGTTTCTTACGTGGGGAAAAACGTTATTTGTTACATTTCATTTTGTTCACAGTGCTTCATATCATATCATTCATCTCTTGTTTGTATGTTTATGCAGAAATGTTTGATCATAGCAGCATAATCTGTTAAATGTGTGTAAATGATGTATTCACAGCGTCATATCAAAATAAACGATGTTCCTGAGGTTTTTCAATTGTAAAATTCATTCTAATCGTTTTTATTATAATGTGTTGAACTCTTCCACAGATCTATTACCCAGCTGTATTCCACGGATATATCATATGTAAGCAGGGAGGAAAAACAGAAAGGGATATTCTTTCACTTTGCTCTTGACACAGCGATTCAAATATAAAGTAAATATGCAGAATGCTCCAGGCTGGACCATGCTTTTTATTTCTTCAGTCATCCCAGTGCCAAAAGGAAAATTGTTGTTCAACTCCCTCCACCCGAGCCAAAAGACCAGTGACAGAAGGCAGGGCTTAGTTCCAGCAGAGTTAACACAAGACTGACACTTTGTGTCTCTACACTAGCAACACCCATTCTCTGAACACACTGACCAAGTAATGAAGACACACATTTTACAATTTGGCACTAACAACTTACCCATGAGCTGCTATTTACATATGGCTTGACTGAAGGTTGTGGAACAAAGCTCCGCCTCCTAAAAAAGTTTAAGTAACCACCCTAGCGTCCAGCCCCAAGCTGCACGGTAGGGGCAATCTCAGCAGAGTACATTGTACTCTGCTTGAATCCCCCCCCCCTGTCCACATCTGGACGTGAAAGATAATAAATATTTGTTCACAACTGTTAGCTGTGATTACACAGTTACAGTGATGTCAGCGGCCAGAAGGGCCATCAGTAGGTGTATGGCAAAGATCACAGAGTAAAATAGGGTCAGTATGAGTGGTGGGTGTTTAAGTTGCATGTAGGCATGCAGCTCTCAGAATGGAGGAGTGTGGCCCCCGGCAACAAGGTGTTGGGTCTTGAACCTGTGACCAGTAGCATTCCGGGTGATAGCCCTGCCCACTAGGCTGTCTGCCCTCCTGGACTTTCCTTGCTACTAAACTCATTAATCTCCTTGCTCCAGTCTTGCCTTTCTAATTGCCATGATCTCCTGCACCTGCTACTTCCTCTCTTTATATCCAGCCTCCTGCACCAGGTCCTTGCTGATTATTGTGCTCTTGAGCTCTGATCTAGCTTCATCTTCTGCATCCTCCCTGAACTGCCTACCAACCATTCTTCTGCCTTCTCCATTTATCTGAATGACAACGGCTGCCAACCCGGACTGTCTCACTACTCTGCTTCCCGCCCGCTTCAACTCTCTGCCTGTTATACCACTACTACGCCTACTGCAACCCTTGCCACTGGACTCCACTCCATCTTCCAGCCTGGTGTCCTTCTACTCAGGGGAGCTAGATAGGACACTTACACAAAGACACAAGGCTCACAACCTAGTACAACAAATTAAGGTAAATGGTAAAATAAAATACTCACATTAAAGGAGGTTTTCAAGGATTGATCTCTCAGGGACGTGCTTACCAGGATGATGCTTACAGGTGCTGGAGGGCTCAACAGGATCAATGGGACACGTTTTGGGGCGGAAGCTCTTTGTCAACCATAGCCACGCCTGGAAGTGGGTTGGGAAACCGACACCCCTCCATTAACATGGAGGTTTATGGCACTGCGCCCCACCCCTTCGGCATCAGAGGGGCAGTCCCGGCCTCATAGAGAATCGCTGCAGCTTTCCATGGGTATGCTGGCTTAAGTGATTAACCTCCCTAGCTTTCGTGACCAGCCCAGTTCTGCCTGGGTGATGCGATCTCATTTTGTCCGGGATCGCATCAACCAGGCAGAACTGGGCTGGTCACGAAAGCTAGGGAGGTTAATCACTTAATTGTGTGCTAGGCAAACCTCCTCCTATGTAAACCATGCAAACCTCCTCCTATGTAAACCATGCAAACCTCCTCCTTGCAAACCATCCATCCTTTACCAGACTATTGGATATGCTGGGAAAGTACCCGTGTATGGGTATTTTACTGGCTACAGACAACATCCACCCCTCATTTCTACAGGCATGTTGGTAAAACGTAATTATTCTGTTCTATTTTAATGCACAAAAGGTCAATGCTGTATCTTAAGCGACGTAAGCTAATTAAAATAATTTTTTTTTCAGATCCATGTATCCTTAACATGATAACTTGACTAGTTCTAATGAAGCTAGAAAAAACAGACTTCCCGGTGAGGTTTATTCACGTTCAAAAGCATTAGCCTTTCCCCAGGAAATCATTCATAATACTTGACAGTTAACAGCTAAATGCCTCGGCATGATATCAGATGCTGAAATGATACCACCAATTTATATTTAGTCTCCACAGCTGTTCCTTTTTTTGCCGTTGAATGAACCTACCCATTTAAAGCTGCTTTGTTTAATTCAAAAATAAGATAGTGTGAAATGTGTACGTAACATTACCAATTAATAGCATGCGGAATACTTCAACCAGCCATTGTACATCAATGCTACGTGTAAATGAAGCAAGGAATATACTGCAATACCAATAAAAGGTAAGTGCGGAGCACTATACTCCAACTGGGGCATTGATAGTCACTCTATAATTAAAAATACACTAAATGTCTAGTTAAAAAAAGACTAGATTAACAACCACATAGTAATGACCTTCTATGTGTAAGAGGAGGGAAGGACGCATTTACGTGATAGAAGGAAATGCTGCATCAAGGTGTAACCTGTGTTAAAGGACTATAAACTATAACAGTTCCCATTAAGCCTGCTGATATTAACAAGATTAATGTGAGGTCCCATTCAGCCAGCTCAAGGCATAAGTGACTTTGAACTAAAATATTATTTATATATCTTATCTGTCTATATTCTTTCTCATCTTTGTATCAAATTCCTTCATCAATGGATCGATGGTTAGGATGAATGTGTTCCTTATAATAATGCCCGGCCATCAACGGTTTAGGATCCAGACACAGTGTAACTGAAAATGATTAAGCCCTATCTTTTTTATGTGACGTTCTTGACAAATGGGAGTATTGTAAACTGCGCTATAGCGTTTTTTACTGTAGTGTCCGTTTATCTATGTATCGTGATGTTCAGATAACTGTATCCCTATATCAAAGAAGGCATGAGCAGACAGAACTAGAGGTAAAAGGATAAGAAATCATTAGAATGGGTAGAGTTTTAACTGATCTATGTGTGTTACCAATCTGCTAGATGAGGGGTCTGAAACCTGCGGCTCAGGAGCCGCATGTGGCACTTCATCTTCCTTGTTGTGGCTTCCTGACTGCCAGCAAGCTTCCTCCCTCCCATCAGAGTGTGCCAGGAACCTAGAACACTGTCTGTAGAAGGAACTGTAGCTCATTGCTTTCCTCCATCCAGGAGAAGGGGAGGGAGCTATGATCATGCAGCAACTCCCACTTTTAGGATCATGCACGCCATATGTGCTGCATTGTCTGGCAACAATGCACGTGTTACCTAATGGACTATGTGTTACCTAATGGTAACAATGTACATGTTACCTAATGGACTATGTTAGCTCTTCATGTGGGAATATGGGAAACGCTTGTGTTAAAAAATGTGTGCAGCAATGTTTTATGCACAAGTGTAAATGTGCAGTGTTTTGTGGCTCCAAACTATTTTTATGTAGTACAATGCCTATTTCATAGTAAAAGTTGCCCTGACCCCTGTGCTAGAGCGTTTGGAATCTTCTACCTATATGAATTCCATCCACCTTCTCTTGCCCACCATGAAAATCATACAGGTCTAGCCCAGCAGTAGTGGTGACCGATCAGGCGGTTCACCATGAACATCGATTGATATCTGCCCAGCACTTCCCACAGTCACTGCGCATGCGCGATGTCCTTAATCTAACTTGTTTACAAACATTGGCCACATTGTGCATGTGCAGTGATCATGGCAACCACTGGTCCAATTTCAATCCGTCTGGCTTAGAAGTTTTATTTAGTCGCTGGACTTCATGGGACAAAGACACATCGCTGGAGCTCCAGGGAATAGTGTTGAGCGCGAATATTGTAATTGTAATATTGTAAAATTTTTATTGCCAATATTAAGAATTTGCAAAGCTCTCAACTATAGCGCTATATTATCATAATCACCAATCTGTTCAGACATCCTCCGATGCAGGGGTTAACTTACTGCACTATGTTAACCACTGCATCGGCGGATCCGCTCAGCGCGGTGAGGACAGAGCATCCGCTGAGCAGGGAAAGTGTATATGATCCGTTGGGAACCCCCGCCAAGCACTGCGCTGAACGTTGGGGTCCCGATGGATCACACAATGCTGTGGAAACATGCCTGATGTGTTGGCTTACAAGGGGTCTTAGAAGGTATTTCACTTCCTAAAAAGAGAGGGCAGAGCTGTGTTGCTGCCACCCAGTGGTTGGTTTTGGATGGTGCAATCCCAAGCTCTCCTTTGTGATCTGTGGATCCGTTATGAATCACCCTATGGGGATCTGTTGGAGATTGGCTGTGTCGTGGGATTGGCCAGGTGTCAACATATTAGTCTCCACCTGGCGTGGCTCTGTCAAAGCATCAGTTCATCTGTGCTGCTTGGTGGTTTATTTTGTGGGTTCTTTACCCTTTCTCATGACCTCTGTTGTGCATCAAAATAGCAAAAGGGTAAAACAGTAACGTGATCTAAAAACGTGAGGAGTTATCATACACAGACAATTAGTCCAATAAAAGGAGTAGAAAAAGGTTTATTCAGAGGAGGGTTAAGCAGGGTACAGACTGCCATGCGCGCTCACGGCCATCTATCTGACCCATATTATCTGCGCCCACCGCTGTTTTCGAGTGGGACAAATCAATCCCGCTCAAAACAGCCTTATCGGATGGGAGCCAGGCAAAGCTCGGCTGAGGAGGAGCCAGTTCTGCTCTCCCCGGCTCTCCGATATCTGACAGCAGCGTGATGACGTCATCACGCTGCTGCAGGGTACATCGGACGGCTCGAGTATCAAGCCTGCATTAAACTGAATAACCCTTTTGTTACTTTCTTTATTGGACTGATTGCCTGTGTATGATAGATCGTCAGTTCCCAGCTTTGCGTGATGGTGTGCCGAGAATTGGTCGGGCACCCTTTGTGTGCTGGCAATTACTGGTCTCCATCCAAAGTAATGGGATTGGCCTGGAATTTACCGACATGTCGGTTTCCTGGCCGATCGAGAATTCGGTTGATCCATGTGGGCACCCACGATCCACGGACGATTTTGCACGCTTGTCAATTGGCCACGGATGGCAGTGTGTATAATCTTTAGATTTCTCTGTCAGATTTCCTTTAGATCTCCTTTTGTTTTACCAAAACCATGTAATATAAGGAACTTTCTAAACCATCAAGTCTACCTGTGTTAAATCGCAGAGGACCCGGCACTACATAGATGTTGGTAGATCTAATGGATATCTGACAGAGAGATCCAAAGGTGTATTGCCAGCTTTACGCTTCCACTCTCAGAAAGGATAGGTGTTCTTTCATCTTGGAGCAACCGCAGTTAGGTAGGTGTATCATATTTTACGTTCAAGCATGGGCTTGACCGAAAGTGAAGACCGCGGTGATTGGGGTATCCTACCTGAGCTGAGACTGATGATCTCCATGGGACCCTTACAAGGTATTTCGGAAAAAATTGATACAGTAAGTGTGATGTAGAATTTATGTTCCCACTGTGGTTAATTAGTTTGAACATTTGATGGTTTCATCTTTTGGCATCTATTTGGTCCTTTTTATAAAAGGGGCAACCGCTTAAAAGACACAACATAGCTTTTTAGGTTTTTTGTTAGAGGAAAATATGGTAGAGGGTCAAAGACCATTTGTTTGTCACCTTCCTTCTTCCCCTAAACCTCTGAATAGTTCCTAACAACATGGAAGTGGGTATTAGAATTGCATTGCATGTTAATGGCCCTTTAGTCATAGTGAGCGTAACTGATAATCTAAAGCCCCCCATAGACGGGCAGACACCCGGCCATAGTTGTAGCAGACCAACCTGCGTGCTCGCTCCCGCCGAGCACATCAAGGTTGGTCTGCCGCAACTATGTGGGAGCCCATCTTGAGTTATGTTGAAAAAAAGCCGGCAGGTCGGATCGCACACGGATCTGACATGCTGGTTCTTTTTCTGCCCGACTGACAGGCAGAACAGCTGCAGCTTGTTAACTCGGAGGGGGAGTCTCCTCCCCCTCCCAGTTAATTGCTAGTCTGACGGGAGTCCCTGGGGCAGTGGAACACACAGGATTCCTGTCCGACATTTAGCAGACTGCTCACAGCGTGGTGATGTCACCACGCTGTAATCAGTCTGCTGAAGGTCTGCCATAGATCGAGGTGTCTATGGCAGGCTTTAGTTTTTCTGTCTGATTTTCGGGTGGGTGGTTTTGTTGTGTTGGGGGAGTGCAGTATGGGAAGCTACTCACGCGACCAGGTTCTAGAGATGGATGTCCTTTTGTCCTTTTTCCAGGCTGAGCTCACATTCCAATAAAGTGGACGTCCACGCAAGCTGGTAGGGGGCTATTTATAGTTTATTTGGATTATATACATACAGCTCCGACTCCCAAGGGCAGAGAAGGGGTTCAATCATAAGGATAAATGTTACAGTCGTCGCTACCATTCTGCTGGGTGTTGGTTGTTGGTTGGACTGTCTCCAGTGCTGAGGCTGTAGTCATCAGAGGAGAAATGACAGAAGAAGCCCAGAACATTCTAAGG
This sequence comes from Ptychadena robeensis, assembly GCA_036250615.1. NCBI lineage: Eukaryota > Metazoa > Chordata > Amphibia > Anura > Ptychadenidae > Ptychadena > Ptychadena robeensis. Next base: position 133,255,184 of record CM070033.1, read on the forward strand.
ACTGATTATTTATGTCGTTAGACAAGGGCTGGCTTAAGTCCTGTAACTGGAAAGATTAGTTTAGCTACTTTTTGGAGGGAAAGTAGAGAGGAAAACACCCAGCCATGACTCATGCTTCCAGCAACTTGTCAACAACAGATGCAACCCTTAAGGGGACACACACCAACGTATAAGCACTATACAAGCAAATAATACAGCGCATATTATACAGTTATGTGGCCCTTTCTCGGGTCACTACAATTTGAGTTGGGACACCCTTTTTATTTTACTTTTTTTGGGGGGAATTTTGTAAATATAAAAAAAAATCAGCTGTAGATCATGGAAACCAGATGTTTTTAATAACATTTGGTATTTACTGGGAGCATGTAGATGTTTGTTTCTTGGGAAACAATCAATTTACATTTTTCACGTTTGCTTCTTTTTTTTGATGAAAGACGATATTTGCTGTTTATTACTTCTGTAAAGTGAAGGCGCTCAAATGACTCAGACTGACTGAAAATCAACATAATACTCTGTTACATTTTATTTCAGCAGTTCAGAATTGCTGAGGGCAATATTCTATAAAAAGCATGTTCAACTCAATGTAGGAACACACTCACAAATAGAGATAAAAATAGCATGTAAATGTACAAAGGTCATCAAATATATTAATGTCCAACCAAACATTGCTTGCAGGCAAACTTTGAACAATGGGGATTTACTGGAAATTCCCATAAGGACAAGTGGGGATTCATACCCTAGTACTAATTACTCACGGTTGTCTAAAAGCACTTTTAGGTTTATTAAACAACAATGCTACCATAAATCAAGCAGCATTTAGCTGTAAAAAGCAACACTAGTTTGACTTTTCTTGTCATTAATAAATGTTAAGAAGTTGTGTTTAAATTTCTACACAGTGGGTAGAGGTTTTCTTTTAAATAGTGTTTAACTTGAAATTCCTTTCTGTTGTAGTCAATAATGTGGTTTGTGAATGAGACTCCACGACACAACACAGCTGTTGTTTATTCAGAATGATTGTAGAAATATACTGAAGATATTTTTCTGACCACTTTGTATGAAGCAGCATGGTGGCTTAGGGTGTTAGCCCTCGGGCCATGCAGTGCTGGTGTCCTAGGTCAAATCTTGCAAGGTGTTTGCATGTTTTCCCCATGTCTGCGTGGGTTTCCTCCCACACATCAAAGACATGCTGAAAGGTTAATTTGCTTCCCCCCAAAGAATCTCCTATGTTACACATGACTTAAGCTGGGTATAGACATCTCAATTTGTGTCCGACTTCGCCACAAAATCGACCGCTGTGCGGTCGGCCACAAATCTAATGCACCCATCTTGAATCAGGTGCAAAATCTGCCCAAAAATTATAGACATGTCTATAAATTTGAGATCGATTTCATTACTTTGGATGGGTACCAGCGTGCACATCCAAAGTAACTGCCTGCACACAAAGGGTGTGCGGCCTATTCTCGGCACGACCGGCTGTGCATGATGACATCATCACGCACAGTCGATCTGCAGGAGAATCTAATGAAAAACGAGACGTCTATGCCCAGCTTTAGACTGTGACATATGACATATGTTAGTTACATCTACAGTTGTGTTCAAAATTATTCAATCCCCAATGCTGTAAAGGGTTTTAGGGAATTCAGTGTACATTTGTAATTGTGTTCAGAATGAAATTTTACAAGGACTTTTTAGGACTTTTTTAACCAAATGCAACTAAAATGGCATCAATTGTTTTTGTAATACAGTATAAAACGTTTTTTTTTTTTCTGATTTCTTAATTGACACAATTATTTAACCCCTTAAAGACTACCACGCTTAGGCTAAGTTTACACTGGCGGTTTTTTTACCACCAGGTAAACAATCGTTTAATGTGCCGCTTTTCCGGCTGCCGTCCCATAGGACCTCTACGGGGTCCTTAATTAGAGGCCCTGTAATCACCTGCACTGTTTTGCAGATGATCACAGGGAGTCGTTTCTCCTGCGGCTGTGGGAGCGCGCTGTCGGTTCTCGAGCTGAAAGCAGATCTAGAACTACCAGTGTAAACTTAGCCTTAAGAACAGAGGTTCATTCAAGTGTTTTCGATCAGGTATTGAAAACACCTGTGAGTGTCAGCGAGCAGAAATCAAGCATAATAAGCACCAATTAGGCAGATTTAAAATGACATACTCAGCTCCTTCTAGACATTTACTGGTGTGGTTACAAACATGGTGAAGTCAAGAGAGGGGTCCAGGAAAACAAGAGAAGAGGTGATTTCTCTTCACAGGAAGGGCAATGGCTATAAGAAGATTGCAAAGATGTTAAACATACCAAGATACACCATAGGAAGCATCATTTACAAATTCAAGGCAAAGGGCACTGCTGAAACGCTACCTAGTCGTGGCAGAAAGAAGATGCTGACTTCCACTGCTGTGTGCTACCTGAAGGGCAAAGTGGAAAAAAGTCCCCGTGTGACTGCTGAGGAACTGAAAAAAGATTTGTCAGATGCGACAATAAGGCGCTGCGTAAAAACTCCATGCCAGAACTTCTAGGCGCACCCCCTTGCTGTCTCCAAAGAATAAGAAGAGTCGACTGCAGTATGCCAAAAGTCATGTGGACAAACCACAAAAGTTTTGGGATAGTGTTCTGGGGACCGATGAAACAAAATTAGAACTGTTTGGGCCCATGGATCAACGCTATGTTTGTAGGATGAAGAACAAGGCCTATGAAGAAAAGAACACCTTGCCTACTGTGAAGCATGGGGGGGGGCAATCATTTTTTGGGGCTGTTTTGCTTCTGCTTCTAAAGGCTTGGAAGACGTTGGACCTTTCAACAGGACAATGATCCCAAGCAAACCTCCAAGTCCACTAGAACATGGTTGCAGATTAAAGGCTGGAACATTTTGGAGTGGCCATGGCAGTCACCAGACTTAAATCCGATTAAGAACCTCTGGTGGGACTTGAAGAAAGCAGTTGCAGCACGCAAGCCTAAGAATGTGACTGAACTGGAGGCTTTCCCATGAAGAATGGGATAAGATACCCGTAGATCGCTGCAAGACACTTGTGTCAAGCTATGCTTCACGTTTAAAAGCAGTTATAACTGGAAAAGGATGTTGTACTAAGTACTATGAATAAATGTCACTTGGGGGTTGAATAAAACTGATAATGATTAGTGATGAGCAGCATAGGCAACATTCGTATTCGCGGCATGCCGCGAATTTTATGGAAAACATTCGGAAAATATTCGCATTCGGCAATATTCGGGTTTTTTTTTGTTATTGCGAATATCTGCAGTTTATTGCGAATTTCGCGCGTGCAATATATGTTTAACATGGTGCGAATTTTTATGCGAATTTTAAAAGTGACGATTTTCGCAATATTCGCATCACCCCAATATTCATTTAAAAATCTGTTGATGGTGTTGCTAAGCTCTTGTTGCAGCCTTCCCATTCGTCCACTTGCATTGAGAGGCATGTGTAATGGATAAAAAATACCGAATATCCGGAATTGCGAATATTCGGCAATATATTCACCATCTTCGCGAATTTCCGAATTGACGATATTCGCGATTAATATTCGGAATCCGAATATTCGCGATCATCACTAATAATGATGTGAGCAGAGAAAAGACATTTGTGGTAATTTCATTATTAATGTTATGTTATATTTGTCTGACTTACAAGTGCCTCGCTGATTTCATTGTAAACAAGATGACTGAAATGATCAAAATCAATGTCAAAATGGCCAAAACACTCAATTTTAGTGGGGGTTGAATAATTTTGAACCCAACTGTACATGACTATGGTAGTGACATTAGATTGTGAGCTCCTCTGAGAGGCCGTTAGTGATATGACTATATATACTCTGTAAAGTACTGTATAAAAAGAGATAATATATGATGATAATAATAATAATATGAAAAACATCAGCCTGTAGAGGGGTGAGGGGGTCAATGGATTGGCCTACCACACACCTTCCAATCTTCTTGTACCTTTTAGATGTACCAACAGCTACAACATCTCCATTATTGTATACAGATTGACTAGATAGTTTAGAAAGGCCCTCATTGCACATAAGTTTGGTAAAGCTAAAGTTGAGGGTTAGAGTAGGCAGCTTGAACAGATACATGTTTTTTTCAATTGCAATGTAACACAGTTAAGGCACCCATACACCTTACAATTTCAGCGTACAATTTCTGTACAATCCATTTTTGTTCTATCAAAACCAAGTACTATGAGGACCTTTCTAAACCTTTCAATCACTATGTATTCTATCAGGGAGGGCCCGGCACTACATAGTTGTATGGAGTGATCTAAAGGTGTATGGTGAGCTTAAGATTGTATTTTATCAACTAACTCATGACTCCACAATTAGATAGAAGTAAGATTAACAAGAAAAATAAAATAAATACATTATCTACTTACATGAATGAAATTGGCAGAAAGTTTCATTAATAGGGTTCTGCTGCAATTGTGACCATTCTTACAACCAGAAGCACCTTATTTGCTTAACCTCCTGAGTGGCTCTCCCAAGTAAGTTCAGGGTGAGTTTGTTAACTAACAATGCTCACCCCGAGCTGTAGTGGGGACCTCTCTCAGGTCACTTCAGGCGAGGGGGCGCCTATCAGTGAAGAGGAAGAGTCTGGTCCAGAGGCTGCAGTTTGTCCCCCCGACACTAGAGGGGGCCCAGAGTAGAGTCCATCAAAGCCCTTCTGTCCGGAAATGCAGGGCTCCTTTCTCTGGGTAAAGAAAAGGAAGGTAGCGCAGGAGCCTGTCCACAGTCTCCTCGTGATCGGAATTCTGCCAATAGGAGTGTATGGGTGGCTCCGGAGCAGAACAGCCCATGCCCTGAGTACAGAACTGTACCGATTGTCTTTCAGTCACAGACGCAGCTGAGCGAGGGAGAAGTGGGGTGGATTCCTCTGCATAGGAGTGGAAGGCCTCAGGAGAGCGCAGGAGTAGGAGACAACTGGAGCTGGGTGGAATATAAGAGGTCCCCCTTGGGTGCCCTTAGGAACTGCCTGTTGTTGTGCCCGAGGTTTGGGTACCAGACTGTTAAAACACCCTAACTTGCCGCCTCTGCAGTGCGGTTTAAGACTTAAGAACTACACTTCATTACCATTAAGACTGATCAGTTATCAGAACTACACTCAGATAAACTAACTGTCCGTAGGAATCTCATGGTGTCCCTCTGTGTCGGTGTCCCCGCTGATCTTTCCAAGTCCACCTCTCCGTTGTCACTAATGTGCAGGACATATTGGCTTTTTAATCACATGTCAAGGGTTGTGTAGGGGAGAAAGGGGAGAGAAGGGCAATGAAATCTGCCATGATTGCTCGTAGTGCACTTTTAAAAAGCGTGCTACTGGGGCAAAGTCCAGGAGGTTAACCACCATGCTGAATCTCAATTTCAAGGTATTGGCAATCTTCCTATTGCCTCGGCCATCTTTATATAGAACAACAACTGTTTCTTTCAGATTCTTGGAGAGTTCTTTGCCTTAAGGTACCATTTGAACTACCAGTGATCAGTATTAAGCCCCCCACACACAAGTCGATTTTTGTGGGATCCATGAACTATCAAATGCAGTGTGGTGACGCAAATAGCTGACGTTTCCCGGTGTGCTCCAATTTGCGCAATCGATTCCCAGTTTATACTTTGTATGGGGACCCTGGTTAGATCCCTCTTCAATCGGCATTTCTTCAAGTGGGATCGAACGAACAAGGGTTTGCAAAACCGTGTGGGGGGGGGGGGGCTTAACCTCCCTAGCGCACCGCCTGTACCGCATCGTTTTTAACAGTGTGGTACAGGCAATGGCAGCAGTGTACAAGGTACACTGCTGCCATTTCCTCCCTCCCCCCTCCCCTCTCCACACAGCCAGTGTCATTCATGACACTGGCAGTGAGGTCTGGAGAGCAGAAGCCCCTTCATTAACATGGAGGTCTATGGCACTGCTCACCCTCGCCCCTCACCGTGATGCGATCAGTGAAGCCGCAGAGCCCCGGAAATGCTGCGGCTGGACAAGATGGGCTTGTGATGAACACTAAGGAGGTTAAGAGAGTAGCACCCAATTTAACACACCTTCCCATTCACACTCAACACCTTGTAGCACTAACAAGTAGCATGACTAACTGTACACGCTTTGGACAGTTTTCACATAGGGATGTACTCACTTTTGTTGCCAGAGTGTAATGGCTGTGTGTTGTTACACTAGAATACCAGATGTACTCTGACTAGTTTACATGGTATCAGTGTTATATCTTCAGTGCTGTTCTGTGAAAAGATATTATAAACTATTTACCACAATGTCAGGAGTGTACTCATATACACATACTATTTACTAGTACTACATACTATATATAAATATATATATATCAAGGAATCAAGGTTTTTTATATATTTTTTTTTGTTGAGTGGACTATGCATTCTGAATCAGCAAATAAGAGAATAGACTAGTGCATTGCCTACTATTGCACATTTGTATCACTATTGTTTCTTTTTGTAAGGGTCATAATAATAATAATAATGATGGTGAGAGAGTGAGAGTGACAGGTTCTTTTTATTTTGCTGTTAGGTGTTTAGAAACGTAAAATTCTATTCTCTCACCTCTTTATCTCTAGATACATTCAAAATGTAATTTTTCTCAACATGAGTCTTTCATGTTTCTTATCTAAATGCCGATAGCTCTGTTTAAAGGTAATAACATGCTCAAGCAAATATTCCATGTAGCTTAAGGAGATTAGAACGGCCAACAAGCAAGAAATTCATTACACTTGAATTCACTCTTTTTGATCTCTGGTTTGCTGCAGACATTTATGATATATAGGGTTTTAAAAATACCTCTGTTTCCACTTTCCATTTTGTTTTACCTTTTAATTTAATGCTATTTTTTTGTTTCTGTTAAGAACTTGAAGAATTCTATATGTTGTATGGTATAGATGCAGTACAATTGAAAACAAATGATTGACATTTCCATAGACTGGGCCCCACTGTCATCATACAATACCTATTCTCCTGACTTAAGCCCCCCATACACGAGTCGCTTACTGTTCAATTCCCTGAACGATCGATCGCTGTGAGCGCTCGCACTGATCGTTCAGGATTGAATGCGGCCACCCTTTCTTCGCACTAGATCCCGCTCAAAGAAAGTTGATCGGGCTGGGAACCGACATGTTTGGAAATCCCTGTTCGATTGCCGTTACTTGATCGAGGATCCCCATCAAATTTATCAAACAGGATCGACTATGCAAGGGGGTGCGCATCAATTCTCTGTTCAATCGACGAGTGCTCAAGCGTAGAGTGGTGACGTCATTACTCTACCCTCAAGGGTTCGACCCGTGTATACCTACCTTAACCTCCCTAGCGCACTGCTGAGGTCCAGATTTCTGTACCAAAAGTGCACCATAGACTTCAATAGTAAATTTTTTTTATGTTGTAGGCTTGTAACTTCCCAAAATATGTCCGTACAAGGGTCTAATAGACATCCTGAATATAATAATGTTTGAATTTGCACACAATTATGTAAAAAAAGGTATTTGAATGATGCAATCACTAAAATACTTATTTTGTATGAAAGCTTTTTAAAACAGTATGTATTTATATTTATGTTTTGTTCATAATAAAAATTTTATTCAATTGGAAATGTGTGATGTGTTTTTTTTTTACTTTGAATTGTTTTGGATACAGTAATCACTGTATCCAGTACAATTCCCTTTGGTGCTCTCTCTGCTCTGGTGTGATGAGCACACCAGGGGAGAAAGGGTTAACTTCAAAGGGGCACATCTGGGAATTTCTCCATTTGAAACTGTTCTGGTGTGATTTACATTTGAATCTCCGGCCACCCCATCATCATGTCATTTGGGGGGGAGAGGGAGGGGTCCGCTCTCCTCCTGCAGCTTGTTCTGAAGATCGGAGCCACTGTGGCAGTGCTGAAATGGTAACTCTGCGCTTCCGGGGCTCAATCTCGTCCATTGCAGGACTGAAAAGTCAGCGCTGGATGAGATGAAGCCGTCGGGAACAGCAGGAGGATCTCGGTTTCCCTGTCAATTTAAAGATGGCCCCAACTGGCAAAACATTATGGCGGAGGAATGCATTCCTGCAAGTTGGAAAGTCCAGGCATTACAATATGAGTAGAATCAGCTTATTAATCACTGGTATTGTTCTCTAATCATCTTCTGGTTTTATATATTCTAGTTTAAGGAAAACTTAATTTAATATTGTTAAATATTTAAATTTTTTTAACCATTTTACTGAATATAAAGCAACCATCACTAATAGATAAGTCTGTATTTGCCAACACATTCCAAACTCTTAAAAAAATAAAATCATAAAGGATTTTCACAAGATCTCTGCATCAAGACGTTGTAGCCATCATTCATCCAATATTTGTGTAAATTACATTTTATCAAAGTAAAATACAAACAAGCAATAAACGTGACTAAAACATCCAACATCGGACACCCCAAAGTACTTAGCAGTGGAAATAAACTGCCAGGAGACTACCACAACAAACAAGCCGGGTACAAGCTAACCAAAGAGAAGTCTACTGTCATAGAAGGACAAATGATCAAAAAATAGGAGCTGCACACACTAAAAAAGTTGATATGAAGGGCCACAAGGGCCGCACATAATTTTTTAAACTATACTGGTATAGGTATAGCTAGAAGACATTATTTAAAAATAAAAAAACCTTTTGTTTTTAATCATACTTCAAGCATGAGGGAACTCTGTAGTAATGTGGTATTGCACATTTTTGCATCATGTATATCAGGGGTATTGAATTAAAAGTTGAAGAGGTCCGGATTAAAAAATTTTCTTCCACCAAAGGTCCGGACCACACATTTGTATGTCAGATTCCATATATGACTTAAATGTCAAAAATAAACACGCTACAATTACTGCTGCATTTATAATTTTTTATTTACAAACACACACTTGACCCCTCCATGAATCATTCCCTCCCGCCATTCTGCCATGTTACAACCCC
>CM070033.1:133264237-133277842 GCA_036250615.1 Ptychadena robeensis
GGACAGGAGAGGGCCAAGGTCCGGATCCGGACCGCGGTCCGCCATTTAGTGACCCCTGATGTATATCATCAAAGCATCTGGTGATATCTATGGGGCACATGATCTTTGATTCAAAGGGTATGTGCCCCTATTCTGAGGTTATGTGCCGCAATATATAATAAACAATCATCCCCGTTCATTGGTGGGATAGTGGGAGCATAGGCACTCGCCTGTCTTATCCCCCGCCAACAATAGAGGAGGCAAGGCATTCGTTTAGGCGCCAACTGGGTCGCTGATTGGCTTTTACATACATTTCCTGGACGTGGACCTGTCAGCGGGGGATTGGAAGACAGGCGAGTTCCTATGCAATAACAGGTTTTGGGGGCCGCAAGTGGAGGAGAGGGAGGCTGCCAAAGAACACCCAAAGGGCCGCAGTTTGGGCACCTGGGCTCTAAAAAACGACACAAGAAAGACAGAAAGCAGAAGAAACCGAAAAAAACTAAAAAGAAACAGAGCCCGGTTTACTCACCAAATGAAAATAGCCAAGGGCTCTAAAGGTAGCCATACACAGGTCCATTTGTCATTGATTGATTCCTGGCGATTGTGGAATTGATGATTTTGGAATCCATGGAACACCACCGTGGCAATCCAATTTGTGGTCTATTTCCAAAATGGCCGTTTCCACAAAATCCATCAATCGCAAAGGCTGCTATGAAGGGAACTATGGGTCCACTAATGCATTTTGATTGTCAAATGATTGACCCCAAAAAAAAAACAACATAATTTGTTTGGTTAATCGTTCAGGGTGGGCAGAACTCGATTGTCGTGAATGTGCACAGTATTCAGTCACAAATCGAGTGAAAAATCTACCCGTGGGAGCCTTAAGGGCTTGTCCCCACCTTAGCCATTAGTTATATTTGCGTCACGGAGATCGCTATCACCAGGTGGGGGGGAGAATGAATGGGCTTGGCAGACTGTGGCTGACCACAGCTATGGGGATGAGCCCCATCAAATACATGTGTGCGATCTCTGCTAATCTCTGCTAATTAGAGATGGTCGAAATTAATAAAATTCTATTCTACATAAACTTCGAGTTTCCCAATCGAATTTCGATTCGACTGCGAAATTTCGACTTTTTTCGAGTCGAAATTTCTAAAGTCGAAAATTCGCATGTCAAAATTCACATAAAACACTAAAAAATTTGCATAAAGCCTAAAATTCACAAGTTAGCTTGCACCATGCGAATTTTCGGCAATGCGAAATTTCCAATCACTCCCACATGCAATTTTTTTTACATAAAATGGCGATATTTGCAAATCAAAAGCAAAGTTCTTTTTTAAGTTGAGTTTAAGTTTCAGTGGAAATATCAGGGTGATTTTTCGACTTTTTCGGTGAAAAGTCGAAATGACCCCATCAAAATGCGACTATGCGAATTCAAATGCAAATTCGCACTGCAAATTTTTCGACCATCCCTAATTATAATTGCGGGAGAGCGCGCTAAAGCGGGGAAAAGCCCTAAAGGAGAGCGCCTGCTACAGATATAGCCAAAATCTAAAGATAATTGTCGCTCCCAGGGACACAAACACTCCAGAACTTGCTTATAGAATAATTCAAGATGATCGTCATTTTCTCATTAATCAAGAACCATAAGATTTTATTTTTTACTTGAGTCACTGTTGGAATGAAGGACCACTAAGCTTTAAAGCTTGCTTTGTCACTATAAAGTCAAAAGACACATTTGGAAATTGGTGCAAACTGAGTGTCTCTGCTAATAGAACGCAAATGAGACTACCAAAGCTTCAGTGTAAACCATGGGTGGAAAAAGCTGGAATGACGATATCGTAAGAAAAGTGGGGTGATTTATGAAGCCACAAAACAGCTTCTAATATGAAGAACAGAGACGCCTCTGTGGGCCAGAGGATGGAGCATTAATAAAGCATTGAATGTTACACAATATCAGGTATAAAATTATTAGGGAAATTCAGAGAAGGGAAGCGAAAAACACCAAACAGTGAAGCAGGGCATGAGTGTCATAAGAAGCAATACACAGTAAATGAAGGCTATCCCAGTGTAAGGGAAAGCATCGCTGAGTGTGTGGGACCAAATATAGTGGGAGAGAAATTCTAAGCGCAGCACATTTATCAAGATTAATCCTGAGAAGTAAAGGACTCGTGTCAGTAAGAATGGAGAAAAAAAGATTCTGGAGTGAGATTAGAGAGTAGTGTGCGCGAATATTCAAATCGCAAATTGTTATATCGACACTTTGAGAATTCGCGAAGATCTCGAATATAGTGCTATATCTTCGTAATCTTTAATATGTGAGATTCTGGGGAAAGTAGAATGTATAACGTTCTCAAAATTCACATCAACTGCTGATTTTTTTACAAATAATTACTGTACATACTTGAGTATAAGCCATCCTGAATATAACCTAGTTTTAGAAAAAAAAATGTGAAAGACTCAAGTATAAGCCTGAGAGGGGGGAAGGCAGCAGCTAATAGCACAGCAAATGTGCTTTTGTTTGGAGATGTCATTATTTAATTCAGATTTGTAAGCTAATTGCAAAGTCCCTGAATATGATATCATCATTAAAATTGCTGAAGGTGTAGAGAAGAGTTGTAGGAACATTGTAAAGAAAAAAAAGTATTGGTCTAGCTCACACATGTCAAACACAAGGCCCGCGGGCCAAATCCGGCCCGCCAGGCCTTGCAATGTGGCCCGCACCGCACTGTCATCACTGCACGCCGGGGGGCGTGGCTTGGCCGCATACTGACAGGACGTGTCTCTTCAGAGCTCCGCTCAATCCCACCACTAATCCCCTCTAATCCAGCTGATTTTTACTCCAAAGGGACCCCCAGCATCCCAGGGGATATACACTATAGCTGCGGAACTTTTTGAGACCACCACGGAGCTCCGGCGCGACTTTCGGTGAGAGGCCCAAAATTGAGGCCACAGCTCGGGCCTAGGCCGTACCTTCCGGCGAACCTTCCAGCGAGAGGGCGCCTCGGAACCAGCATCAAGAGGCACCGGAGCGGTTCATACGCTGAGAGGCACGTACCACCTGCACTGCGGTTTTCCCACAGTGCGGCCTAGTGGAGGGTCCAAAATCGAGGCCGGGGATCGGGCCTAGTCCGGACCACATAACGTGGAAAAAAGGAGAGACAAGGTCCTGAACAGGAACATTGTAAAGAAAAAAAAGTATTGGTCTAGCTCACACATGTCAAACACAAGGCCCGCTGGCCAAATTTGGCCCGCCAGGCCTTGCAATGTGGCCCGCACCACACTGTCATCACTGCATGCCGGGGGGCGTGGCTTGGCCACATACTGACAGGACGTGTCTCTTCAGAGCTCCGCTCAATCCCGCCACTAATCCCCTCTAATCCAGCTGGGACCCCCCAGCATCCCAGGGGATATACACTATAGCTGCGGAACTTTTTGAGACCACCACGGAGCTCCGGCGCGACTTTCGGTGAGAAGCCCAAAATCGAGGCCGCGGCTCGGGCCTAGGCCGTACCTTCCGGCGAACCTTTCAGCGAGAGGGCGCCTCGGAACCAGCATCAAGAGGCACCGGAGCGGTTCATACGCTGAGAGGCACGTACCACCTGCACTCCGGTTTTCCCACAGTGCGGCCTAGTGGAGGGTCCAAAATCGAGGCCGGGGATCGGGCCTAGTCCGGACCACATAACGTGGAAAAAAGGAGAGACAAGGTCCTGAACAAGAAGTACTTCAGAGCGGAGTGAGTAATATGGAGTTTCTGAGCCCCTCCATATGCCCAGGCCCTTCCAAGTGACATTCTCTGCAGTCAGCCCCCAAAATTGAGGCCGCGACTTTGGCCTACATCGGCACGGCAGGTAGGCCTATCGGTTCTGCAGCGTTATCCTGGGCAGTCTGACCCTTAGGGGGACACCAACTGGGACCCTAAGAGGAGGCCTACATACTTGGGAACCTTCCTTGATCAGGGATTTCCCCCACCTCTAAGAGTGCACAAGCCATTGAGAACGGGGCCTAGGCCTAAACAGGCCTGCTGAACTGTTATAGAAGGCCCTTTGCAATACAGTGCCTGCTGGATAAGGACTCAGAATCCCTCACTTTGATCTGGGAGCTACATCCGGGAGCACCTATCTTTGTGAACAGATGTTTTCAATAATGAATCTGAACAAAAACAAGCACAGATCACGCATTACCGATGACAACCTCCATGCTGTTTTGCGGGTTGCTACAGCCCAAGATATAAAACCGAACATTGACTCATTGATCCGGGGAAATCGGTGCCAGACATCTAGCCAAAAACAAAACAATGAGCATTTTAGGTACATTCCAATATTACTGTTTTGCTTGATAGCATGTGAGTTGGTTAACAGCACTATTAAGGAAAAGATTGTTCCATTCATTTTAAAATCACATTTCTGGTTAACATTGTCAGTTTATGACTGTTCAGTAAACCATTCAGCCCGTGATTTAGGCTGGATTTTAGAATTTGGCCCCTTCTCTGATTGAGTTTGACGCCCCTGGTCTAGCTTATGAAGTTTGTGCACAAAATATGTTCAAATGAACCTCCCTAGCGATACGCCCGAAGCCAGTTCGGGCAAAAGGATGCTGCAACTATCGATGCGCCCAAATTTGCTTCGGGCATGGCGCGGGAGCTCACCTGATCTGGCTGCCGCCTCCAGCGACGTCCTCGTCAACTTCTCCCGGGTTCCCGAGTGACGTCACGGAGGCGGGACCCGGACTGTATTCTTTTCGTTTTTTAAATATTTTTTCTAACTTTTGGACTGGATCAGAGAAATGTCTTTCTCTAATCCAGTCCAAAAGTGGTTCCAGCTAGCAGAAACCCTACCGCTGAGCGTTTCCGGACCCGAGCCTATCCAGAAATAGTCGATCTCTCCGGCTATTTCTGTGACGTCATAGCCCGGGCGGGAGATTTAAAGCTACATGAATTTTTTTTTTCTTATTAGTTTACATTTGTTTTGGATTTTAATTGAATCAAAAGAAAAGAAAACAAGTGTAAACGTATATAAAAAAAAAAATGTAAGAAAAGTTTTTTTTTCTGTACCTCTAAAGCCAGCCATAGCGCTTCAATCTGTGGCCCCATCCAAAGTATTAGTTGTCGAATCACAAATGGTGTATTTCGATTCGCAAAATGATTGACCATGGGGTGATGATGTCATCATGCTGCGGTCAAATTTTCGATAAACGCCCACAGAGCATAGCATCTATGGCCGGTTTAACCTCCCTAGCATTACGCCCCAAGCAAGTACAGGCGCAGTTTGATCGTGAATTGATCGGAATTGGGTGCAACCGCTGGCTCTCTGTGTGCCTGCAGCATTTTTACAGAACTGCAGGCACACAGAGCCTTTCCGCCCCCATCGCCGTCATCGGTGACACCGATGGGGGCAGAAAGGCAAAACACTGTATCACTTTTGGTACAGAAATCTGCACCTCAGTGAATCGCCAGGGAGGTTAAGTCAACTTTAAAAACTTTGACTTGACTTTGAACCTTATTTATGGAAAAACTACATAAGCTAGAGCAATCATTTTTTTTCAAATGCTCCCACAACCCTTCTCTACATCTCCAGCAAATTGGGTGATGATAGCATGTTCAGGGGCTTTGCAATTCACTCATAAAGTCCACCTACAAAATGCTGCGATTTTCATTTCTTGACCCAAATATAAGCCAAATTCAATTTTTATAGTACATTTCAAGTGCTGAATATATTCGAGTATATACGGTACTTCTATGTGTTGTCTCATGTGGTGAGAACACTGCAGCTGCTATTTCACATTCTGCCACTAGATGTCGCCGTGACATTGCTCTCAGAATATTTGCATGTACATGTGATGATATTCGCAAAAAGTAAATGACAGGAGATTTCAAATTTTGGAATTTACTTGAAATATTTGTAGAATAATTTGCGGAATGTCAGGAATTTGAATATTGCCTATGCTGCTCATCACTGTTAGAGAGATGCAAAGGGGCATTGACATCCAGTCTTCTGCCTGGACATCAGTGAGCAAATCAAAGACCACACTTGATCCTTTGCTTGCACCCCACTTCTCCTTTAAAACTCATTAACACACCCAACTTAGACCATCAATACCCTGTGACAAATTACATACAGTTTTTACACTGACTTGGAGAACATATAAAGCTCTCATACGATATATGGAATATAAATGAATAGAGAGGGTCGAATTTTTCGACTAGCTGACTTTGTGAGCTGATTGCAAAGCCTCTGAAAATGATATCATCACCAAAATTGTTGGAGATGTAGGGTTGTGGAACATTTGACATTTGACATTTTTTTGTTTTGTTCTAGCACATCTAGTTTAAATTAACCTCCCTAGCACACTGCTAAGGAACAGATTTCTGTACCAAAAGTGCACCATAGACTTTAATGGAAAAAGTTTTTTACATTGTAGGCCTGTAATTTCCCCAAGTATGTCCATACAGGAGTCAGGTAGACTTCCTGAATATAATAACATGTTCAGATGCTTTGTGAATAACTCACAATATCAGATAATGAAGATTTCAATAATTCCCTTTATCAGGTAAATTAGCACTGCAACCACTAGATGGCAGTGCAGATGTGGCAGGTTACATAGGACAGCATGGGGAGGGGGTGGGGAAGTGATCCGTTCTCCTGCAGTTGCCTCATTAGATCGGAGACACACGGATCAGTGAGTTTGCTCTCCTGTGGCTCTGATCTCTGCTTGACGAACCCAACTCGTCCGGTGCAGTTCTAACAGTTTAGAGCTGGATGAGCTGGGACCGTCAGGATCGGCAGGGGGGTTAAGTTCAAAATCAAAGTTGAAATTCCGATTTTCAAAAATTGACCTTGAGCTTAATTTGTGCAAAAACTTTTTGTGTTAGAGCAATATTTTTTTATAGTATACCCCCAACCCTTCTCCAGCAATTAACTCCAAAAGGATTGAATGTTTGAAAAAAAATTGGACCATCTCTATCAATGAAGGGGGGAAGCAGGGAACAATAGCAAACCCACCCTCCTTCTCCTCACCTGTACCCTCAGTGTGGTTCCCACTCCAAATCCAGTATACTCTGCCATATTGTGTTATTCTAGCACTCAATCTCCATTTACTAAGCACAGTTATTACCTCATACCTGCTCCTTCGGCTGACCTAATGTCTTTCTTATAAAGGATTGCTACTTACTGGGTACCTTTCTTAAAATTAAGACATTATGTTCAATCTAAAGTGGCATTCACAAATCCTTATTTCTCCCATGGTGATTGGTCGAACCTCCATCTCCACATTAAGTCCTAATCAGTCACAACAATGTAATGCATGCTGAACTCTCCTAAAACACTTACACATTAGGCCTGGGAAGACTTTTCTCATCAGACGCTCTGAGTTTCATTCAGTTTACCAATTTACTGGTGTATTTTATGTCAGCACCAACATGCTGATATATTACACCTCAGATTCGTTTTGGCGTGTTATTTTGATATGAAAGTTATTTTAGATTCAGCATTACAGCTATAGTTACATTCTGGAAAGGTTAAAAATAGTGTAAGGTGGTAAGTTAGATTGGCTTTATACTTGGAATTTGAAATAATGTTAGTAGGTAGGATTAAAACTTAATTCTAGGCAAAAAATGAATTCTACTCTTGCAATGGGGCTTGTCAATGTCCAGGGGGACATTTGAGGTCCTCTATATCATGCCTATCCAAACAAATCAGAGACGTAGCGGCATAGCAAAACACCTTATTTAAAACATAAGCCTCAGCCTGGTACATTGGGCCCTAGGCACTTTGCTTCTATTATGTCATGGCATTTTAAGTTTCATTCTAAAGCTGGGCACACAGAGCTTGATTGTGCTCAAATCTATTTACAGATCTACCTGTGTGTGCCTTCCTTAGAAGAAACTCAATTAAACAGGATTCCAACATGTTGGAAAACCCTGTTCAATCTTTATTACTTTGAATGGAGATGTGCTGCTACAGCCTGGACACCACTGCTCAGTGTAAAAGGGCGGTCTTAGCACGTCTCTCTGAGTGTGCTGGTTGGCTGCCTTTCTCCAGCTCTCTCACACTCTCTGTGTGCTGGTTGGCTGCCTTTCTCCAGCTCGCAGCCTTGTGTTGTGGGTGAGTGAATCTCTCATAAGACAACACAGCTGCGAGCTGGGGAGAATAGGTCCCCATTGAACGGGAATCGATGTGCCCATGTGGTGCACATTGATTTCTGTTCAATTGATCCCCGTTCACAGCGAGGTGACGTCACCACGCTGTGATTGATTGGGGGACAATTGCACAGGAATCTACCCGTATATTGATCGATCATAATGTGCACCACCTTGGGGAATCAGTCCCTGACCGATACTTTGGATGGGGAACAAGGGTCCACATCCAAAGTAATAAAGTTCAAACAGGAAAAAACGACTTGTCAGATCCCTGTTCCGTTTTTTGTTCGATTTCAACCTTTTTGGGTCGATCGTTCAAGGGGAACCCATTCTATTCCCTAACGATCACTGCAAATGTGCACGTCGATTGATCAATCTGCAAATGACCACGGAATCCATATATGTATGGCTAGCTTAAGTAAATGCATTTGATTGCATTTGATAGCTTAAGTAAATTGATTTGATTGGCTTGCACATTCTGGGGCATTTGTTTGTCTACAATTGGTTTTAATTCCTTGTGAGTGGAAAGGCCAGGAAAGGTGTGTTAAAATCTTTCAGTTTGTTATTAGCTGGCCATACACCTTCAGATTTCTCTGTCAGATTTCCTTCAGATCAGATCTACCAACAACCATGTAGTATAGTGTCCTCCCTGATAGAATACATAGTGATTGGAAGGTGTAGAAAGGTCCTCATATTACATGGTTTTGGTAAAATCTGAAGGTGTATGGCCAGCTATTGTGTACAAGATCCAGAGATGTTGGTGCATATGTATGTATTGTCAATGGGTTAATGTAGTAATTTCATACTACATGTCAGGAGTGGGCAAACTAAGGCCCGGGGGCTGGATGCGGCCCATTTAGCTTTCTTTTCCGGCTTTTTGCCACCTTTTTTAAAAGATGCTCCCCTCCACTTGTTCTCTGCAATGAGTGCACATAATGTCTAGAGGTGTCCAAGCCTTGCCTTGGGGACGATGCAGTGGCATGATCATAAAACTGTGGGTGCATCCTATAGGCATTATCTCTGCACATTTCAATCAACTAATATTTTTTTTAAGGGCAGGAAATTTAAAAAGATAACATCTTACTGATGACAGTGATGCATGGAATTGGCACACCTATGGTGGATCGGCCATTACAGGCTCTTTGTCCGGCCCCTTTATCAAATACAAGAAGCCAATGTGGCCCATGAATCAAAAAGTTTGCCCATCCCTGTTTTAAAGTGGACCTACCATCTGGGAGGTCACTTAGCATTATCGGCTGCAACTCAGCCGATATTGCTGACATCCTTAATTCTAAAAAAAAATCTTGTTCTGACAGCTGGAGGGGAGCTGGTTACAAGTGCTCCCCTCCCACTGCATTACGTTGCGCCTAGGCAGCCGAAGTGGTGTCTGGGAGATCTTTCCCAGGCAGGAAATAATCAACAGCTCCGATAGAGAAGGAGGGGGAGGTGGAGTGAAGGGGGAAGGAGAGGGGGCCGGAAGTCTGCATGTCTCCAGGAGCCAAGATGCCGGCATGAGAACTGCAAGCAAGTGAAGCGAGTATAGTGTGAGTTTTTTTGTGTAGCAGTTTTACAGCATCTGAACTGCTGGCAGGTGAGTATTGTGTCTGTTTAATGTATGTCTGTTATTTTATTTTGAGTTTAAAACCGCTTTAAGTCAATGCCAACATCATTACAAGGAAAAGTCAATAGCCCTACATTAAGGATACAGAGTCCCCACAATAGCAAGTTTAGTCTATGCTGAAATGCTTGGCCTAGGCTTAACTTAGTTACTATTGTAGTGAAAGTGTCTGCTAATTTGATTGGTGGCAAAACATGGCACAAATGATTTGAAAAAAAAATGTGTGCAGAAAATGTGCCAGTTTATAAAGTTTTAGAAGCTACAAAAAGGTAAGCCCATAATATCAAATAGGAGTGTCAAATATTGACAACCTCCCCCATGTTATCGGGTGATGGAGATGTGTATTTTCCAACCACATGTGTGAATTGTCTCATAGTCAGGCCTAGTGTTATGTTGTGCTGTTGAATAAAAGGTAGATTTGTTTTCCTCTGTCTATAAAGAAATATACAAGCTTTAATAGAAGATGAAGAATATATTCTAGCTTAAATCTCCCATTCACCTTGAGATCATCCCAAACTATTTCTTTTAGATCTGCCAACAACTCTGTAGTGCCGGGTCCTCCCTGATAGAATACATAGTGATTGCAAGGTTTAGAAAGGTCCTAATATTACATTTAGAAGAAGAAAAGTTGATTGTACAGAAATTGTATGGTAAGATTGTAAGGTGTATGGGGGGCTTGAGTGATTCAGCTGCATTTGGCCTAGACATCCAAGTTAAAGGGTTAAAGCCCTGGTGACTATGAAAGGAAACACGTTAACCGGCAGAGGTAATACAAGTTTATGCTGGGTATTTTATTACCTTGTATTACATTAGAAAAGATTTGAGGGTATGCCGGGCTAATTTGATTCTTATATATAATGTTGGGAAGTCATAAAGTGTACGTTTTTGACTTGCGCTGGATTGATAGCTATGAAGCCGTTCTGTGAGATTTGGAACTGTTAATCTTTACTGGCAGGAAATCAATATTACTGCAAAGTTCAGACTTAGAGGCTGGTACTTTAAAACATGATGATAATAATGTCGTATACCTGCACGATCCCTGGTAGAAGAGACTGCTGTTGCTATGGGTTGTGCAATGACCACAAAGAAACATCATATTTAAGGACATGCCTGCTGCAGAGTCTTGCATTGAAAGACAAACATTTATAATGGAGTTAGGAAAAGGAGAAAAAATCACCTGGTCAACTGGTCAACATGAACTTAAATACAGTTAAATAAAATAAATAATTATAATATTGTTTTGATCTGGAGGGTGATTTTTTTGTTAATAAAAAATTAGTAATTAAAATTTGTATGGGTTAAATACCCCTTTAAGACGTTTTAATTACCACTATGTTTTGTACTAGAGTGTAAGAGTAATAACTTAATACACCTTGTCCCCAGTTACACTGTAGACCTTCTTACTCTAATGAGACACATGCCAAAATAGCAAATTTGAACCTTTTTACACTTAGGGGTGTACTTACTTTTGTTGCCCTGGTTTTAATGGCTGTGGGTTGAGTTATTTTTAAAGGACAGCATATTTACACTGGTAAACAAACTGTACACTGACAATTTCATATTGTATTACAGTGTCGTATCCTTAGTGATGTTCTATGAAAAGATATTATAAGTAGTGATGGTTGCAGTGTTCTATTTTCTTCTTGCTGGTGAACAGTATGGATGTTCGACCCGTATCTTTTGCCGGTAAGAAGAAGTGTGATTATTCTTCCGCCAGCTGGATCACCCACACAGGAAAAAAGATCCGGCTAGCGGAAGAATACCCACAACACCGGTGTGTGTCAAGTAAATTTTTTAGATTCCTGCGTGATGCCTCACTATCATGCGCAGATAGTGGGGAGCCGCGCAGGGATCTAAAAAATTTTTTTTACATACACCAGTGGTGAGGGTATTCCTCCACCGGTCGGATCAGCCACGCAGATCTGGCCAGTGGAAGAATACCCAAACCACTGATGTCTGTCAGGATCATTTCATCTGAAGATGTTGAGGGACACAGAAGCTCCACCTGGTTGGTAATGACTGTGGCCGATGTTCAGCCATTGCTAATTATATGCAATTTACCCCAATGTGTACTTAATTGTAAGATACTCTTGTAAGATACTCTTCGAACCGTCCGATGTACCCTGCAGCAGCGTCATGACGTCATCACGCTGCTGTCAGATATCGGAGAGCTGGGGAGAGCAGAACTGTCTCCCCGGCTCCTCCTCCTCAGCTGAGCTTTGCCTGGAGACCCAGGCTAAGCATCGGACATCGCTGTATTAACGGTCATGTCCGATAAGTCTGTTTTTTCGAGAGGGAATTATTTGTCCCGCTCGAAAACAGCTATAGGGGCAGATTATATGGGTCAGATAGATGGCCGTGAGTGCGCACGGCGCTCGAAACACCCATGGATTTGACCCATATCCCCACGTCTGTACCCTGCTTTACTATCAATTCTAGTCTGTCTATCTTCCTGAGCTTTCAAAAAAGACAAAACTAAGATGATGTTATGTTACAGCATTGATAATGGTAGATAATGTATGAAGATGGATGAGACATGCATCAGTAGCCCATTGGTTGATGGAGTAGACATCTCTGTATATGGATAATGTAATGGATCAATGTAATGCTTATGGCCATTAGTAATATACTTAAGCCGTTGACAGATGCAACAAATCCAGACATATAGAATGTTTTCTTGTAAAACCCCTTTCCTGTGATGTAGTTCTGGTTTCTGATGAGTAATCATCTCAGGCTCACTAGGACAGGATTCATTCTGGATGTGGCGAAGTTTGCACTTAACTTGTGGGAATATTACAAGAATGAAATGTATCTTCATAAATATTTCATACCCACCCAACATTTAGTTGATATTTACACATCCTGTAAACAAAGTGAATGTGAAAGAATAGTTTAGAAACTGTATTTTTTTTGTTAGAAGTATATCAGCTTCCTATGCTGTGTGTATGTCAATGTTTGCAATAATCACTTAAAGCAGATGTATACTCAATATGTAAAAATTATATATGTAAAATTAAAGTTTGACATACATCTGAGCTGGTATAATGGTGGCTTAGATCTCCACAATCCTAAAAAAATATACTTACCTGCTGTTCTATTAAATCGAGAGATTCCATATTTATCTGCCAGGCTTCCGGAGGTAAACTCAGGGCGCAATATCGAGAGTGGCCACTGGGGGAATTTCATGGTTTTCTATGAAGAGAAGTACCTGTGAAGGTTATGGTGAGAAGGGATGAAAGGAATCAAAAAGCCCTCAACTCGAGCAGTGCATAGCACAATCAAGCCTTCTTAAAACAGAAGGTATTTACACGGCCCAATCCAGCACAAATCCCAAAACTTTAGGTGGAGGCCTTTGTTTTGGGACAGTGGGCGGAGCCATGCAAATTATTCCTTTCCGCCCCATCAGCCAAATGCACATCCAGAAACCGCTGGTGTACAGTGCAAATATAGCCTTTTTGGTACAGAGCCATTTATTCCAAACTGCATACAGCTGTTTCAGGCTCTTTGGCCATCATCAGTGCAGTGCATGGAAACAATGGCTCTATTGCATGGCTCCGCCCACTGTCCCAAAATGAGGGCTTCCACCTAAAGTTTTGGGATTTGCGCTGGATTGGGCCGTGTAAATACCTTCTGTTTTAAGAAGGCTTGATTGTGCTATGCACTGCTCGAGTTGAGGGCTTTTTGATTCCTTTCATCCCTTCTCACCATAACCTTCATGGGTACTTCTCTTTGTCCGGCTTCCAAGCCCCACACCATAGAGCAGTGGTGCCCAACTGAGTTGATGTGGAGGGCCACAAGTGCGGCCCTCAGCGCCACTAAAGGGCCGCACATAACATTTTCGATCTATACTGACTTGCATAGGCATTTTTTA
>CM070033.1:133280006-133290650 GCA_036250615.1 Ptychadena robeensis
GATTTGGAGTTTTTTTTCTCCCTTAATAACGTAAACCTTCATTTAAAACTGCATTTTGTGGTCAATTAGATTATCTTTGACTAATAGTTAATGGTTTTTGATGAGCTGAAATATTTAAGTGTGACAAACATGCAAAAGAATAAGAAATCAGTATCAAATAGTTTTGCACACCACTGTATGTTCAGTGTGAACCTGCTCTCATTTGTGAAACACAGTGCCAATGGGAACAATGGGAGCTAAATCTGCTGTTCTCTGGCACATGGCAATTAAGTTGCATTACATATTGTGTTCACACAACAATATGTATGGCTCACATATCCCCTTTATGGAGTGACAATTTAATCAGAAATATACATACGAGAAGCCAATGGAGGTTATTGTGAAGGGCAGTAGTGGTCAACTGAATTGATATGAAGGGCCACAAGTGTGGCCCTTGGCATTACTAAAGGCCGCACATAACATTTTCAATCTAAACTGACTTGTATGAAAAATTACAGCAGGCAGAGCTAGAAAAGTGGAATAGTGGGAGCCTAGGCACTCATTTGTATGCTGATCCCAGACCAATACTAGAGGTGGAGAGGCCTTGCTCAGGCACCTTTTGGATCACTGATTGGCTTTTACTTACGCCTATCACGTAAGTTTATCGCCTCTCCTCCTTTTTTCACAAATGAGGACCTGTGAGTTTCTATGCATTAACAGTTATGTTTCAGGGACAGGGAGGGAGAGAAACATATGGTATGGTAGGTTTTTAATAATAAACCATTTTAAAAATGAACTTTAAATATTGCTAGCTCTAGAGTGTTCTTATCATGAGGTTTTTGGGGGTACTTATGAAAGAAAGCGAAAGGAGACATTAGAGGTAAAGGTAAAGTGTTGTATAATATGGAAAGACTTGAAAGGTTAGCTTTAAAAAGGGCATTTTTATGAGCAGAGATAATGAATAAAGTAAATGTCTTATAAAGTTCAGCAATTTGCCCTCAATGACATTGAACGTGTTCATGGCGTTACCCAAATTTCAGGACAGTGGTTCTTTAAATGACCTTGGTTTTTCCTCACGTTCTTAGACATGTGTCATGCAAGTCCTCTGCAGTATAGAAGCATTAGTAGAGGATGGTGGATGCAGCACGCTGGGTCCAGGTTGCTTAGCAACTTCAATATCATCTTGTACCACTTGTTTTATTTTGCTGAATTTGCACAATGCAATAGATTTAGTGATGTGCTAGACACAGGTTGTTACAAAATCATTTACATCAATGTCATAAAAGACACAGAATACCGAGTGTCATTTTATCTTAAGTATGTTTTATATGATGGATTTGCATTTTAAAGCAAACCTGGACTAAACTGACCTTGATCTCTTCCATGGTCTCATCTCTAAATAATATTGTTTTATTGAGCACAATTTCATAACATCTTGCTGGGCTCCTGAAAGCATTTGAAATAAGCAAACAATGAATGTATTATAATGATTGTGTAAGGGGAGCTCAGCTACAGGTTTTTTTGTGCAAAAGTACTGAGTCCTAGTGATGGACATCATAGTTTAATCCTTTTACTGCTAAAAACGTCTAGAGGAAATCAAAGGAAACAAATTGTTAGCTCCTCAGCACAGCAAAATAAAAGACTTGCAACTGTCAGATTGAAAAGTACATAGGTACATAGTGGGTTAATGTCAACATTGTTTGGTGCTCTGCCTTGCATTGTTGAAGTGCCTTCAAGATCTCATTATTGTTTAAGACAGTGGTTCTCAACCTGTGTGTTGGGACCCCCTCAGGGGTTGAACAACAATTTTACAGGGATTGGCACATTCACTGAAAGCAAGCAGGAGCACTGATGCCCACAGGTGGGAAGTTAGGAGGGAAATAATGGCACCTATCTCCCAATTTAGCAGAGATGGGGCATCATTCTCCTTCCTAATTACCACCCAGAACATCATCATCACAAGCAGGGTGGGAAAATGGGAGAAGTGTCACTTCCTGGGTCACGGGTATAAAACGTTGAGAACCACTGGTTTGAGAAATAAACCTGGGGTTGGCAAACTTCTTGACTCGTGTGCCATAAAGGTTTTAAAATTTGACAGAGGGATCAGACAAACAATCATCAAGTGTGGCCCAGTTCCAAGTTCTCCCAGCCTAATTGTGAAATGTAAGCAGATTGCATTGATAATTTGTCTGTACTGATTTAAAAAATAAAATTCACACTGCCAGGGAGGTAAAATGAAAAAAATATTTTAAAATGTTTTAAATATGTTATAAAAAGTTGGTTAGATAGGTAACGTAAATTTTTTTTTGCAGACATGGGCAAACTACAGCCTCTAGAACCCAGGTGCCCAACCTGTGGCCCGGGGGCCACATGCGGCCCTTTGGAAGTTGTTTGGCGGCCCTCCTCATTCCTCCACTTATGGCATATGGCATAGGAACTCAACTGTCTGCCAAATCGAAGGTTATGTGCCCCATCAATATAATCAATGGCTTTAATTATATCTATGAAGCACATAACCTTTGATGAGACATGTGACACAAAATGTGCATTACCATACTACAGTGTTCCCTAATGGTTGGAGTTGACACAAATTTGTTACAAAAATAGTGTCTTCTAGCTCTGCCTGCTGTAATTTTTTTCATAAAAAAATGCTTTTACAAGTCAGTATAGATTAAAAATGTTATGTGCGGCCCTTTAGTGATGCAGAGGGCTGCACTTGTGGCCCTCCATATGAACTCAGTTGCCCACCACTGCTCTAGAATGAGACCATCACAATCATCTAAAGGGCAACAAGAGCATCTTCATGCCAAAATGACAAAGGGCCTGATATGGCCCACTGAGCCATATGAGATGAACTGAGATAGACACTACCATGACCATTGCCAAGTTTTACATAAAGTCCTCTACTTCACACTAGTTTAGAACTAGTAGCGATGATGTATATTTCTGAGCCTATTTTCTAATGACTTTTGGTTTATGGAAAAGATGGGACAAATGCCCGTTCACTGCGCAGTGAAAAAGAATAGGTAGTCCATCAATGCACACTTAATGGACAGAAGGAAGCAGATGGTGAAGCACAGTATTCAAGTCTAGAAAGTAAAACAATGTGAGAAAGAAGATACTTATATTACTAAAGGAACTGTTTATTTTGCCGAAATTTTTTTTTTTTACCTGCCCAAAGAATTCAATGTCCTCCATTCATCAGCCACTTTCCCAGTGCATGTGCCATTGTAGTGGGGACTTCTCTCAGGTCACTGCAGAAAAGGGGGCGCCCAGCATTGAAGGGGAAGGGCTTAGATCAGAAGTTGCAGTTTGTCCTCCAGACACTAAAGGGGGGCCCAGCGTAGAGGCTATAAAGACCTTTATAAAGGAAGGGTGGCGCTCAGTGATCTGGGCAGAGAAGAGGAAGGCAGCGCAAGAGTCTGTCTCTGCTCTCTCCGTGATCTGTATTCTGCCAGAAGGAGTGTACAGGTGGCTCCTGAGTGGAACAACCCATGTGCGGACCTATGCCGATTGCCTTTTGGTCACAGCTGTGCCAGGAAAAGTGGGGTGGATTCCTCTCACCAGAGCAGAGAGTTTAGCTAGAACCCAGGAGCGGGAAACAGCCAGGGCTGGGTGGAATACGGGAGATTCTGCGAAGTTTCCTTCAAGGACGGTGTGCTGTGGTGCCCGAGGTTCGGGCTCAGGACTGTTCCAGCATATTGGCTTGTTATTGTGCTGTATGCAGAAGAAGAGTAGAAGTTGCACTAAATTGGTTCTTCGAGTTGTTCCTAGTTCACCACCTGACACCCATTCTGCTTTATTTTTATATATATATTTTTTGTTTATGTACTTCTTCTGGACATCTTGTTCCCATCCTTTTAGGAAGCAGCCATATAACACACCAGGTCACCAGGTCTCATTGCAGAAACAAATGAATGAGGAATTTTGGTTGTGTGTAAATAATGCCTACAAGGATAAGTTAAGTCTTCATTTTACCAATTTTAATGCTCCACAATGTGACCAATGCTTTGCACAGATGTGTTGGCTTTCCGTTAAGTCAATGTCAACAGGGGGAACATCATTGACACAAGTATAGGTGCGTTATCCTGTCCATTGAATAAGCATTGGACACATCAGAAACACGTCTGTTTCTGTAAAGACGCATTGTAATTTGTAACATAGAAAAACACATAAAACAATCTCCTGAAGTGTATGCTAATTTCTTTTTGACCATCCTTTTTGCTGAAATGTAGAACAATGGTCAGAAAAGAAAGAGAGAGTCTTACAAATACCCATTGAGAGCAGGCACTGAAGTAGGAGACGGACATTATTGAATGCAGTGAAAAGAAAAAGCCACAAGTTGGCACTTGTGTCAGCATACAAAAGATTAGGGAGGGTTCAAATGATCTAAATCCTCTGTAATGGATGTCACATCACCTCAGATTCAGACCAAAGGGGGCTGGGGAAGAAGGAAATCACAGGAGGACGATTTAGAGGGTTACTTTAAAATTGGTGGAAGGATTGGGAATAGATGGATCTGTGATGGCCATCTTGGTGTATGGATAATTGGTGGCACATGGAGGAAAGTAAAGCTTCTTATAAGGAGCTTACAGTATATTTAACTATTTTCTTCACTAGGTATTGTTGCTTTTAATTTGGATTAACATCTATTATTTCGATTTATGTTTTTAGGTTTAACAAATGAAACAAGGTTATGAGTTTGAAAACATTTGGAGTTATTTGATTCCACAGGTCCTCCGAGACCACAATGCTTTATATATAGATAGCGGAAGACTATTTTAAGGACTATGATTCACCTGAGTAATTGCTCACTTTCCTAATAGCTCTTTGGAATACAGTCAAAATATGTGATACCTACCAAAGCAACAGAAAAGAAACGGAAGATACTTATTTTAAAATCATCTATTCTTTATATGTTTCCCTTTTCATTTCATGTCTTCTACATTATCCTCATCCATGGGTCACTGAATAAGAATTAAGATGTACTCTTTGTGCTGCCAGAAAATATTTGCTTTGTTTTGTATTGATTTAGTCTTCCAACATTTTACTAATGGATGTGAAATTCAAAGACCAGTTTCACTGAACCATATTATCTCTTTGCTAGAAACAAATCAACTCAGAGGAAAAAAGAATCTTCAGAAGGTTGATTTTTGCTTAGATTTCTATGGGATCGCTGGTGGTGACTTTTGAAGTTTTGTTTAAGCTGAACTTTATAGGCTCCTCACATATATTTAAATGACTTGATTGGAATTCACAGCACACTCTGAGCTGCAGCAAATCAGTCATCTAATTTCTCTGCTGATGAAAATCCTGCTCCATCTTTTTTCCTGAAATGTGCCTGACTCACTCGCTCATTCATTGGATTTTAGTTCTCTCAATCTTGAAGGCTAAAGCTAGCCATAAAGTATAGATCTTCCTTCTAACATTGTACGATCGATTGTAATGTGGTTACAAGGAAGCGATGAGCACTACCGTAGGATATCAATACCTGGCCGATAGTTTGAATGGGGATACAGAATACCAACTTGTCGGATCACTGTTCAATCAATTTTTTGTTCGATTTGACTTTTATGGGTCGAATGTTCAAGGTGGGCACATTCGCGATCGATAGCCGCAAACGCACACGCTGATTGATTGTTTGGGAAATTACCGCAGATTCAATACATGTATGGCTAGCTTTAGGGTAGCCATACACAGGTTGATATTTCCGTTTCAACCGACCACCTAAGTGATCGAAATCGAACATAAAATCAATCGAGCAGTGATCGTACATGCCAGTGATTTCATTAGATATTTAACATGTACATAACATTTTTTTGGTTTCCAGGCGTCCTCTTGTGGAAGAAAGCGGTAATGTCACTTTAGAAAAAGGAATTGATGGTCTGTAAATCTATAACACTGTGTGGTGATGTTCAACTGGGGATCTATTTTTTTTTATTGTGCATTATTATCGAATTGCTAAATAATCAACCAGTCTATGGCTACCTTTGGAATCACATTTGGGTGTTATCACAGCTTCCTGTTTCAACTCTGTTGTCTGTATTGCCAAGAGAAACACATACACATGAATAATACAACATGCCAACATTGTGGTAAGGGCATACTGAGGTCCATATTGTGCAAAAGTCACTATCTTTCTGTAAAGCCAAGAACCATAGACATCCAAACTTCATATGACCATTAGAATTTCGGCCGAACTTCAGCCAGGTCCATCCGCGAACAGGCGGATCAGACTTTTAAAGAAGTCCGATGTGTGCCTGTTAGCAGGCCTCTCGGCGGGGAATTTTAATCGGCAAAACCAGAAGTGATGTCACATCCGGTAACTGGAACGCATAACCTTACCACACCAAGTGCAATGCCAACCTTCAGGATTAAGTGGTGTAAAGCACACCATCACTGGACTCTAGAACAGTTGAAATGTGTTCTTTGGGGTCTTACTTTTCTTTCTGGCACTCCTGTGGACAAGTCTGGGCTTGGCCTATGCCAGGAGTACCCTTTTGAGTTTTGACGCATTGAGCCAAGTGTAAATATTTATGGAGGGAGTTTATGATCTGTGGTTGCTTATCAGGGTTTGTCTTGGGGCACACTCATCCATGCAGCACAAAGGCTCAGGTGGTTAAACGATCTGTATGGCTAAACTGCAATGTCAGCAGTATTTATAAAAAATTGGTAAATTCTGATTTTGCAAATGTATGAATTCACTATTGTTAAGGCTTTGGCTCCACTGTGTGCTGGGATATGCTCAAGCCTCCATTGCATTCCCATAGATGCAGCTTGCTGCATCAATTTCAATGTGACGGACCAGCAGATCTTGGGCTCTGACAGGCTGTGGAGACAGCCCTATTAAAGCCCCATTGCAGCCAATGGGTGGCTTATGCCCTCGTTCAACGCAAGGGTTTTAGTGGACAGTGGAGCCATTGAGTGAAGAAAAATTGTCATTTTCTATAAATGGTTCAATGGTTTTTACTTTTTTTCACATGTAATCCACATACAATATGTTAGTAACTAAGGGCTCAGTTAATTACCGCCCAGTAAATGCTCAGGTAATAACTGCCCAGTGACATGAGGCCTTCACAGTGTGGATTTGGACTTCTACCCAATAGATCTAAAAACCCGATTCCGCACAAATTGCAGGCAATCATAGACAGGATCACCCTGCAGATTGATAGCAGGCCAATCTAGCCTGTAAATCTAGCCTGAATGTGTCCATACATGGGTCAATACCCTCTCTATCAATTTATACCCGCTACCATCCAAATTAATGGCAATTGAACAGGGATTTACCAGCATGTTCGATTGATTGATCCTGCTCGAAGAAAGGGTGTTTCGATTGTTTGGTAATCAAACTAAAAATTAACCCATATATGGGGACCTTTAGATACACTATTGCAATCAATTGGGTAGCATGCCTACAATCTGTTCTCAATATATTTGATCATAAATTTGGACATGAATTTTGAAATTCATTTTGAAATGTTTTATAAATGTGTAATATAAATATTTAGGTAATAAACTGCTGAGTTATTTGTCTGACCTATCACCAGAAATGTTGGATACATAGGTAAGGGTTGTAAAAATATACTGTACATACATTTTTTGGGATATTTTTGCATAAATGAAGTGCTAGAACAATACCTACTGCCCTTCTCTATGTCTCCAAATGTTTTTCTTATCTGTTAACAATAGTGAATTTTGACATTTGCAAAATCAGCATTTACTATTTTCAAATATATAATGCTAACATTGCATTTTAGCCATACAGGCCATATAAAACCATAGGAACAATGGACAAAAGGTAGGAGTTACAACTAGAACAAATTATGATTTCTTTATCTTGGATATGGTTGCAGGAATTTGATGGTGGTTGATGATGGTTGCTAAGCACTACTTATCTTTCCTAATATTACTTTGCTTTCAATGGCATAAATTTGTTCCATTCGCACAGCACAGTAATATGCATCATGGTACTATCTAAAGGTTGAGAACAAAAAGAAAAAATTCAATGCAGTAATGCAGTTCATAGTTGATAACATAGTTTATCCATGAAAATCTAATCTATTAATTTTTTTTCTGATAATGACTTAAAATGAACAGTAAAATAAAGAAAGATACAAAATAACCTCATGTCTTAAAATAGAAGGAAAGATCAATTACATTGCTATTCAGACAGAAACTTGAAAATCAATGATCAGTGATTTGCATCCTGTTACTCACCATCTACATTTGTTACCACTGTAAAAGTGAACAAAGGAATTGATTTAAAAGAAAATAATTCTCTTTTAGACAGATGCTTTAAAGGTGAAGTTTAATCTGATAATATGTTGCTGTTCCTGGTTTCTCTTTCCCACCTTATCAACATGCTATTGAAAATAATAAAAAAACAACACAAAATGACATCATCACGTTGGGTCTGTGCTTCTCTATGAAATACAGGGTTTCTATTTGGCCAAAATTGTTCCCAAAATGACAATGAAACATGAAACAAGAATATCAAATTCTTTTGCCCAATATTAGCACAGAATTCGTAAATTCGTGATCTCCAGTCATTATTACCTTTATTGCAAAAAATATGCAAACAACAATACTGATGTAAATCGCAAATATTCGCGATTGCGAAGATATAGCACTATATTCCACAAACATGCCGATATTGCCAATAAAAATTGTGCGATTTCAATAGTCAAACTCAACACTAATTATACTTACCAGGGCTTCATACCTTTTTAGGCCACAGCTTTCAGTTCCTAATCAATACCAAACGTATAATACACCAGCAAGATGAGATGTCACAACCATTCCCTGAAAAGTCCCCAGATGCTTCTAAGCGATTTGGAGAACTGAAATATCTGCCTGTCCAACTCTTCTAGGCATTACTAAATCCAGGCATAAACGGTTAGATTTCCTGCCGATTTCTGTCATCGCGGTAATTCTGAGAATCGGTCACGCACCCTTTGTGTGCCACCAGTAATGAGATAGGCCAAAAAAATACAGATATGTCCGTTCTTTGGTCGATCGATTTATGGGCCGATTTATGGTGGGCATGTTAGATTTTAGGTTTAGGTAAATTTTACATTAACCAAAGCTAAAGATAGCTTACCTTAGTGCAATGGTTACATGCTGATTACTGCTCTGGGGGTTGTAAACTGGATTTATTTCTCCCATGGTCTTCTCCTCCAATAGAGGAGACAATAGTCTCCGTTATTCAATAGCCTTGTGATTGCCAAACTGTCCGCAGGGTGTCGCTATCAGGGGGGGGGGGGGAGCGGCAGCAGGGGCCACTCCCGTCCCGGGCCAACCATCTAGGGAAGCCCATAGGTCTGCTCCCCGGATCTGTGCTCCCCGCACTGCACGCTGGCAGACAGGAGCAAGAGGGAGGGGTCTTCAGGATCCCCCTCGCCCCCTCCTTCTCCTTCACAATGTGTGTAAAAGTAGCTGGCTCACTAGTAGTGTAGTAGTGTGCTTACTAGCGATATTGTGGCTGAAAACTGGTATTGCAGGGAAATTGAGATTAAAGCTAAGAACACATTACAGTGGAGGAAATAATTATTTGACCCCTCACTGATTTTGTAAGTTTGTCCAATGATGACAAAGACTTGATCAAGGTCCAGAACAGTATCATTCATGTAAGGCCGTTTGTTATTGTAACCACAATATGTGAACAGTGGCAGTAGTATCACAGTTCAACGAGGAACATCGAAAAAACTAAACTTTAATAATGAAGATAGCAACTTGATTTGCCATTTCACATTGAGTGAAATCAAGGTTTTTAAACAACCCCCTACCCAAGCCATGTAAGAGTTCTGGCTCCCACAGAGTTGCGTTATACCACTCTTCTACTCAATTTAGTCACCCACCCTCATTGATGGCTACTAAAACAGGACCCTTGTCTTAACTAGTCACCTGTATAAAAAGACACAAACCTGTCCAACAGTAATCACATCAAGCAGACCCAAACTCCTCCAACAATTTGGGTCAAATGACCAAAGAGCCCTGGTCCCAAGGATCGTCAGAAGACACATTGTAGACCTGCACAGGCTGGAGGGGCAACAAAAACCATTAGCGAAGCTGGGAGAGAAGGTGACAAACTCGTTGGCTCCCGGCGATTGCTGTGTCGAAAAAGGAAGGACCCAAAATGACCATCATCGAACCAAGCCTCGCTCTGGGGCCCTGGGGCTTTCCAACGCAAAATCTCACTATCTTCCCTCTCACAAAACACCTGCGTGGGTGTCCAAAATGGTTCGAGCAAAGGTGAAAAAAGCATCCTCGAACCTACAACAACTACAAAAAAAAACAACGGTGGCGTATGGGAGGATTTAGCTTTTGCTTGACTCCCTCAAATTAGCAGAGGGACCAAACAGTCACCAAGACAACCATTGGAACCCATTACCTGCATGGATTAAATCCTGCAGGGCCTACAATCTCAGCAGGTCACCACCCCTGGCTCCCGGACATGGAAGGGCACATGTGCAGGCCTCCGTTCTGAAAGCTTGGCGCCCAATCGAACACCCCCTTAATGATTCTCAGACGAATGTCGACTGGGAGAAAAGAGCGTGCTGGGATCTGATGAGACTCCCAAAAGAACTAGAGCTTCTTTGGGCATTAACCTCCTACTCAACTCGCATGGGCCGCTGCTGGTCTTTGGAGGAAAAAAAAAATGCTGCC
>CM070033.1:133290675-133318237 GCA_036250615.1 Ptychadena robeensis
ACTTTATAATTTATCCCCAACTGTAAAAGTAAAATTTCCAACATTCTTTCAGTTTTCATTGTTAAATGTATAAAATGTATGTCTCATGGATAACCGCAGTAAAACATTAATAACTATGAAAGGTTGCAGATAGGGGAGTCAAATTCCCAAAAAAGATTGGGCTTCAAAGGATGTTGGAGATCTGGGGGTTGAAAGTCAGAGTAGACATAAAAATTGTTATTTGGTGTGCTTTGGAAGAGGGGTAGTTTTATACGGCAAGAATATCCCAAACTCTCTATTTTACTTGGAAAAGTTGGGGGTCGTCTTATACGCTACACAAATACGGTACACATTATACCTAAGATAACAGTATGATAATGTATGGCATAATACAATTCTGGCCATTTTTAGCATTTTGGCCATCTTTGCCTGTGTTTATGGAGAGGAAAAAAATCAAAGGCAAGGCTCTGCAATCTAGTCCTGCGTCCTTTGCAATTTACCAGAAGATCAAAGTCCACCTGTTAGTCAACTGTTAAAGATCATCCACAGGCTGGACTGTCTACAACAATGATGGGCAAACTACGGCCCACAGGCCATATCTTGCCCATTAAGCTTTTACATCTGGCTCGTGCTCCACTCCCCTTTGCCCCATTAATGCATTGCTGACGGCATAACGATGAATATATCACATCATCAGGCCACTGCCTCATCCTTATAGTAACATGTTGACACCAATGAACTGAACAAGGGGTGGGGAGCGCTGCACAGGCCAAGGGCTGCCAAGGTGACAAAAGAGACCACATGGGCCAGACAACAAAAGAGGCAACTCCTCCAAATCAAAATTTTGCATGAAAGAACAGGGGGAACAGGTAAGGCTGTGATCCACTGCAATACTACTGTTTTCTTACTTTCAAGAAGGTCATTGCTGTAAGAAACACCATACTTATTGTAATCACACTATATACACTGCATTGTCATTAGTGTAATGCAGCATGCTATGTGTTGCCGCTTGGTAGACAGGCTTCCTTAGGAAACGTAAAGCGTTAAAGCATAACACACTGACAAACACATTTTTTTACATGTAGCTCTTGTATTTCTCACATACTTTTTTGCTAATGCATGTGGTGTTCAATGCGCCAATTAGCCAAAACGCTCCATCCATCTGCTCTGTGTCCGGCAAGGCTGTCAAACTTAAGAAACCATTCTTGTTAAGGTTTGCCCACCCCTGGTCTACAACAACCCAAGCAGATAAAGAATTTGGTATAGAAATACCCAATTTACATCCCCCTTGACTTAAACCAACATTTAACCCTTGTAGTGTGTGGCTTTTTTAACCTCGAAGTTGAACTTTAACAATTGCTGCAGCGCTTAGCACATAAAAAACGTAACAGAATCACAGATTTATGAGTGTAAATCAATAATTTCTCCAATATGTCTGTGTTATGTATGAAGGCCACTCTGTGCATCTATTCTATAATTTTATATGGCCTGTTATTTTTCTGTGTTGTACTTTATTTTCACAGGGTTGCACAGTAGGGGAAAATAATAATTTTATTGAGAATGTTCTTGCATCGTATACTTTTACAATTTAATTAGGTGAAATTTTACATAATAAGTAGAGATGCTTTTTGAATTCCGGTTAAAGGCAAATTTGACCTAAGAGATAAGAAGTTTGAAGGCCTGTAATTGCTGATCTCTACTGCTGTGGGGACATGCGAACTTAGTGTTTTTGGACTTTCAGAGTATTTAGAACTTTCTGCAGATAGAGTCTGTGTCTGGAAGGGACACTAGAGATAGTATGTACTGCTGCGTTGTGCAGCAATCATCATAACTGTTTTCTGAACTGGATTAAGTTCTGCCTATATTATTGAAAGCGTTGATTATAACTACTGCTGCTGGTCTGCCCATTATATCGTTCAGTATCCTAAAGTGGATCTATCCACTTCAATCGAAAATTGATTCCTTTCTATCTAAGTCAATTGACCAAAAGTGATGTAAATCAAACATAAAATCGAAAAATTTGCAGTAATCAGACATGTGGGTAGATTTCAGTTAATCCTTCAAGTATCTGATGGGTTTTCTAGGTATGGAGCATGCACACAGGGCTTTGCAATGGAATCAATTGGTATTGCATCGATAACACTGATATCATCGATCGATTGATGTTGATGAAAGTGTTTATTTCAAGAGCACAAGGCATTCGAATATAAGATTGATCGATGCGTTTATGGCTAAGTTTAGTTCTTGTATCAATGACTCACTGTTGTGAACACAAAATGAAGGGACCCCCCACACAGCAGTAAATTGAAGGATTTGTGACTTTGCCTTTTCTCCAAGGCGCATAAAGTTCCTCTGCCCACCACTGTCCATGTTTCTACATTTACACAATGTTATACCTACTGGGCAGAACTACCAGAATGTTTCCCTATTGACAGACGTGATGTTTGGATTCAGGACAGTCAGAAATGAAGAGTGCAGAGGCAAGTTCTTACAACACAGCCCATTAACAAATGTATGTAGTTTAGTGAAAGAATATCGAGTGAAAAAGGGAAAAGGGTAGAAGGTATATTTACTGTGTCATGTGCCACGTCCCCAAAATACTGTAGAAAGGACAAGGGTTGGTAGTAGAAGTTTAAACTTCCATCACCATTGGGACTTGTATCAATGACTCACTATGTAGTTTAGTGGATATATCAACATTAAAATTTTTTTTTCACATGTAAGTATTTAAAATAAAAAAATTATATATGTGGGAGTAAAGCGGTATAAATGCCCACATAACTTTAAACACCTGGTCTTCTTACTTTTCATTATCTCTGTAGGAAGTAGAAGTGATTTGAGTGTTAATGAGTGGTTTGTTTGACACTAGGGATGGACAAAATTAAGTAAATTAGATTTCACTTCAAATTCGATTTTCCCAATCAAAATTCGAGTTCTCTTGCAAATTTTTGGGTTGCAAATTTTTCAATTTTATTATGTTATATAATATTCGAAATACAAATTTGCAATAAAAATGCCGGTTTAGGCGATCAACACTATAACATATTTTTATGTCAAACTTTTGATTTTATTCCAAATATGGGGTCCATTTTTTACTTATTTGGAGAAAAGTCTAAATGGCCCCGTCCGAATTCGACTATGCAGCATTTTGCATTGCGAATTTCTTGAACATCCCTATTTGACACAAATTAACACACAGCCAATAGTAATAGCCCCAATGTAGCCTTGTCCACTAGATAGGCAGCACAGAGACATCTATCTGACAATGCACATTATTCTTTATTTTGTGATTCTAGTATATCCCGTTATGACCATCTTCTGTATAGTGTAGAGCAGGGGTGCTTAATAGGTGGATTGGGATTTACCAGTGTATCGGAAAGGCTACAGGAGTAGATCTAAATCCTGTCTTTGTTTTTTTATAAACACAGTAATGTAATGGTCAAAAATTTACAGAATTAATGTTATGCAAGGTAAAGGATATATAGTTTCTAATATAAAGGTTTTATATTATAAAGGTATATATATATATGTGTTCAGACATGGAGCTCCAAGCACTGGACATCCCTGCAGGCAGAGCGGGGGTTAAAGGAGGAGGGTAGCTGTCAGAGACTACAATTTATAAATGTAAATGTCTGCCATTCTTGGTAAGCTGTAATGCCGAAATTAATGTTGTAGCCATGTATTTTAATAAATAAAAGGTTAGGCTGAAGTTAAATTGTACAAGTCCCCATCCACGTTTCTTTTCACCACACATAGATGATTATGCCAATTAATATTTGTACAGTACTGGATCATTTTCACTGATGTTGGCACTGATACATGAAAACTATATAAATGTAATTTGCATCCTTCTAATACAATAACCATTTAAAACTATCTACAACATGGCTGTCTGCCATTAGTTTTGGATAATACAGAAAATTCTAATTACGCTAACAAACAGTCAAAACATAAGAAAGAGCAACTTTCATTCACATTACTTTGGTATTTTGAAATTGATGCAAAGATTCCATCTACTTTCTCCTGTAGTTTAGTGCACATGGAGATGGCAAGGCTTGACATAGAAGTACGTCACTATAGGTAATAGCTCATATTTTCACTGGTGGTGTATTAATAAACACTTCAGACAGCAGGACACCAGTAAATTTGAGTAAAGTGTTTTCTTTGCTTTATATCACATTGATTTTTTAATGATAACTCCTCCTAATGTTTTGCTATGTAGGCTAATGTAATTGAAGCATGCTAATGATTACATTGCTTTTAAAGCATATCAGATATTCTATAGCCCCAGATTTTAGAAGTGCTTCTTTCCTTTGGTCAGATATGTATAACAGTTGCATGACTATTCCTTGAATGGCTAATTCAGAAAAGTGTTATTTAGTAAAACTGTGCACATCATGCTGCCTGTGTTTGATGTCACCAGGTGAAATTGGTAAGGTCATGTCACCTGCACAGAATTATATGATGTCATTTGCAAATATCCAATAGTAAAAAAGTCATCAAAAATTCTGGGCGTCACTTGCCATGCCCTTTAAATATACCTTATGTGCACAACATCATAGGAGAACTCTTTAATCTTCAGAGGGCACTTTCTTTTGGAAGTTAGTGTCTAGGTCTGCTTAAAATTTTTTTTGAGCTGCTCTCAAAATAAGACAGGTGTAACAGGTAAAACATAGGAGCAGTGAAAGGCATCGTGTCACCAGGTAAGTGTAGACCTAGGAGCACAGTCTAAGGTTCCCCTGGTACCTAACAGATCGACTTTGCTGCAGGAGACTCCTAGGTTACTCACTGGCAACTGCTCAGAGCAGGAGAGTCCAAATAAGTATCAAATCGGCAGATAGAAGCGAAGTCAAAGCAGACAATAGGTCAGGGTAAGCTGCAAAAAGTCAGGACAGTCCAAAGGTCTGTAATGTTTACTGCAATCAGAGAAAATCAGAGCCTAGGCAGCAGAGAGTAGAAGACCTCTATGTTTAGGCAGCTACAATTTTCTAGGTACTTTATTATATATTGGGTTATGTGGTCTGATTGGTCAGGACATCCAGGTGAGGATCATAGGAAGTCCAGAAGGAGGACTGATAGCAGAGGCCACATCAATTGTTATTCTTACTACCACCAGCAGAGGCGATCTTCTATCGGTGTGTGTCCTCTGTGGTTTGGGAGTGATTACTAGTCTCAGATTGCTAAACCATATTGCAATCTGTGACAACTAGTTTATTTGGGAGTAAATTGCAAAGCCTCTACTCATGGTATCATTACTAGATCACCAAAGTATCAACAGTAACAGTGTAAAGAAGGCTTGTAGGAATGTATATACTGTAAAAAAAATGTGGCTTATACTCTAAAACAAAAATTGCAAATTGCTGCATTTCGTGGGTGGACTTTGTGGGTGAATTACAAAGCCTCTGAACTTAGTATCATCACCAAGTTTACTGGAGAAAAGGGCTGTGGTAACATTTGAAAAAAGAAATATTGCTCTAGCACAGGGGTGGGCAAATTTGTTGGCCAATAGGTTTTTACATTTGACAGATGGTCCAGATAGTGATCCTGTAAGGTCTGCCCGATCCTGAGTCCTCCCAGCCTGTGTGGAAAATGTAAACATTGATATATTGATTAAAAAAAGTAATAATTATACTGGTTACCAGGGAGTAACCAGTAACCAGTAAAAATATATATTAAAAAACGATATATATATATATATATATATATATATATATATATGAAAAATGAGCCTTTGGATAGTAAACCTAAGCAAACTATGGCCTCTAGCAGGAGACCTTTATAATTATCCTCTAGGCATTATCTCCATTCGCACATTGCAGGGAATGAGTGTATGGTAGCCAGAGTACCTGGTGATCAAGACACCAAGAAGACCAGACACCAAGGTGATTAAGGGCTGGATTAAAATACTAAAGGGCCGGATATTACTTCCAGGTCTTAGTTTTGCCTGCTCTAGTATATTTCGTTTTTAAATAAATTAGGTTCAAGTTTAAAATGTTTACCTGCAGACAGTTCAGCCATCACTATTCAATGTCATTTCGAAATACTGCATATGCTAGAGCAACTCTTATTTTCTGGGAATGTCCTCCTATGTTCTGGAAATGACATGTTCAGGGTCTTTGCAATTGACTCACTGACTCACTAAGAAATTAAAAAAACCACTAACACCCAGTACAGGGTGCAGATTGGAGTACTCAGGATTATGGAGTTTGCTGTGCATATTGTGGTGCAGTCTGGAGTATGTTATAATAAGAGTTTATTTTAAATTGGGAAATCCAGATGACTAGAGAAAAATGTTCAAGAAAACGTCATCAAGTCCATTTGCTTTGATTTACTACTGCAGACATACTATGTCCTGGATGATGAGAACCAAATACAGTATACAGAATCGTGCTGTTACATGTTTTTTCCTTTTGGAAAGTGAAGTCATGCTGCTGTGAAATGTAGTTGCCCTA
This sequence comes from Ptychadena robeensis, assembly GCA_036250615.1. Lineage (NCBI taxonomy): Eukaryota > Metazoa > Chordata > Amphibia > Anura > Ptychadenidae > Ptychadena > Ptychadena robeensis. Next base: position 133,297,107 of record CM070033.1, read on the forward strand.
GTTTATTTAGCAACCGTAGCACACCTGCTACAAGGAACTACTGTGTGTCTCTCAGCACAGTTTAATTTGCTTAAATAAACCCAGCAACAGAACTTATAGGTTTTTTCAGGTCTATGTACCATAGTTAGAAAGTGTCTTGTTCTAAAATAACCTTGCAGCTACCTGTCATGTTACATACTTGTCACATGACTAGAACCTGAAAATAAAAGACCTTCCCATTTTCTTCTTAATGGCAATCATTAATACTTGCAATACATGTAGGAAGAAGATACTCATTATAGTTCCCTATTTCAGCTGGTGATGCATGCTATTCAAATGATCATGGTCATCACAGATCACAAAACTTAAAATTATTCATGCCAGTTCGCCAGACTTGCTAAATTAAACATTTTTAAAAGCCTAGGTCACATTTATAGTTTATGCCACTTACTGTTAGATAAGGCCTGGGCCAAATGCGGGGCCTCTTTATGACCCTGTTAGGGGCAATTATTATTATTATTACTATCTCCTATTTACCGTATATAGCCCCAACATATTTACAGAGTTTTTTATAGTCACTAACTGTCTCTCAGTGGAGCTCACAATATAATGTCTCTACCATAGTCATGTATATGTAACTAACACAGTCATATGTCACAGTTTAAAGCAGGGAACAGACGGCTCGATATTGGAGCCGTCCGATGTTCCCTGCAGCAGCGTGATGACATCATCATGCTGCTGTCAGATATCGGCAGGGCTGGGAAGACAGCTCCGCTCTGTTCAGCTCAGCCGATGCTGAGCAACAGACATCGGCGATTTACAGTCATGTCTGATATCCCAGTTTTCAAGTAGGATTGATTTGTTCGGCTCAAAAACTGGGATGGCCGCATATTATATGGGCCAGATACATGGGCGTGAGCACGCACGGTGCTGGAATCGACCATCGATCTGGCCCATATCTTCATGTGTGTACCCTGCTTTAGTCATGTGTAACTAACATAGGAGAATCTTTTGGGGGAAGACAATTAAAGCGGATGTAAACTCAATATGTAAAAATTACATTTGTAAAGTTAAAGTTTGACTTACCTGGCTGGTATGATGGTGGCTTAGAGCTTTAGGATCCGAAAACAATATACTCACTTGCTATTCAGTAAAATCATATGAGGGATCCATATTTATTGGGCAGGCTTCCAAGGCTTAACTCTGGGTGCAATATCGCAGGTTGCCACGTTCAATGGTTTACTATGGGAATTTTCCTCAATGTACTGTTATTGAAGTGCCGAGATGAGGGGATGAGGGGATGCTTATAGGGATCTTCTTAAATTACTCATTGCAATGATGCACTTCAGGTGGTAGGTCCGCTTTAACCTACCAGCATGTCTTTGGAACGTGAGAGGAAACCTGAGTACCCGGAGGAAACCAACGTAGGCACAGGGAGAACATGGGGAGTCAATTAAAAACAATGATGCAACCGATACACACCAAAAACATCTGGTTTGTAGTGTATATGTCACTGGGATGACATTAGATGCTTCCACTTTGCATAAATAATCACGCAGTAAACCACTTTTTTTCTGGCAACGCAATGGATGTGCAGGCTATGACGAGTCTGTGTACAGGCATGTCAAAGCCCATTACTTTGAGTGGGCAGTGTTGCTCCATGCAGTATAGCCTAGGCTTTATTGTGCCAGGGATACCAGTGCCAAAAAACTATTGGGGTCTGGGGAGTCTCATAGTAGCTATGTGGGAGAAAAAGTATAAATATGGCAATGGCAGTACCTGTGTTGTTTTTTTTTTTTTTGCTACAGGCAAAGTAACATTGGACCTCATGGACCGATTCATTATGAAGGTATTACAGAAATGTAATATTCTTAGCAACTTTAACACTAGTTAACAGTCAGACCCATAATGTTTGAGATGCACCTTTAAATTAGCTGGGGAGATGGACTTGGTGTGCCTATTTATTTTTGTGATATCTATCCTGTGCATTTTATATGCTGCCTGCTGTTTTATTAAAGTGTTTATGGAGTCTATACATGGTTGACTGGAGCATTTATTAGCTGCAGGGAATACCTTCCCTTACATTATTATCACAAATACATAAAAGAAGGAACTGTCTACTGCCCTTCTCTATCCAAGCTTTCCAAACCTCCAAGGCAATTGTTCTTGTCTGGTAATGGCTTCCTAGCTTTAAAAGGTGTTGGGTTATTGATTTAACAGCACGGTTGTGTTTCCACACTCATTTATCCTTGTTTTTCTAATTTGCTTAAGTTGCATTCCTTTATTTTGCTGTTGAATGGATCTCATACAGCTTAAACCAAACTTTAGGAGGAACTGTTTAATAAATATGGTATTTTAATTAAATTTCACAGACTATGTATTTAATATCACATCACATAATAAAAACGTATAGATAAACTCATACCATTCGTAAAGGCCCCCATACACGTGTCGGATTCGCACCGGATTCCGGCACGATCGATTCCCGGCGCATGCACGCGAAACGATCGTGCCGGAATCGCATGCAGCCCACCTGGTCCGATCGTTCGCGTCCGATTGATCAGGGGCTCAGAATCGGATCCCACGGAGAACCAACATGGTCTTTCTCATGCGATTCTGTCCGGATCAGGGGGAGTTGCCAGTTGTGAGGTGGACAATCGGACACGGATCCGTCCCGGAATCCGTTGGACAAGGTGGTATGCTGCGATGGATACTCTTAATTGCCCGATTGATCACACCTGCGATTCCAGGCAGAATCGCCGGAATCGATCGGATGATGAATCGATTGGACATGGAATCCGACACGTGTATGGCTAGCTTAACATCTTGTTTTACACTAACCACTAAAAGTTCTGCATGGCATCTCATTACATATAACTGAGGATCTGAAAAAAAAGAATTGTCTCTCTATATAAAGATGGCCTACAGAATAGGAGAATTGCCAACACCCCAAAACTGCGCTACAGCATGATGGCCAAAGCAGTTTAACAGGACAGGTTAAATTCAGAACAGGTCTCACCATGGTCGACCAATGATTTTGAGTACACATGTTCAGAGTCATATCCAGGGATGAGATAGATCCAGGGAATTGATATGTATGAGTGCTGCCTGCACTGTTGCAGAGGTTGTATGGGGTGGGGGGTCAGCTTGTCATTGCTCAGACACACTCTGCATCAAATGGGTCTGCATGGCTGTTGTCCCAGACGATGCACGAGAAAGCCCACAAACAATTTGCTGAAGACAAGCAGGCTAGGGACATGGATTACTTGTACCATTTTCTGTGGTCTGATGCCACCAATATATACTTATTTGGTTTAGATGGTGTAATGTTTGTGTGGTAACAACCAGGTGAGGAGTATATAGACAGGTCTGTCTTGCCTACAATCAAGAATGGAAGTGGGAGTGCAATGGTTTGGGGGTGCATACGTGTTGCCAGTACAGGGCAGCTACAGATCATTGAGGAATCCATGAATACCAACATGTACTCACATGTACTGACATACTGAAGAAGAGCCTTTCTGAAATTGGGCCACAGGGCAGCATTCCAACATAATAATGACCTCAAACACACCTTTAAAATGACCACTGCTTAAACCCTATTAAGCATCCGTTAATTATGTTCATACAGCATGGGGGAGTGGAAAAGGATTTCAGTGGCAACCTGTGAAGTTCTAGTGAACTCCATGCCCAAGAATGTTAAGACATTGTAAAATAAATGTGGCTACAGAAAAAATTCGAAACGTTGGGTACAATTTGGACATTTTTCAATTAGGGATGTACACATTGTTGTTGCCTTTGGTGTATTAATGGATGTGTGTTCAATTATTTTAAGGGGAACATCAAATGTTACACTGTTTTTACAAGCTTTACATTGACTACTACTGTCCATTTTATGAATCTGTAATATCTTCGGTCTGTTGTCCCATGATTAGACCTCCATGTTGCTTTCCTTCGCACACACCACTGGCGTCTAATTGACACTGGCAGTGTGTAGTGAGCCAGGAGGACAGCGGGCAATGCCCAGGAAGTGGCTTTTCGTGCCATGAAAAATGACGTGAAAAGCCTGTAATGCCCAGATAGTTAAATACTGTATGAACTATCTGTAGGATCAGTCAAATGACATTTGAAATGCAAAAATTTTGCCTCAAACTGGTTCGTGATATTCTCCCTCATCTTTTTTGACATACAAGTTTGTTTCTTAACTACAATATATAGTATAAACTAGGCGAGCACAATGTGTTTCAATGTAAAATATTTTTTTTCTACATTCCATATGTCTCATTAGTCTTACCTTTAATAATATTAATAATTCAAAAGTGATAAAATGTTGTCATGCAAGGCACAACCCGGGTTGCTATTTGAGCAAACAGGTCTGAGTTTTTTTACAGCTACTAGGGATGCCATTCAACAGATCATTGAATGACTGACCTACCAAATGCCCACTCCTCTCCATGGGTAAGGATGCAGCAGGGTGCCAACAGAACAAGCTGGGTTTGGGCAGCACTAGTCATTGGGAAGAATCACAAATAAATGTTCCCACAAACTAAAAGAGGTTAAGGCTTCTATTTTTTCTGTTCTGTAGCCTGTGAGAGTCCTTTTGTAATGCCAAAACGTGTATCCTAGTGATTAAATGGTTCTTGATACTCATGTAGATGACCTAATTACACCACTCTCTTTTATCCCAACTCCAAACCAATATCTACACCTGGAAAGCAGACTACCTAGGCCCCATGTTAGACCCGGACAGCCAGAGATGGCCCAATGCCATACCTCAACAAGAGGGAGACCCCTTATTAACCCAGGTAAGTAAGTAACCCAGGTGAGATCTGCAGTTGGGGGCTTCTCCTGCCATTTTTTTGGTCTTATGCATTACTGCCATAAATGAACCTCCAGAAGACGGGGAGCTGTTTGATACCTAAATATGACCATGGTCAGAGCTTAAGGGCACAGCAGGTAAGCATATATTTTAAAATTGTGGAGTGGAATTGCTTCTCAAAAGTTGTGATGTCTCAGTGGTAAGTAAATATTGTAATATAATTACCTTATTTTTCCAGACTATAAGACGCACTGAACCATAAGACGCACCCAGTTTTTAAAGCAGGAAAACCAGGAAAAAAGATTTCATATATTAAAGTGTAAATATCAGACTGCATGGTTTGCAAAAAGTTTGGACACCGCTGATCTAAACTCTGCTTAATAGAGTCTAAAGCCTGGCATAGACGTCTCGATTTCTTTTGAAATCGGCCGCACACCTTTGTGTGCCGGCATTTTACATCCAAAGTACAGATCGATCTAAAATTTATGGATAGGACCGTAATTTATTAGATAGATTCCCTGGCCGATTTATGGCCGAATATAAGCTTTGGGCGTTAGATTTGCAGCCAATTTTGTGATAGATCGACCGCTGTGAGTTAGCATATAGAACTCACCCTGAGATAACTTCTTAAAAACTCACCTGTCTGCAGAATACCCTGCTATACGGAATACCCGCCAATGCTTCTGTGTAGCAGGCGGTAGAATGGAGGTGTGTCTCTTTTTTAGAGCACACACCCGCGTCACTGGTGACTCCAGGGATGTGTTCGGCACCCATCGGAGGGCAGAAAATAATGGCGGCATTTAATGTGCTCTTTAGTGATCGGAAATTTATAAAAAGCCACATGCGCCACACCCATAAGTGTAATGTACTCACACTGCTTCCATTGAAAATGTACAAATGAACTATGGGTTTCTTGAGTGTACACATTTAATAAAGATCATCTTTAAACATGCATATATGCGGAGGAATACATTTTTTATTTTCTGATTCTGCTGGCACGGTTGCTAATTCATTCCCTACACTTCTTCACTGGGTGTTATTTGTTTATGGAGGATTTCCCTACAACGTGGCCAGAAATATACGGTAACAAAGTAACATTACTTTGCAGCGTAAAAAGCTGGAGGCTACATGTATTGATATGAAAGCAGCTTTCATTTAGCCAAAGTGCTGTCAGGTAGAGGAGAGATACTACAGTGCAGCGAAGTCTTTATGTATGCACCGCATGCCTTACTGCAGAACCAATTGTAAGCTTCTGCCTTTTCCTCCATTAAGTAAAGGTTTACCACAAACTGGGTAAATGGATGCTTCAGATTTCCAATGAAAAGGGTAAATCAAACATGGCAATTACCTCATTGCATGCAGATTGTGACCTGTTCTGGTCTATAGGAAAGAATTTGTAAATAGCATGTGTAATATAGGATGCCAACCGCCTGCAATGTGGCTCATTATCATCAACACTGTGCATGCTGCTGTGATGAAACACCAATTAAGGCCACTTGCATAGACGAAGCCAAATTATGTCTACAAGTCCCGGTTTTGTGTAGCTTGTTCTACGTGTAGAGTCTTTTCACTATGGCACAGTGACATCAATAAAAAGAAGTCGTGATTACAGGTGTATAGTAAGACACCACCCTAAGTAATTTGATGGGCTGTAAAACATAAAAGGTAAGTTTTTTTTTATATTTTTTTTTATTGGACTCAGACATAGATGAGCCTTTTTATTCGGAAAAGGAGACCTATATAGATTTATATATCATGGAATATATTGATTTCTACTATTTAATGCAATTATTTTAAATACTGTGTTTAACCATTTATAGGTGTGTCACTGCAGATCTCAGATTTTTCAAATTTCTTGTTATTATTTTTTTTATTGTGACATAAGAATATAGCTCATTATTATTAACTATAGCCTAGACTTTATAGGGGAATTCCAGCCTCCTGTTCATAGGACTGTAAGGGATGTACTATCTCTGTGATGTTGAGGGATGGGAGGTGATGGATGGGAAAATGGACCGCTGAGATGCCTTGTGAACACAGACACAATACCGTATTGTGTTAGCAATTTCCACAACCTAAATCTAGGCCCCTGTAATATTCAGAATTCTAGGCAAGGACTATTTCTGGACGTACGCTGTATGGAAATCATGTGGAGCCCCACCTGTCCCTAGACTAATTCTGTAATCCCTGTTGCTGTGAAGAAATAGCAGTGTGGCTGCTGTAGGTAGAGGACTAGAGGGATTTACTTTAACCCTTCATCTACTCAAAGTCTGCATTGTCTAAGAAAAGTCAACGGCACGCTCTCATTATGTGTCAGATTAGGGCATAGACTGGCAGCCCCAGCAGTGAAATGGTAGAGAAAAAGAGGGATGAACTTGGGATCTCCCCATTCCAACGTCAGCAACGAGTCTCCTGTTATAAAAAAAGAAAAAAAAAGAAACAATGGTCTATACATAGCACATAATATGCATTTCATCTATCTGCTGCATGGTTGGGGTGGTGCTATACCCAATGTCATATTTTACACTGGGGTGTATGTTGGATGCTCAGTAGGCAGAGTATTAGATTTGCAAAGATTGTTTTTGCAATAGATCAAATGTCAGCTTGCTGTCTGCTGTCAGTAAACCTATCCAATTGATTCAAGGCTCAGTACACAGGCAGCTCATTTGTTATGCAGAATACACTTGAATACACATTTCATTTGTCTTTTCAGTGAGCTCTGTGAGCTGTGTGACCTGCAGACAAAAAAAAAAGCCTGTTTTATCGCCCTAAGGGGTGGTGATCCACAGCATCCTCCGAAAAGTCTGGCTGATTAGATAGATGCCAAGCATTGTTCCTGCCATGGGATGCTACATAGAGAGACAGCTACAGTGTGTTTTCCCCTTTAATAATGGAAAATGCACGGGTGATACCCACATGTAATATTCATATGGCTTCATGTACTACACAGATTACTTATTATGACTGATGAAGACCATTATAGAAGAACAATGCCATTTCCTTTTTTTTTTTTTATAATTATTTTCAATATTTTTTTTTTTACGGGCTTAGGGTTCATTGATGCACATGCTGCATCCTTGACATTTTCTTCATATCCACATGCAAGGGGTCAATTTCTTGTCTTCTGTTGTGTACCACCTGAGGGCCATCATTTGTGGACTGAACTGTCTAGGGGCATTTTGTAGTCTACAGGTCAATACCACAGCAGGTTTTATGACCCAACTAAAGAATGATGAATCAGGCGTGCAGTTTTTAATGACATATTCTCTATGTAGCAACGCATATGTAGCCAGGGAGCAGTCATTCTGTGGGGCTGCTCTCAGGGATGCTGTAGGCTCGGTAGATTCAAATGTTTTCTCTGTTCGGCTCTCCCTGAAACGTGGGATGTGCTGTGAATACTGCCTCTTGTTTTGTTGCAGTGCAGAATAGCGAAGCATCATAACGCAGGCTGACAAGGGGGAAGGCTGTGTGACTACTGCATCTGGAAACTGGGTCTCTGCAGATGTTTCATGATGTACCAGACTTACCTAGCTCCTGTTTTTTGTTTCCTTACCACCAGGCAACGTCACTCCTCCTGAGGGCACCAGACTTTTTTTCCCCTATTTTGCTGAGCTTAGCATCTTCCATCTATCACATTATATGCTTTAACAGAGGATTTCAAGCAAGGGAACCTGCCAGACCAATGTTGTCCTTTCACTTCAAGAAGAATGAGCTCTTCGCACCCAGGAATCCCTTGTTTGTGCATCAACTGATTTCGTTTTCTGGATTCTTTGGACTATCAAATGTATAGGATGCCAGAAAATCTGTTTTCCTTCATTGTATTCTCCAGAGGGCACATTCTACATAGCCTGGTTACTAAGAAACCTGGAGGATTGTTTCACAAGGTAATGTCGTCTCATTGCTTTCATACAGGTTCCCAATGACGCCTAAAATGCTGACATAATTTGATGGTGACAATTAGGCGTTATGTTCTTATCAGCATGTTGCATGTCTGGTCTCTGTGCAGACCTTCGAGCATCCGCTGCATGGGTTTTTTTCCCTGTTGCTTGATTCTGTATCAAAATGCACCTGATGAAAAAGAGGATTATCCTAAAACCTTGAATATTTGTTTTTTCATTTTTCACATGTCTGTGACCTATCATGTTCAATGATTTCCTAATAACCAGATTATTAACTAGACCGTATTGTGTTATTGAATATGCTTTTGCACTATATAGGAAGCTTCTCTATTATAAGGAGTCATTTTATTATTTTAGTATTGTTATGTTATGTGCTTTGGTTTCATCTTTGTCAAATTTTTGTTTTTATTTCTTGATGGTGTAAATAGTATTCAAATACTGTGCTGCATACATTTTATACATGAATTCAACGTCCTTGTAATACATCACTTCTGATACTCATGATATCTCATGTTAGTTGGATGAAATTGAAGAACGTTAGGATCCATCCCTAAAATGCTGCATATTTTCTTTCTGTAACACAGGATGCATACCTTTAATCTATACAACACCCCAGGGTGCAGTGATCTGTGGAACATTTCAGTATCTTAACCTTGTCTCTGCTGATGGTTTTCTTCTGGGAAGTTTGGTTGAAACTGAATCTAGCAACAGCTCTGGTTTGAAAATATGACCATCTTCTAATTATTTTCTCTTTCTTTTGTAGGTGAGAGGTTATATGCCTCTCATTTCCAGAAAATTGTTCCTGTTCTGAGGGCACATAGTTCTCCAGTGCTTGCCTTTCCAGCAGCCAACCAGGAGAACAAGCTGTGCACGTAATTGGCCCATAACTATGACAGTTGCCACTGGAGATCCCACAGATGAAGCTTCAGCTTTGCCAGGTCACCCTCAAGACAGCTATGACCCCGAACCCGATCATGAATGTTGCGAGAGAGTTGTTATTAACATTTCGGGACTGCGGTTTGAAACTCAGTTGAAAACCTTGTCTCAGTTTCCTGAAACCTTGCTGGGGGATCCCAAAAAGAGGATGAGATATTTTGACCCCTTAAGAAATGAATATTTTTTTGACAGGAACAGACCGAGTTTTGATGCCATCTTGTACTACTACCAGTCTGGAGGCAGGCTAAGGAGACCTGTAAACGTGCCCTTGGATATCTTCTCGGAGGAAATTCGTTTCTATGAACTTGGTGAAGAAGCGATGGAGATCTTTAGAGAAGATGAAGGATTTATTAAAGAAGAGGAACGCCCTTTGCCAGACAATGAGTACCAGAAGCAGCTCTGGCTTCTGTTTGAATATCCAGAAAGTTCTGGTCCAGCCAGGAGTATTGCAATTATATCCGTTATGGTGATATTAATCTCTATTGTGAGTTTTTGCCTTGAAACACTGCCTGTTTTTAGAGATGAAAACGAAGACATGTCTATGAGACCTGTCGATTATTACCCATACCCCAACAGTACTGGTCGATACCAGCCATCGAACACCTTCACAGATCCTTTCTTTATTGTTGAGACGCTTTGCATCATATGGTTCTCATTTGAATTTTTGGTTCGTTTTTTTGCTTGCCCAAGCAAAGCTGGCTTTTTTACTAATATTATGAACATTATTGACATAGTGGCTATCATTCCTTACTTTATAACACTGGGTACAGAAATGGCTGAAAAAACTGAAGATGGGCAGCAGGGTCAGCAAGCAATGTCTTTAGCAATTCTAAGGGTAATACGACTGGTTCGAGTATTTAGGATCTTCAAACTTTCCAGACATTCAAAGGGTCTCCAGATTTTGGGTCAGACACTGAAAGCTAGCATGAGGGAACTAGGCCTTCTTATATTTTTCCTCTTCATTGGTGTGATTCTTTTCTCCAGTGCTGTGTATTTTGCTGAAGCTGATGAGAAAGATTCTCAGTTTCACAGTATCCCAGATGCCTTCTGGTGGGCTGTGGTTTCCATGACAACAGTAGGATATGGAGACATGGTCCCTACAACAATAGGTGGCAAAATAGTAGGATCTCTCTGTGCGATTGCAGGCGTGTTAACCATTGCCTTACCAGTTCCCGTCATAGTCTCCAACTTCAATTACTTCTATCACAGAGAGACAGAGGGTGAGGAGCAAGCACAATATTTGCAAGTAACCAGCTGTCCAAAGATCCCATCTTCCCCTGACCTTCAAAAAAGTAGAAGTGCCTCCACTCTCAGTAAATCTGACTACATGGAGATTCAAGAAGGAGTTAATCATAGTAACGAAGATTTTAGGGACAAGAACTTGAAAACTGCAAACTGCACATTAGGAAATACAAACTATGTAAATATAACCAAAATGCTGACGGATGTTTGACTGACCTGCCCCTTGCAAGACTGTAGGGGGGCAGCTGCAGAGTTTGTGTAACGCAATAATCTGCTAGGTAATATTTTTCTAGATGTGTCAATTCTGCATGGAAAGCAATAGTGGTATAAGTGATGTTTTATTGCATCTGCAACTAAATACGAAATCACGGAACATCTGTTGATAACACCAATAGGCCAGAGAAACGTGGTAGCATTTCGGCGTAGAGGGTATAGAGATGAAAATGAGATAGGTAAGAAGCAATCAGAAGGCTATATTTGGCATCAAGCCCATCACCCTAGATAATTAGTAACACTAAAAATATCTGCTGTACAACCTCGAAGGATGCATAGCTGTCACAAAAGTGTCATGCTTTATGTCCCAGTAATTACACCCAGAAAAGATATTATTGACAACAACAGGGAAAGACGTTCTGCAGCAGCCAGAAAGGTTTCTTGACACAAATAATAATGGCTTAAACATAAAAAAAAGGGGATTAGGCTTCATGTAAACGATGGTTTCCAAAGAAATGTACCTTGAAATTGGATCACAAATACAATATTACCATGGCTAGAAAGTGTTTTTGCATAGTAGTATTAGAACTTAATCTTATTCTGTTGGGTATGCCCTGCATATCCTCGAATGAAGTTTAATTGCACTTAAAAGATCAATGCACATATGTACAGCCAGACATTTCATGCTTTAAGATTTAAATCGCTGTTTAAAAAAGAAAAGAAAAAAAGGCCTTTCATATTTTAATGAGGAACATATATTTTTGTGTTAGGATTCTGTTATTTGTATATCAAAGCTACAGATACTTGGGTTTTAATTTTTTAACAAAAAAAAAATAAAAATACATTCTAGAGAGCTGCTTAGCTGCCACTGCAGTGTCTGTGCTGCAATGTTTGATACGTCATTAAAAAGGAATTTAATGTGTACTGTGATCTGTAGACATTGAATATATATAGCCAACTTCCCAGAAATGGAACTTTAATGCACCATGGTCCACTGCTTCTTAACTACTATGGCTATCACTTTATTATTGATCAAGGTTAGTTGTCGAGAAAAGGGGTGGGGATAAACCACGGATGTGTAACTGCCTAAAAAGGAACCTTTTATGTCAAGGCGACATGCTGCACAGGGTTCAAAGGTTATACGTGACCAATCTATTTTCTAATAGATCCGAGAAGCCTGCTGTTAACCTTCTCAGATGTGACTTTAATAAGGCCATGGTATAATGAGGGTAACATAATACCATTCGAACTGTATGTAAAATAACTGCATGCTAATGTCGTTCTTTAAATCTGGTCTGACAGCAGTGCTCTGTCTGTAAAGTGGATAATGTCTGCCTTAATATTTTTATACTCTAGACCTGTATATCTCAGACTGGTGGAGAGCACCTGATTGACCACCCTGTAAGTGGATCACGTTAGGTCACTGGAGAGGTACACGTTACAAGTTAAGGTGTTCCAGGCCTCCTCCAGCACTGAAGGTGTCATCTTAGTAATTCTAATATCCTGTCACACTATAATACTCTTACCTACATTCCATTTTTAAACCATAACTGTGAAAATAAGATTAATGCATGAACAAAAATTGCATGCACACACTATCTATCTTAATATTTATAGCGATGCATACACACACACGCACATACACACACGCACATGAAATCCAGCTATCTGTGTTAGCTGTCTTAGTGTTTATGGTATTTATTCTCGAATGAAATAATCTTGATTAAGTTCCTTATAGGAATAAAAGAATGAAATCAGGAAAAATAAGGGACATAATGATTGTACATTTTATAATGCAAAGGTTCCATAGGTAAATTATGCTTGCACCAAGGATTGTACATACATTTCAGGGAAACTTATGCTTGAAAGTATATGTGTTGTATTAACATGGTGAGTAATAACATAACATGATTACAGATTAGTCAATTAATACTGTACCAATAAAGACACAAAGCGTGTTAAATAATATAAAAAAAAAATGGCAGCCATTGACGTGTGATCTGATTGGCCAGAGATGTACGTGGCAGCCTAGGCATTGCACAATGTATAGAAGTTTTTTTTGTTTGTACATAGCTGTATAGTATTATATTTAAATGTGCATACATATGTGTATATGTGTGCATGGGTCATGGGACACTGACAAACACACAAATGCACTCATATCCAAAAACTAGGCCAACGATTGTTAACACCTCCTTAAGGTTGGCGCAAACCAAATGTGCTATGCATACATAATGTAGCAGAGGCAAAATGACCTTTTCAGTCTGAAATATTGTCAAAGCCGTAATACCTTTGCAATTAGATATCAGCTGATGAGAGTAATATAATAATATGTATGAAAGATACATAAATACCTGTATCTATTCATGCATGCATGTATGTTCAAGTATATATATTGATATAACAGTCACCTGCAACTACATACCAATAGTTACAGTATCTAATGGTGCATTAGGATCAATACATTTATTCTGAGAAATAATTCCGGTAGCATTAGATATTAATATCTATATTGATGTTTGTTTTTGCATATAATAAGCACAGTGTGATAACAAAATGTAATCTACACAGACAATGGGTTATTGTTTCATGTGAACAAATTGGCTCATTTTTTAACAAAAAGCAGATAAAATATTCTATAGAATCATCAAAAAAGACACAATTCGTTGGCAGCTATAAATCTCCTGAAAAAGGGAAAAAACTGCCAGGCTATAGCGTTTTTAGATATTTGCCATTGTGGCCTATGGTATTGTGTACAGGTTAGTTCCAGAGCCTCATTTCATCTGACAACTACACAGCAGCTGCTTTGCTTTGAAATTGATCTAGTCATTACACTTTGCAGTCATACTCTAAGACATTGCCCTGAAAAACATACTAAACCAATAGAGTCACTTTCATATTTAGTCCAATTCTATTCATTGTTGACACTGATCATTTCATAATGTTATAGAGTGACATCCCGAAAATATGCTTTTTTGCACGACTTCAATTAGCCAATAAAGGGTAAGAATCGAACTCCAAATTTTCTAAAATGTTGTAGACCAGTAATGGCGAACCTATGGCACGGGTGCCAGAGGTGGCGCTCAGAGCCCTCTCTGTGTCAGTCAGCACAGGGGAAAGAACTGCAGCCTATTGGCTCTCAATGCTGTCAGTTCTCTTCCCCTCTCTTCTGATTGCACACAGCACCCCACAACCTCTACTATTCTATCTTATACGAAAGTAGAGTGTGTGTATATGTGTTGTGTATTTGTAATTCAGGTTAGATTACTATTTTGAAACTTTGAGATAAATCACAGTGCACTCTGTCTCTAAAAGGTTCGCCATCACTGTTGTAGACTAATGCGTAAGGAGGTTCTTCCCTTTGGTCTGCAGATGTGAGCTAGCTGAAAAAAAAACACTTAAAACTAATAAGAATGCCAAAAATGTTCTAATGCTAAAGCCCCACATAGACGTCTTGATGCCAGGACGATTCTGCGGCTTGTTGGTCATGCTGGGAATTGCCAACGTACCCTTTGTGTGCTGGCATGCACGGACCTTCCTCATCTGAAGTAAGGAGATCAATCTAAAAATTACAGACATGTCTGTAATTTGCTAGATTAATTTCTGGCCGAATTTAAGGTTTGCGCATTCGATTTGCGGCCGATCAATCGCAGATCGAACCATCTATGGCCACCTTTCGCATGTATAACCATTCAGGTCATCCTTAATGTACAGATATGAAGTATTTGCTGTTTTGGCGTCCAAGCCAAGGGACTCTGGAAAATGCCAGTTGAAGATTTTTTTTTATATGGAATGACTTGGCAGGATGTCAGCTGTCTGTTGGAGAATATCATTGCCCACTATACAACTTTCATTCTAGATATAATTGGCTCTAGTAAACTTTATCTAGGAATATCATTGCATAAATCAATTTAATAAGATCTGAAAGGAAAATAAACTGGCATAATAGCTTCATAGCCATAACAATTTAAAATGTCATATTTAAAAGAAATGTTCTATTTCTATCAGTTTGAATGATTTTTAAGTTCAAGTAGAGTTCAGTTATAAGCTATTTCCTATGAAACAACTGTCTGGCCATTTATGTATAGAGCGCTACTAAATGTGTGCTGTTAAAGACATGTACTTTCCAGCACACCGAATGATATCTTAGTTCAATTTGTCTTTTAATATTGTACATCTGAATTTAGTGCGATGGATTGACTTTTTTTTTTCTTCAAAAGAAACTCCAAAAGCTGCCTATTTATCCCATTAATTATGCTTTTGCCAGGTGGTGTAACTGCCCTACATATGGCCAACTTAAATGACAATTTGATGCATTAGCCCAACCGTTTTCTGGAGTCGTGTTGAGCCTGATCATCGGTGTGCTTGGAATTGGGTACCACCTGCACGTCTTGCTCAGCCAACCCTTAATATGATGCCAGAACTACAATATGTAGAAAAATGTCTCTATATTTTCAATTGATATTGTATTGCCATTAAGTTTGTCATTGTGTGTAATGTGCTTCCAGGACTATTTCTAACATCACTCGTTTCTTATTTGTTTTTTTGTTTAAAATGTAGGGCTCTAGAGTATAAAATGGTATAGGGAGGGTTTGCCATTAAGAAGTCAACGTTAGCTGTTTTTAGACTTGTTTGAATTCTTAGGCTGAATTGACACATATTTGTGTTACCGAAAAAATTTTCAGAATGCTTACGTCCATTGTACAGACATGTGGAAAGATCAAACCAGACCCTGCTTTTTATTATGTTGAGTAGATAGTAACTGCAAACACAGGAGTATCAATTAACCCTAAGGAAAAGCATGCCTATAGGTTTATACTGCTCTTAAGGGCACAGTCACACTGTACTGTACTGGCGCTGTAGTGGTAGTGATGGGTGGACTGCAAGTATAGGTGCCCTATGGTAATGTGGGCATCAACTTAGAATGCTGCTGACTGTGTGCATAACCACAGGACAGAGTACTTTGAAAGAAAAATTTTCACATTTTGGCCTAGAAGCTAATGCCATGGGCAAACTAAGGCCCGGGGGCCAAAACTGACCCTTTAGTATCTTAATTTGGCCCTGTGCCACCTTGGTGTAAAGACGCTCTAGCTACCCTCCGCACATTCCCTGCAATAAATGGAGATAATGCCTAGAGGATGATTGTTCGGGTCTCATAATCGCCTTAGTTTGCCTGCAATAGAATGTTTACTATCAAAAGCCTCTATTTATTAATATTGTTTGATATATATTTTCTTTTTCTCCAGTCTGGGCTACGAGAACTAAGGACTCGGATCCAGGGCAGCCCTTACAGGCTTTTGCTCTGGCTCTTCTTTCCAATTTAGAAAACCATTAGGGCCCACGAGTGAAAAAGTTTGCACCCCTGAGCTATTGTATTGAGCATTTATTTAGCTGCACTCACAATAACTCATGACTGTCAGGGGTAGGTTTAATAAAATTTTCTAAAATAGAAAACAATGAATCATATTTGTTCCAAACCCATCTGAGCTGTGACTAAACACCATACCTAATGATAACCTGTAAAACTGTTTGCTATCGCTTATTTTGAATGGTACTCTTGCACGTAGGGAAGACTTTATTGCAATGTAACATTGCTATATGAAACAGGATATTGTGACCTACTACAGATCCAGTTAAATATTAATTTGGGTTTGCTGTCCATTCTAAATAAAATAACTGTTTTACACTTGCTAACACCACCTCAGTCTGCAAGTGCGCTGCATCTTACCAAAACAGTCTGAATGTTCCCTTTTGCTTTGTCCAATAGTAAGAAAAAATATTAAGTCTTCAGTTAAATGTTCTAGTCTGAATTAAACATGCCTTTACACGAATTGTATTCACACAAAATGCCATTGGTAGCCTCTTCAGAAACATTTTATTATTGCTACTTTGTTTTTACAGTATTTTACAGTACTTTTTTTATTGAGCTATACCTAATGTACTGGCAGGAACATGACTTCATTGTAAATCTGATTAAATAGAACATGCACTGTGAATACCCTCTTACATCTTTTCACCTGTTCATTTTCTTGTATGAGTATGTAGCCCAAAGAATTGCATACCAGCTCTGCATTTAGCTGTATCACAAGTAAAAAATGCATATTACAATATAATCAATTTCTTATTATTCATCAGTTTGTAGCCCATATATTTTTATTAAGTTGGTGCTTACTGCTATCTGTATTGGCCAGATAATTCTTTATGTGCATTTCAAAAGTAGTTTTTTTAAAATTCAACCATTTTGTTGATTTCGAGTTAATTGCAAAGCCCCTGAACATAGTATCATCACCAAACTTGCTGGAGATGTAGAGAAGGGTTGGGAGTATACTGCAAACAAAAAGGTTTGTCTCTAAAACAAATAGCTTTTGCACAAATTAAGTTCAAAGTCAAGTAAAAATTTCGAAAATCGGAATTTTGACTATAATTTTGAACTTAAGTTATGCAAAAACAACATATGCTAGAGCCATACTTTTTTTTTCAAATGTTCCCACAACCCTTCTCTACATCTCCAGCAACTTTGGTGATGATCCCATTTTCAGAGGCTTTGAAATCAGCTCACAAAGTTAGCAAGTCAAAAAATTCGACCATCTCTAGTCACAAGATTGGATAAGAAGACTTTGTGGAGTTAATTGCAAAGCACATGGTATCATCCCCAACATTGCTGGAGATGTAGAGAAGGCTTGTAGAAACATTTCTGAAAAGGTTTATTCTAACACATTGTTTTTGCATAAATTAAATAAAAAGTTACGTTTGGCTGAATTTATACAAAAACTACATGTTCTACAGTTATACTTTTTGTAATATACACATAACCTCTCTTCTCTGCATTTTTGTGGTCATGACACCATGTTCAGAGGCTTTGCAATTAACTCACAAAGTCATCTAGTCCAATCTAGACCATCTTGTGACCATTTCCAGCAAAATTATTTTAGTGACCAAACAGTTAAATGGTGGTTAGGGAGAAGCCCAGAAGCCAGGTCCAGTAACACACTGCAGTTTATGAGCAAATACATTTGAAAAAAAAATTCTGTGTCTAGGTAATAGATTAAGGTGTCTCCTTTTAAAGAAAATGTAAACTTTTACGATTTAAAGTCAACCTGTAGTAAGAGACATTTGAAGGCTAAAGGCCCCCATACACGGGTCGGATTCCGACCGGATTCCGGCACGATCGATTCCGGGCGCGTGCACGCAAATCGATCGTGCCGGAATCGCGTGCAGCCCACCTTGTCCGTCCGATCACGTCCGATCGTTCGGGGGCCCAGAATCGGATCGGACAGAGAACCAACATGTTGGTCTTTTTGATCCGATTCTGCACACATCAGGGGGAGTTGCCATTTGTGAGGTGGACAATCGGACACGGAATCGTCCCGGAATCCGTTGGACAAGGTGGTATGCAGCGATCGGATTCTCTTAATTGGGCGATCGATCACACCTGCAATTCCCGCCAGAATCGCCGGAATCGATCGGATAGGTGATCGAGCGGCCATGGAATCCGACTGTGTATGGCTGGCTTAACATTGCTCTCTGTAATTTTGATGACCGGGTTAGATTTAATGAATGTATTCATGGATCCCGAAGGTTGTGAAAGAGTCTGAAGTCTATTCACTTGTCCTGAGTGAGTGACCTAAATTAATAGGGTCAACATGACAATCAAATAAATACCATTTTCAGTAGGAGAGGTCAGTAATGCCAAACTTTATCATTATCTTTTGACAGGTTTCCTTTAAAATAATTGAGTGATTGATTCCAAAATACAAAAAGGTGATATAACATTGAGGCAACCATGAATGAAAATTACTTAACCATAGACTTATTGACTTGGTGCAGGCCAAATCTTGGGTAGCAGCTAAAGAAAATATGAATGAACTTGAAATTACTTTGCCACAAAGGGGAAAGGGAGAACCTGCTTAAAGGTGCCTTCCTATACCTACAGCAGATACCTAAACCTTAATGTCAGGGTACAATACAGGGCAAAGCATCTTGCTATGTTGACTTTTAGGTCCACCATTGTGAAGAGTGGCCTTACTGGAAAATATTTGAGAAAGTCAAGCTTAAAGTTTTGCTTGCCAGAATGGCACAAGGTATGGAAACTGCTGCAGGTATACACAAGCATCGAAAGGTGTTTGTTCTTCATACCTCCCCCAGTTTTCCCATATTCCCCCCAGTAACAGAGAAAACCAGGCCTTGTACATGAGTGCTCGCAGGACTTGATCCCTCATGCCTCAACATAAAATAGTGCTGCTACTGGAATTTTTCCACATTGTAAATACACTAAAAGCTGTTTACATTGATTGTAGATCATATTTTTAGCCTTCAACCAGGAAACGAACAGCTGCTCCATTGATGTTACATTGAAAGGGTCTTTCTCTTTTTTTAGATTGTGAACCAAGCTTCTTCTATTAGTAAATGTCAAAAATATGTGTACTTATACATGCATATCTACAAGACTGCATACACATGAATACATATTTGTAAACACATGAAAATGATTTTATTCTTACATACCATATGTAAGATTTATTTACACCATATTGGTCCATTGTAAGTATAACTTATGTAATTAACAGATGAAACTAAAAATGTATACTACTGATGCTTGTGTATAAAAATGCTCAGTTTGACAAATTATCTTCTGTTGTCCTGTGGTATTTATTGCAGGGATTGAATGTGTTTGTTTTCATCCTACTTACATTAATACCTTTTTTCTTTACTAGTTTACTGACACCACAGTTGTTAGGTGAGTATCAAGTTCTGTCATTCCCCCCTACATGTAGCGGGGCATAAGAAAAGGCACACTACTCTGCATCAAAGATCATGTCAAGCAACTTGAATGTTCCTCTCTATTCACTAGTGATGAGCAGCATAGACAATATTCATATTCTCAAAATATTGCACTAGTCTTCTCTAGTCATTATCCCATCATTGCGCAAATCGGCACTTGTACATGCGCATATTGCAAACACACTGCACGGTAGTTCAGGGTACTGATGTAAAAGATCTAGAATATTTGTGATCACATAGATATAGCACTATATTTGAGATATTTGCGAATTCTCCAAGTGGCAATATTGACAATAAAATATAAGTATTCTCTGGCTCTGGAGCGGGTAGAAAGTATACTAGATTTTGAAATTCTGTAAAACATTTCAAAAATGCAATGCTGTTTTCTAGTATAACAGTTTTTTACTTTGTGATTATTTGTGCATCCAGACAAGTGGAAGAGGGGGGCATATGTATCAATCAAACAGGCAGTACTGTCCAACATAGGCTATGTTCCCACCTGGCGATATGATTTCCCGCTGGCTCCCGCAATTAGAATCAAGTGATTTCAGCCACGAAGTTGGGGGGGGGGGGGCAGGACATCTTGCCCCTCCATGCCTGATCTGAAACGTGGGTCACCGTGTTATGATCGTGGGCCCTGGGCAGCCAAGCGCACCCCTGAGACCTGCGTGGGTGCGGTTAAATATTGATTGTCACTTCAACCGCACCCATTCACTGCCTATGGACGCGGTTGAAGTAACAAGCGATTTTTAACTGCGGCCATTCAGGTTTAGGGGGGGCGCCCGTGGCCCGCGATCATCACACGGTGACCCAGGTTTCAGATCACCCGCAGTTGATCGTGGCCCTTAGTTGAAGTGGGCACAAGCCCATTCAACTAAATGGAGGCAATCAGCCGCGATTGCCGCGCACGATTAAAATTGTGTCGGCCCCGCGGCTGATCGCCTATGTGGGAACATAGCCTAAAATGTTATGACTGAGCAGAGTGACATAAGGTGCATGTGTACCAAAGTTAAGTTATGTTAATGGTAAAAGAAAAAGGTAAAAGTAATAAATTTTGCATTGTGGCTTCATTATTGTTACAATTATTTAAACGTTTTCTTTTACCATTAACACACTATGTTTGGAACCTCGTGTCACTATTAATTTCCTTCTTTTATTTTTTTTTTGTTCAATAAATTTTTATTGGGTTTTTTAGAAACAGACATATAAACATACATAAAAAAGGAAAACATGGCAATACAGACATATGTCATAGAATGGTAAGC
>CM070033.1:133328927-133339079 GCA_036250615.1 Ptychadena robeensis
ATTGGAGCTCCAGTATTAGGCGGGCACTCCCGTCAAGATTTGTGTGGGACGGATATATGGTATTCCACCTTAGACAGTTCAACAATGCTATGTCTTCGAGATCGGCAGACCGTGGCCGGCGTCTCGTACACTCAGGGCGAGTATCACCAACCTCCACCAGGGGGAGGGGGTTGAGAAACAATGCATGAACTGGATGGTCCTGCTGGGCGGTCTAAACTCCATGGGGGGCGGTGGAAAAAGGGGTTTGGTGAGGGGGGGGGGATGGGAGGTGGGAAGAGGGAAGGCCCCCCCCTCCTCCCTCCCTGACCCAACGCCTGATTGTATCCATCAATATTGACCAGTTGTTGTTTATTTGACATGAATCTAACTGTATTTATGCTTCTTTTTCCCTGTATTCGAACAATTTTCAATAAAACTTGGAATTAAAAAAAAAAAAAACCAGATAGTGGACCAGGCCTAAATAATACAGGTTCCAGGTCCTGCCTGAACACAACTCATCATTTGGTCTTCTTTGAGACAAAGCCAAACAAGGTCATTGTTAAACATGACGATTTCAGCAAATGCAGCACTAATAAATTATTGCTGAAGGTATATGGTTGTCTTTTATGGCATAGCAGTATTTTATAAAGCTAGACAGTTTTTGTCGGTCCCATGCTGCAGATAACAATAAAAAATAGGTCCCTGGTGTTCAATAAGCTTTTATTTCTTTAGAGAGTAATTAACTGTGGCAATGCAATTTCAGTAACAAACCAAAGAAAATGCTTTGACCCCTTAGCTCAATGTAACTCTTAGGGACAATATATACACCAGTCCACATTTCCAGTGGATTACACAAACATATAGTACAAAAATGTATTGACATACAAAACATTTTTCCAATAAAAATTGGTTTGGTACATTCATTGCTCATTGATCAGGATTGTCTATCTATAGGTCATGAATACTTATCTTGGTGCCATCGGTCAAGAGCACTGCTTCTGTTTTGTATAACAACATGGTTTAACATGTGGTATAACAACAAATATTTTTTGATTTGCTTGCCATTTCTGGTTGCTCAATAATGAGATAATATTAACCTAATGTGAGTACTATCCCATTAGACGGTTGATATAGGAAAAAGTGTCATCCAGTACATTGGTAATCAGGAATAAAAAGGCCCAAAGGCGCAGAGAGCAAGAAAGAACGTTCAGGTTTTAACCCCTAACAATTCTATGCAAATCTCCAAAAAAGTTTTGCATTTAGAATACATTTACACTTTTGTCCCGGGGGTGGGAGACTGCGCAGGTGCTCAAGGGGTGGTTATTACTGCCCCCATGTTAACCCTATGAAGCAACCCACCTAATGACCACATATATGGTTATTTAACATGTGGTTACCAACTGCCCGTAAAGGAGCAGAGAATAAACAAGCTGTCCAAACCTTGTTTCTTTGTAATCTACTGTAAATTAAACTATGAGGACAACAGATGGATATTTAAGGTCTTCAGTTAAGACTGGAGAGCGTGCTATGAAAACAAATTTAGCATTTTAACAGCAAGCAGTTAGGTATCATAAATATTTTCAATATATTCAATCTTCCTCTTAAAAGTGACTCTTTGGTTTAACCTCCCTAGCGCACCGCCCATACCGCACCGATTTTAATCGCGGCAGTGTACAGAGTGCCTGTCATTTCCTCCCTCCCTCCGCCCCTCTCCACACAGCCTGTGTCATTAATGAGCTGTGGCTGTGTGGGCGGGAAAGCCGGCGCTTCTCCATTAACATGGAGGTCCCCTACCGCCACCTTCCGCGTCACCGTGATTTGGCGGTGCCAAAACCCTGGAAAGGCTGCAGCGATTAAGTCAATCGCTGCAGCTTTCCGTGGGTGTATCGGTTACACCCGATGCCCAGTTCCCCTGCGGTTGAGGCAAGCCTGAACGCGAACGAGGCGACCTTGAACTGGGTTCATCTCAACCGATAGGGAGGTTAACTTGTTTGCAATTTTTGGTCAATCAAATGCCTACTTCTAAAAGACACAAGAATGTTCATTGTCCTTCATACCTACCATCCTACCTAAAACAGTTTTTAACAAAAAGTTTCATAGCTTGATTGGAAATATTTGTCAATGACTGTATATTGCACTTCCTTTCCTTTTTCACCCCTCTTTCCTGCCCTCATCCCGGAATCAGTATTTTTACCATAAATCCCCAGTGAGCTCTGTTAGTAGGCTCAGTTGTACCCTGCACCTCCTCCGGGCAAGCGGGGTGGGAATGTCACTTTCCGGTAAATTGACCCTTTTTTAGAAAGTGTATGACTTGTTTAGTTACTAGTATAGTGGATGCTTTGCATCAGACTACCTATTGGAAATTATAGCCAGATATGTATTGCAAAGTTCAGGGGAAAAAAGGGATCACCAGCGCTGCCATGCTTTAAAGAAAACTCTAGGTTTATTTTCAACAAAAACGGAAACAGAAATCAAAACTTGCAGTACATGAACACACATCCACTGTTTTGGTTTTATTCTTTGCAGCTCACCAATGATGCTCAGTATATTCAAAGGTCCTGCCAGCCCTCCTAGGCTTTCCACAGGAGCAGGTTTCTCCAGAGAGAGTTGGACTTCACACACAGGGTACACACCTGACCACTGCTCTCACAGTCCACACCCTCTCTGATCACCTGAGCTTTTTCAGCCAGAGTTGCTGTCTGGCCGAAAGCTATAAGCAAATCGTGGAGTGTATCCCTGATACATGAGTGGGAAGGCCCACCCAGTTCCTTCCCTCCCACTCCAGAGTTCAAGACCCTGAACAACCTAAACAAATGGCAACCCATGGATGCCCCTGTCTATCCCTGGACTACTTGTACGGACACTGGGGACCACACACTTTAAAATGGGGAGACATATTTGCCTGGGGTCCTCCACAGTATACAGTGGACCCTTGACTTGCAAATTTAATTTGTTCCCATGGATTGGTTGAGAGTTAAGTTGGTTGAAAGACAATTTGTCCTATATAATAATGAATATGCACATAAGACATTCTGAACCTCACAAAACACTCCAAACCTAACATTTTCATAATAAAAACATTGTGTAATATATGTAATTTAACAGAAACAGCAATAATTTTCCTGACGTTCTCACTAAAAAGGTAAAATGTGTCTAGCCTATCAGAAACAGAAATATGTGATTATAATTCAAGTTGATATCTTTGGCTTTCAGAAAGGATGAAATAGAAGGTTGTTATTGTTTGGGAGAAGAGTCACTTCTATAAGAACATCAGATAAAAATCTGGCTCTCTGGTGTGCTTTCTCTGCTTGAAAGTCTGTAGATTGGGGAGATGGTCCATTTTGACCTGTTGTACTTTTTAGTGAGATTGGTCACATGAACACCACCACCACCATCATATTTCTTTACATTTTCCTTTTCTTCCTTTAAAATTTGGATTGCTTTATTTTCCTTTCTTTTACTTCCTTCCATCTGTCCATCTATTTTGGGGTCATTTTGATGCGCTGTCTCAAATTAGGTAAGTAAATAATTTGTATCTGGGCTCAGAGTGCAGTTTCTGGAGTGGCCTTGCTCTGACCTCAATAACATTGAGCCACTCTGGGGTGACCTCAAATGTGCAGTTTATGCAAGACAGCCAAAAGTTTATGGAAATTAGAGGCTTTTTACCAGGAAAAATGGGCAGCATTACCATCTGAGAAGATAAAGAGCCTCATCCACAACTACCACAAAAGACTTCAAGCTGTCATTGATGTAAAAAGAATCAATACACGGTATGAATTTCGGTAGTTTGTGTCATGATTATTTTTTAAAAAGAGCAAACACAATAAATGGCTTCGGCCAACCACTAACCATGAGTGAAAAAAAAGTTTTTGTGCTATATTCTCTGAAAATCCATTAAGAAATCACAAGTGTAAACTTATGAGCACAACATGGTCCATGTGAGACGCTCAGTACATAGCAAACTTAGTGCATTAAACTCCTGTAATGCTTCCACAGAAAGAGAATACATTTATCACCTGAATGTTAAGTCCCAATAATGTGGAAATATTACAGTTTGGAGAGCTGTGATGGTTTCTTACCGGGTACTATAAGGTGTGCAGAGCAATATATGGGAGACCAATATCTGATGATTTATCAGAGGCTGGATGACAAAGGTTTTATGTTCTACCACCAGATCAACAACTTGACAACTTCCAAAACCTCGGTTACACCTAAACTCTATCTAGAACACCTTCTCTCTGACTCCAGTGCTTTATGCCACCTGAGTCACTGCTCAATTCATAAAGTAAAGTTTATATATTTTCTTAGAGAATACTTATTGTTTCTGTGAAGTATCCATCTGTTCATTTGCATACATCACATTAAAATGTATAAACTGTAATAAAATGTATGGCAAAACTTTCATGGGTGTTTTTCTAATGTTGTGGCATCTTAGTGTTAGTATAGCATTTTATACTGACAGATTATCACAACATGAAATGTCATATTTACTGAAATCAAATTTAATTTGATAAATCTTTTGTGACATTATGCTACTATAGACTTCCCATCTGGGTTGAAGTTGGGAAAGGATGGAGAAATAAATTACTGGAGAATTGCAGAGGTATATGTAGTGGAAACATAAAGGCTTGTGTCCATTGCTTCTTTTTCTTGTAATAGACGTGCGTACATTCATTGTGGCGGCGTGCGGTGACGCTGGAGGCACATCCATTGAAGATCTGCATCTTTATTATGTTAATTAATAGGGTGTGCTCCCACCGATGTAGTGGGAACGTGCCCTTAGTCACAGACAAAATGCCTGCAAGTCGTGGGCAATACACTCCAAGACCCTTTCCAAATTATAATGCCAGATGAGTGCACATTATATCTAGTGATGGCGCGAACCCTCCCTGGGGTGTCCGCGAACAGGGCGGGTCGAACTTCAAAGATGTTCGCCGTCCGCTCTGTTCGCGGACATATTCAAATTCCCCGCCTCTAGGCGGGGAATTTGAAACGGAGAAACCGGATGTGACGTCAGTGATGTCACATCCGGTCCGTGGACCGCAACCTGGAACGCATAGTTCCTGGTTACGGCCGCAGGATGTGACGTCACTGACGTCACATCCGGTTTTTCCGCCGGTCTTCTCACTACAAGACCGGCTTCTGTAGTGAAAAGATTCTTCCTCCGGCAGGATTACACAGGTTGTGATCCTGCCGGAGGAAGAATTTAGACCTTCTTCTGGCCGGCGAACAGTACGGGTCGAACACCCGTACTGTCCGCCGGCGAGGCGAACGGCGAACATGCCGTGTTCGCGGCCGAACTGTTCTCCGGCGAACAGTTCGGCCCATCTCTAATTATATCCAATAGGCTGGTCCAAATGATGCATGTCAATGTGTTTAAGGTTTAGTTTCCACTAGTTTCCACTAGATTACTACGTCTATTTTGGCGCAATGGAGGGGTGTAATCTGTCACTGATGGATGCACTGAAGGAAAACATTTCCTGTATGTCCTGACGGATGCACTGACGGATGCACCCTTCCGTTGACGGAGGGACCTTGACGGATTGAAAAACATCGTCCTAAAGGGCTTGTTTCCACATACGTCGGGACCCCAATGTAGCAAATACACTTACCTGCTCGGCGTGGGATCTGTCTTCACAACACCGAGCCGCTCCGCTGCTGCAAGGCTCAACGTAGTCGAATACGTTGAGTCTTTGCACCGGCGGATGTGTAAACAGACCATACGCTGTGCAGGCAATGTCTATCTGCCAAGTCAGGAGCACACCCATGGGTGTGGGTGTGCTCCTGACTTGGATAGGCATGTAGCATGCCTAAGGGCTTTTCACTTTTTCACTGTTGAAATGTTATCCACGGCCTAAGTATGGATCGCATTTTGACAGCGAACTGTCAACGATTTTACTTCTATAATACTGCTCTAAGTTGGTTGTGTGTGCTACAGTTTGGGAAATGCATCCCACAGAGTGTTGACAATTGATTTCCCCTTCTTTAATTTTAAGGAAAGGGTAACCAAACACACATGCGTGTGTATATGTGTTTTTGTAAGAAAGTGGCACTGCCCCTTCATGTACCACGTAGCGGGCCACCTGTCTGGCAACTTCTAGACTCTCACCCTCTGATCTCACCCCCGGGTCTCTGTAGACTGTTGCACACCTCTGCATTCTCTCCACTAGGCCCTCCATCACAGCCGCACCTCCCCACTGGTCAGGGAGGCCACTAGGAATAGTCCACTTACTGTTGCCTTGCGGCCAGACGTCCATGTCCTCCATCACAGCATGCACTCCCCTTGAGTCCAACGGAGCAGATAGGAACAGCAGAAGTATAGCTTTGCAACCAGGCCTGGAGCAGCTTAACCAACACATCCTGTCTCCAATAGCAGGGTGGTGTCCCCATCACAGGTCATTGCACAAATCCCAATTAAGGTCCAACACTGAGTGACTTTTGGTACAATACCCATTTATTTGGTGACACAACAGTAAGGCTTCACAGTCCATGCAATTGCTATGCCAACCATCAGGGAGCAGCCACTTACAGCTACTTTGATCTCTGGCCTAGCCCATCTTTAAGCCGGTGATACTCTTCAGGCTAGGGTTGCCCTTGCCCCCAGCTAGGGGACAAGGGGGATGTCTTTAATCACATCTCTGCTAACTCAGAGTCTCCCACAGGATCCAACAGAGCTTTATTCTCTGCACTCTTCTCCTGGAGAGCTTAAGCTCCTCCCTTAAGTCTTATAAAACCTCTGCCACAGACTGGTCACTCCCAGATGACATGTCACAGTTACACTAATTAGAACCTTCTGGCATGTTCCTTGACCTTTGTAAACTCAAAACATTGACTTATTAGACACCTGCCTTGCCCAGCAACAGGAAAATGTCTCTTTCTATTTCAATTTGTTTAGCAAAGCACAGTTTACCCCTTACACTCCCAACTCTGGTAACCCATACACACAATACACAGTCCACTTTCCCACATTTGTATATATGTGCGTGTGTGTATATATATCTTTATGTTTGTGTGTGTATGTGCATGTATGGTAAATATATATATATATATATATATGTGTGTGTAATAGTGTGTAATTCATACCCCTGGCAAATTATGACTTAAAGTTACTTTTATTAATAAGATAATGTACAAGAGGCATTTTTGTGGACAAAAATTTTTTTATCAGCTTTTATTTACATTTGAGCAAAAAGTGTTATGTCCAAAATTATTCATACCCTTCTCAAAATCAATAGAAAAGCCTTTACTGGCTATTACAGCAGTCAAACACTTCCTATAATTGAAGACCAGCTTTCTGCATGTCTCCACAGGTATTTTTGCCTATTCTTATTTAGTAATGAGCTCCAAATCTTTCAGGATGGAGGGTCTTCTTGCCATCACCCTGATGTTTAGCTCCCTCAACAGATTCTCAATCGGATTCAGGTCAGGACTCTGGCTGGGCCACTCCAAAACGTTAATGATGTTGTCTGCTAACCATTTCTTTACCACTTTTGCTGTGTGTTTTGGGTCATTGTCATGCTGAAATGTCCACTGGTGCCCAAGGCCAAGTTTTTCTGCAGACTGTCTGATGTTGTTGTTGAGAATCCTCATATTGCTCTTTTTTCATGGTGCTGTTTATTGTGATTAGGTTCCCTGGTCCATTGGCTGAAAAACACCCACAAAGCATTAGGTTCCCACCACCATGTGTGACAGTGGGGATGGTGTTCTTTGGGTTGAAAGCTTCTCCTTTTTTACGCCAAATGAAGAAAACATCATTGTGACCAAACAATTACATTTTTGTTTCATCTGACCATAACACAGAAGACTAGAAGTCTTCTTCTTTGTCCAGATGAGCATTTGCAAAGGCCATGCGAGCTTTTTGTGTGCCTTATCTGAAGAGGTGGCGTCCTCCTTGGTCTGCATCCGTGGAACCCAGCAGTGTCAGTTGGATTCTTTGCTTTGAGACATTGCCACCAGCAGAGCCCAGATTGACCAGGATGGCCTTGGTGGTGATCCTTGGATTCTTTTTCACCTCTCTCACTATCCTCCTGGCCAGCACGGGTGTCACTTTTGGCTTCCGTCCATGTCCTCTTAGATTTTCCAGTGCGGAACACTATTTTTTTTATAATACTTTGCACTGTAGCCACTGGAATTTGAAAACATTTAGATATGGCTTTGTAGCCCTTTCCTGACTTGTGAGCAACCACAATGCGTAGAAATGTATAAATATGGATATGTAGAAATGAGACATGATCAAATGTTTAAGTACAATCCACTCAGATGATTGATCATGTGCTTTTCTATTAGTTCTCCTAAAGATTTTTTCCTGTGATAAATGGTTTCTAATAATTCTTTTTTACCCCCAATACTTTTATTGAGAGTATCAACAATACAAACAAAAATATTCCATATCGTTTTACAATGAATACTCAATTTTATATGTATGTACAATCTGGTGCATATATATTTTTTAATTCCACAATATACTTGTTGTGCTGCCAGACATGATACCTGTGCCAATTTTAGTGGTTCCTAGATAAGTTTCTTCCTCGCTATTAATTAGATAATCTCATGCTTAGCAAAGTTTCCTAGACAGTTGTCCTTTATACTCTAAAATATTATGTTACTGTATATAGTGACATGGCAGAAAATGTTAGCATGAAATGTATACATTATGTACGGTAACCATTGGTGTGTTTTTTGTCCAGATTTGTATTGTGAACAATAACATAATTTTGCATCTTTTTTTTACTACAAGAGATTTATGGTTTTATTATAGCGCAGAAGGATACAAGCAGGATTTTATTGACACAGTCATGTATCACTGTATGACCTATGGCCTGT
Source organism: Ptychadena robeensis (assembly GCA_036250615.1). Taxonomy (NCBI): domain Eukaryota; kingdom Metazoa; phylum Chordata; class Amphibia; order Anura; family Ptychadenidae; genus Ptychadena; species Ptychadena robeensis. The sequence continues at coordinate 133,337,730 of CM070033.1, forward strand.
TAATCTCAGCTGTGTGATTGACAGCCTGAAGTTCGTTTATCATTGTGTGTCTATAGATGGTTATCATAGACTAGGTATTTGAAAAAAATACAATTATATCGGCTTACTAGAAGCCCAGGAATAAGAAATATACTAGAGCACTTAGATGATTCATTTTTATCCTACATTTTTAATCTTGGCCTTTGTTTCCTTTCAACAGATGAACATTATACAGACCTCAAATGGAGACAATACATTATGGAGCTGTCTGCATCCTGCCATTCCTTGGTCGAGTTTCTCACCCTATGTTCTCTCTGGCCTCAGCTGCCTTTTAAAATGACATGCATGAGCCTTGAGTTCAAGGACTGAGCTTAGTTTCCTGTAAATTTACAGTTTATAACTGTTTATTCAGCTTATTTATGGAGGACGCTATCCGGAGATAGCACAGAACCGACCTTGTTAACTGTTGATGTAGAAAGCTACTGAGCAGGGAAGTAGCCAGAAAGGCCCTATTCTATCATGGCAACTTTAAATGATTGGAAGTAGAGCACTGAGCCTAAAGTGTGGGGTTTAAACAACCCTCCACTTTAAGGATACAGTGAAAAGCATGGGGCACAAAGGTAGATTAGTTTAAAAACCATAATTTATTAGATCAAATTTAAAAGTTCAACCTGAACAGGTATAACAAAGTGAGTGAGGTCAGAGCCACGCCACACATTGGGATGACCTTAATCATAGTACAACAAAACACATAAATTTAAATAAATGAACAACAAGGATACTTGCTATAGGCGTGAATGCTACAGATTAGACGGGCTACCTCCGACATGTTTCGCCCTGACTGGGCTTCTCCAGGGAGGGTACAAGTCTGTGAATGGATAGCAAAGATTTGACATTCAAAACAATATGGTTTACTCAGATAGAGAGACAATGGTCAGGGGTCATAATATACATAAATGACTGATTATAAATGCGATTATGTAAGGTCATATACAAATTTCAGAGTATTTATGGTTTTTCAGTGGATATGGGAATGAAACCCCTTCTTAAAACATCGAAAATAGGGTGTATGAACGATTACAAAGGATAATGTCTATGTTTTTTGAAAAAATCTATGGTCACAACATCTTGCAATGAACCTTAGAAATGAGACCTTACACTCCATGATAATACATAAAGAGAACAACAAGGAAATAGAATCAATACAGGGTGTATTAGTTGATACATATAAATAGTTGACACTCATCAGCCATTGCACTTACCACTGTCACTGTAGCGGTGTAAATGGCACCAAGTTGTCCCAAAGGAAGGGGGGGGGCAGAGCGAGAACCAAACGAGACAGGGCCAACCCCCCAGGCCGACTGCCACGCA
>CM070033.1:133354397-133367237 GCA_036250615.1 Ptychadena robeensis
TTGAACGCGCTCCTATGACGCGCGACCAGTCGCCGGAGGAACTTCATGGAGGTAGATCTTTCAGTTCACTACAAGTGTGTACCCGGCCCGGTAATGATGCAGGAACGACCACAAAGGGACCGAACCGGAGCAGAGGTGGCGCATTTACCTCACGGGGGCGTGTGAAACGGGAGCTGCGGCTGAATCTCTAATACAGTGGGTTCTTATAAGGCATCACTATTGGTTTCAGTCATTATGATAGCTCATTGAGAGGACATTCCCATAATCCGGCCGAGAGTAAGCTTCCACCATCGATCCTTTTTTGATTCACGGCTACTGAGTTTAGCCTTATAGAGGTTGTAGCTATTATGTATCGATGCCAGGACCTATTGAAAACAGGATGTATGTCCTGCGACAGGATTATCATAGACCCCAACAAGCCTATCCATTATCAGCCCAGTACAAACTAGAGGGGTGAGTTTTTGCCTCCAAATGTCTTTCATACTTTTTTCTTTACTGATTGGAGATACCTTAATCCCTTGCCCTTGTCAATATTGCCTCATAGTAGTGCTGGACCCCACCAGCGTGTAACCGGCAGATAGTGGCCTGGGGGCCCCGGCCGCGATAAATAAGCCGATTTGTCCGCGTAGGGACACCAGGGGGTGACTTGGGGGTGGCGGGGGCGTCATGATGTAAGGAGCGGAGGAAGAGGGAAGGGTCAGTACAACCACGGCCCGAGACAAGATCCTGGTGACGTGCTAGTTGGTTAGGGCAGTCACCAGATTTTGGTTATATGGTATGAAGGGAATATTCCAGTTAAAATGGCTATGTGTTTTAAAGTTGGATAAGATACTTATCGAGCTTGTAATAGAAGGGCTGGTGGCCGGTACGTTGGAGTGAGTAATCTGTTCTAGCTGGGTGCACGGGTCAGGGGGATCCAGATTGGTTTTGGAAATTGTACAAAGTTTTATATATTTTGAAAGCTGTGGCCTGTATTATATATTTGTTTAATATGTAAACAATTCCAATTTTCCAAAGTTACACACTGGTGTTCAGGTCTTTACTTAAAGTGGACCTACCACCAGGAATCTATGTTTTCATGAATGGCATTAGAAGTGCCAATAATAAGGAAGAATGCAGTGAAAAATAAAAACTTACCTGTAATGAGCAATTTAAGAATATCATCCGGCAGCTCTTCTTACTTCCTGGTTCATTTTAGGCAGAAATAGGCAGGACATCACAGGAAGCAGTGCTCTGCTTTGAAAATTCCAATAGAAGATCACTGAACGCCCCCCAGTGGCCACCCGCAATATTGCACCCCCAGTTTCATGTGTTGCCTTCAGCGAACCAGAAAGTGAGGAGAGCTGTGTGGTAATCTTGTTAAAATGGTCATTACAGGAACGTTTTTGAGTTTTTTTAACTGCATTCCTCCCTATTATTGGCACTTCTAGTGCCATTCATAAAAACATAGATTTCTGGTGGTAGGACCACTTTAAGTATAAGTATATATAACATAAGTATAATAGTGATTACTCCGTTTTCCCACAGTCACGTATGTCCTCTGTTATGTATGAATTCAGCTTGTGCATGTGACCTTTAGATTCATCCTGAGCTCATTGTACATATCAGTTTATTGAAACTAAAGTTTCCAAATGTTGAAATGCTTTTTGCAACAGGAAGTCCTGCATTATTAAAAGCTATCCGTCTCTGTCTTAAACTATATATATTACTATGTATATTGTACAAGTAAATAAATCCAGTTCCCTTCCCATCATATAAATGACAGACGCTTCATACAAAATTAATATATTTGAATGTAGGTTTCAAAAAGAAGAGGTAAGAAAAATTACATTTTTATAAATTGGCTTATGATAAAATTTTACCTGCCAGGCAAATATATTTTAAAATGTTTTTAGGAGCAGAATTATAATTTCATATCATCTCTAGAAGAGATTTTTATTTTTAATGTTATGTTTTAATCTTAATCTTTAAATTGTAATATGTTCATCATCATGGGAAGGGTTGTGGGAATTTTTTTTCAAAGTATTGCTCTAGTAAATGTAGTTAAAAATCTTAACTTTTTTTAGCATTCAAAATGTTTTATTTTTCTTAATTGCAAATACACCAACACCCATTCCAAGTAAAGTACGTCTGTCTTTACATATCATATAAAATAGAGGATACCATATATACTTGAATATAAGCCCAATTTTTCAGCTCCTGGAATTATCTAAAAACATTAAATTTGTCTTAAATTCAGGTCAAGAAATAAAAATTGCGGCATTTTGTAGGTGGATTTTATGAGTGAATTGCAAAGCGCCTGAACATGGAATCATCACCAAATGTGCAGGTGATGTAAAAAAGCGTTGTAGGAACACATATATAAAATAACTTATTTTGTTCCCAAATCCCTTCTCTACATCTCCAGCAATGTATCTGGTAGCCCCAACCCTCCTTTCTGTTTGGGGCGGGAGAGTAATGCAAGTTTTGTTCAATTGATTTTCCCCTGCCAAACAAATTCCATAAAAAATTGCAAGAAATAGGAGGGTGGGATTTTCATCAGTGGATCATCATTTTAAGAGCTGCACATCTCTCAAACCATGATAAGTTTAGCTCATGCCTCTTTTTCAAGTCACATTTTATCTTTACTAGAAGTTGGGGAAATGTAATTGGTATATCAAATGTAAATTTGAGCTTACCTATATATCCCCAGGTACTTAATTTTTTCCTTCGCCCATTTGAATGGAAAGGAATGTTACCAGTCCAGTCAATTGCACCTGTGAAACACTTACAGCCAATGCCTCTGTTTTTGTAATATTATTATTATTATTTGACAAATTAGTATATTAACTCAGGGCTTTAAGCATGATCAGGATCGAGACCTGTGGGTTTGAAAGAAAGAGTAAACTATCATCCACATATGCAGCTAGTTTATGGCAGCCTGTGGGTTTATTACTGCCTTAAATTCTCGGGTCTTTCCTATTGTACAAAGCAGTGATTGTAAGGTGAGAATGTATATCAATGGTGACAGGGGGCATCCCTGACGGATGCCATTAGCTAATGGAAAGTAATCTGATCTGGTCTCGTTCATTATGATTTCTGCTGTTGGTTTTGAGTATAGGGCCATAATCCCTGCTAACATATGTGGGTCTAGTCCTAGGTGTTGTAGTCAAATAAAAGGTATACATAATCTTAACTTGTAAGAAAAATACAATAGTATGTCACAAATAATAAAAAGATATTAAAGCCGGGCACACACGGCTCGATGAAGATACAGATTAGAGCAACATCGGGCACCATGCGCGCTCACAACACTCGAGGTTGCATTAATCTGTTTCTTCATTTGAGTCATCCACGATTACTGTGAGCAGGAACAACAGAACCTGCTCGAAGGAACTCGACTAAACAGGTTTCCAACATGTTGGAAAACCTGGGTCAAAATTACTTTGAACGGGGACAGTGAGTCGCCATCCAATGTAAGGATGTAATGGACGACTGTCAGCTGCACGGCCCACAGATGGCTGTGATCAGCTAGCTGCAGAGGGCGTGGCCAGCACGTCTCTGTGGCAGGGGGGGTGCAGGGTGGCTGACTCTCTGCTTCTCCAGCTGGGGAGATGCAGAGATTCGGGGGACAACGGGGAAACCGGGAGTAGCAGTCTCTGAATGGACAGTGATATTAGAGTTGGTCTTCTCTATTTGTTGTCATGTTTTGGGAGTGTGGGATACTGATCTGTATTCTGCTTCCTTCTAAAGGCTTTCTTGACGTGTATGTATCACTTTTCCTTTCTAGTTTGACATTTGCCTATTTTTTCTGGGACATTGAGCATTGAAGTATAAGTAGAACCTCCATATTGCTTACCTGTCTCTGGGAGCTGATTCTAGCTAAAGCATCTTGTTCTTATTTCATCCTATGGCTATAGAAATCGCATTGCAGTTTAAATAATCAGATAATAATGGAACTTGGTCAAAAAACTGGCCTCCGGAAACATAAGATTTTTCTTATTTCATTGATCTTTCAAAATTGTACGTAGATCTAAATATATACCTAGTAATTCTGTCAAAGAGGCATTAGTAAATATCCTTACAGTCTGTGAAAGCAAACTCTATCATCATTGGATTTTATCTGTAAAAATGCGATACAGCCAGTTAGGTAATTAAAGGTTAATCAACTCTAATTGCTGTTATGTTAATAGTATGCACTGCTACAGATCTGCTACAGTATACTGTATACAAATGATTTGTAGCTCGGGTTACTGAAAACTGTCTACAATTCACTTTAACTATATTGGTGCTCAAGTCTTGGCTCCGTTTTGCACTCCATGTGTTTTCAGGAGCACCAATTAAATGGTCATTATTGACTTGAACGTTCATTGAAGACAAGCCATCAATTTCTTTATCAATAATAAATGCCCTCAACTTAAAGCTGAACTCTGGGATAAGCCATTACTGTCTATATAAAGAGGATATTCTTAAATCTAAGTGTTACTTGTGTATTTATTACAGTACTTTAGTGTGAACACATTTGTGGAGGAGTTACCTATAATAAAGACCAGTCACTGCTATTAGCTCTCCTTGAGCAAGTTGACTGGTCTTGTGTCTGCCCCTTTTTAATATTCTGAAGACCGCCTCTGATAGTGATAGTGATGTCTGGTAGTGATATCCGCTGTCTGATAGTGATGAGCAGCATTGGCAATATTCGTATTTGCCAAAAAATGCAAATTTTTTCACCTAATATTTGCAACTAATTTGAGAATTTGTGATCTCCAGTCATTATTACCTTCAGTGTAAAAAAGATTTTCGCAATAAAAATGCAGATATTCACATATATTCACAATCAACTCTACTGATGCAAAAATCTCAAATATTCGCCATTAAAAAGATAATGTAATGTTGTGTGGTTTTTTTAAATTTCTTTTATTTAAGCCTATAGGAATGGGTAGGATGCCTATGAGACCTCTATACTCATTCAATTCCATAGTTATATGTAATAATATTACATGTAATAATTAGAGAAAAAATATAGAAATTTTTGATAAAATTAGTACTGCAACATTCAATTTACTAGTAAAAAAAATAATAATTCCCAACTCAGCAGAAAAACTTCTTCACTTGTGACCTTACGTCCAACTAAACCACTCCATACTACGCTTACAGCCAATAACTAGTTCTTCTGTAAGAATTAGGATGCTTTTGGGTGTATTTAGTAAAATCATACTGACCTTGGATTTGGTACAAAACAAAAGATTCTGCATACAATATTTCTTTTATGCTTATTCACGTGGTTTCTATTTTCACTGCACAGAGGTATAAATTAGGAAATAGCTATGTAAGCACACGCTGCTTGGTGCTTTTGTCTGGCCTGGCAGAAAGCAAAAAAAAAAAAAGGAATGGCATGAGCATGAATATGTTTCGAAGAGGAACATACTTTCCTACAGGAATTAAGTACAATGAAATAATAATAGCCATGAATGATTTTCGGACCATTTCTGTAAAACAATTCAAAACACTTAGCAACGAATAAAAATCTTGGCTGAGTTTGGTAAGATGCAGACTATTGCCTAACAACCTAGGAATTCTCTTATGACTTAACTGCTGTTAGCAGACCTAACTCTTTAGCAGGGAACACATGTAAAGATATGGACCAGATCGATTGCAGCTTCGAGCGCCGTGCGTGCTCACGCCTATCAATTTGGCCCATATCTAATGTGACAGGGATACCGGGCATGACCGTAAACCACGATCGATGTCCGTTGCTTTGCATGGAGACCATGTGTCTAGTGTTCCAGTGACCAGCAAAGTGCCATTTTAGATATGCACTGACACTGATAAGCATATATTGATATACAATAGCACAAATGGTCATACTTATGTGTTTTAATTAATTAATAATTAATAGATACTACATTAATTTAAAACAAATAGATGACCAAGGTAGCATAACTAAGAACAAACACACAAGTTGTAGACTAGGGTGAACTACCAGCACAAAACCAACACTGTGGGTCTTCCCAAACAGAGCTTACTTAGATTAGGTGGCTTTTAATCATATTTCTAGTATAGAGAGTAAACAATGGTGGTAGCAGTGGGGTTGTTTTTCCTAAGACTTGCACTGGGGTCGATCGGCCACAAAACAAGGGGCTCTCACCATTAGCGACCGACCAGAAAAGCTACGTTGATGATGGTGATACTTTAGATGAGAAACAGGTATCCCCATCAAAAGTATATGACGGTAATCCATGTGTGAGTGGCACACACAGGGATTCCCATCAATTCGGCAGAAGCCGCTGCAGTCGATCCATCAGGCATCCGGCAGCAAATGCTGCATGTATGCCTAGCTTAAGTTACATAAATTACAATTTGTATTCAAAAACATAACTCCAATTTCTATTTCTGTGTGTTATTAAATATCTTTCAAAACCAATTCACTCTTGGTTAGATAACTAATTCAGCACCCTGTGGCCACTTTTGTAAACCTACAAATATATAAACACTCCGCATGTAAAATTCTACAATAGATCTTCATTAGATTTGCCAATCTGCTATAACAATTCATTGCATTTTAAATTCATTATTCCGACTGAACATTGCTTACAAAAAATAAAGTTGTTACATATGATAAATTGTAGTATAAAGAGCTGTTTCTGCAATATGAAGAAAAGCCCTTTCAGCATGTTCCTGTTCATCTCTGACCAAATTTCATGCAGAGTGGAGCTCAAGGCTATGACCTTGGTGAAGAGTTGAAGCCACTGATCATAATGTGAACCCACTGGATAACCTACTGCATAATAGTAATATATTCGGCTGGTTTTATTTTCTTCCATGAAAGATATGATGTTATAACACACTTACACAGATCAATGCCACTTTATTTCAACTGCCATATAAAGAATCACTGCTACCCTAGTGGATTGCACTAAATTGATTTCAGAAAGGTTGCAGAAATGGCACATGATCAAATGATGCTGCCCAGCAAATCAGGGAAGATCAATTTTATCAACTGATTATGTGCTTCTCTATGAATTCTCTTGCAGGATATCTTTACCTAGGGGAACTCGCCATCTCTAACTTTCATCCTATGCTAAGTAGTTGGGTTCTAACCATATTACTCCAGACTGGACACTGGCAGCAGGGCCATTTATCCCGCTCTAAAAGTATGCTGATGCATAGGGCCCCTATTCCGCCCCCCCCCCCCCCCCCCCCTGCAACTGCCATTTCTCAACATGTGTTCAGATCTGGCCTTTGGGGAATTAATTTTGTCCACACTGCCCTAGGAAATGTTGGCCCCAGAAGACATTAGTGGAGGTCATAGATAAAGTTCTGAAGATATACAATGGCTTTCTCATCACTGAACATAGACAAACAAAGAAAACTAGGCATCCATTTTCACTGTCGTTTTGAGTGAGTGATGGAGCATTGTGTCTCTGTCTCTTTGTCTTTCTTAAGGCCCCCATACACGTAGAGAGCTTTTGGCCGATGAGCGTGCGTGCTTGCGGCTGTGGGCCAAATTGCCCCAATCGATCCCTGTCTCCCCAAGCTCGGCCATAAGAGAATAAGAGAACGGACATGTCCATAAATCTCTGGTCGATGCCGTTAGTTTGAATAGGGCTGGCGTCCGCGTTCAAACTAACGGCCGGCACACAAAGGGTGCTTGCCGATACTCTGAGCGACGGGGTGACGCTGTCGCTCGTCTGTCGCCCCCCACTTGATACATTTGTGTGGGCCTTTAGATAGATAACACCCCATTAATTGCTCATTGACTGGGTGGTCGTTATGAGGCCTATGAAAAATGGGGGTCAGTCAGGAATAAGTAGTGACATTAACTAATCATTAAATCCTTCAAAGAAGGTGACAAATCATGCTGGTATTTCAGGATTCATAGGTACTGTTCCCCATATTTTTGGTATTTTAGGCCAAAAATATACATAAAACCCACCACATATTTTTTTCTAATCTAAACAAATACAACCTCAAAATTTTATTCCTGTAAACTTATGTGTAAAAAATGAGAATAATCATGCCTTAAAAAGTGTGCAAGCCCACAGTGAAAATCTGTGAAACTTAAACATTGATTACCCTTCATATACAGCTCAAGTAGTGGTAGTCAAGTAGTGATGGCCGAACACTGGGAACAGGTTGATCGGACTTTTAAAGAAGTCCGACGTCTGCCTGTTCGCGGGCCGATTCCTCTCGGTGGGAAATTTGAATTGGGAAACCCGGAAGTGACGTCAGTTATGTCACATCCGGTACCTAGAACGTATAGTTCCTGGTTGTGCTAGCCGGATGTGATGTCACTGACGTCACTTCCTGTTCTCGGAGCCGGCTTTTCACTGGCAAACCAAGCTCTCTACCGGTCTTCTAGTGAAAAGATTCTTCCTCCGGCAGGATCTCGCTGCTCTTGATCCTGCCGGTGGAAGAATAGTGAGCTCCTTCTCACCGCCGAACGGGGCGGGTCGAACACCCATACTGCTCACCGGCTAAAAGGGGTGCGAACAGTTCACCCTTCACTACTCATAAGCTAACAGTTAACATATATAATTATATATTAGTCATAAAAAGTGTTACTGTCCTGATTCATACTACTGCTCTCATTACAACTTTTATGAACCTTTAATTTGTTTAGTTCTTTTTAAAATATTTTCCCAAATTTCTTAACTTTTCAGACATTATCTTTACAGACACATGGCAGTAGCTGATTCTAGTACATATGATACATTTCCAGACCAGTATGACCATAATAAGACTCAAGTCTTTGTGGAGACTAATAAATATGATGGGAGTACAGCTGTGTACCACAACCCTTTAACTTTCTACTTTGTAAGTGCACAATAAACCCCTTTTGGTTCACATATCCCTGTGTGGTGGTCAGTGTATGATGCCTGTTGGGTCACCCCCTTCACTGGACCATGACAGAATGCTCAGCCCAAAACTGACCAGTGCAGCCCATACTGATTTCCCCTGCTGGACCTGTTTGCTTCCTGGGACTTTTTTTGTGTCTTGGACTTGTTTTGCTGTTACCCTATTTTTACTATGCACCTGCTTGACGTGCGGACATTCCTCTATGTGGCCAAGGCGGATGAGGACTGGTGTCGCTTTTGTTCACCATATCCCTGTCTGGTTGTCAGTGTGTGCTGCCTGTCTGGTCTCCCCCTTCTCTGGATCATGGCAGACAGCGTCCATATTTAGGCAAGACATGACAGTAGGTGTTTTGTCACCTCTTCTAAACCCAGAAATAAGCCCTAGTGCATTTTTTGCACCTAAAATTATTATATAATTATTTTTGGGTAAACTGTACTTTTCAGATATAAACATCACAGGTCTATGTTTGTATGTATCTATGTTTAGTAGGGTCTATTTGTCTTTTTATATTTTTTTTATGGAGTAAAAATTCTTATAATTGTAAATATTTTTTCTCTATAAAGCTGATCTCCATGCTGCAGAAAAACGTAGTCCATAGATCAGCTGAAAGATTGAAAAAATACCACACTTGAAGCTAAATTTCCAGCAAACAGGCAGCTGAATATATACTCTACAGAATTCACAGCAATCTTTGAAGGGGAAAACAAGTTTGGATTCCATCAGTGTGGTGTAATGAGACGCTGCTGGAACGGAGGACCAAGGGTAACAAAGAGAAGACAGACAAGGTCAATAACTACTTCTACAGCAGAAAAACTATAGAAAATTGCCAACTGTAAGAGCTGAGTTCTTGTAATATAAATATATAGAAAAACAACCTTTTACTTTTATGGAATATAAAATGTGTAAATACTGGATAGGTAAAATAAAAACAGGTGTAACTTTGTTCCTATGAACCCTGTATGAACAAAACTTGTATGAAAGTAATTGGTAGGGCCTGCCTCTTGGGACATGAAGTCAATCAGGTGCTTAACATTTAAAGTGCAAACATCAATCATTTGTAATGACAAAAATCAAAACACACTCACAAAACCAAAAAGAATAGCAAGGGATGCTCAGAATACAAAATATACAATTCAATTGATATGGTGTCTTTGTACATTTCTCTGCAAATTTTTGCTTATATTAATAAACAATCGGCAGTTGTTTTTAACACCTATGATTCCCTTCTAATTGTTACCTCTTTGATTTATTCCCTTTTTGACTACTCTTTTGCTGAGCTACATCTTATAAGACTATAGTACCTGTATACAGTTAAGTCGAAATTTCAAGTCGAAATGGCCATGGTGAAATTCTACTATGAGAAATTTTGTTGAAAAAGTAGAAAATTTGTCTTACAATTTCACATTGCCTTTTTTTCAACCACCCCTACAAGACAACAAAATGTTTTGAAGGTGATGGGTTTGAAGCTGTAAAAATTATAAACCATAAGCAGCTAAATAAAGTTGAAAGGGGCAGATGTGGATTGGTCACATCAATCTTCAAATCTTGTGGTCGTAATATTGGTCACTCAGGTTCTTTGAAGCAAAATATGCTATACACAGGCCTCTGCTGACAGGGCTGTGTGTAATAAAGGATTGCCCAAACACACTGGTCCATTGTAAAGGGATCACTTTTTTGCTTTAAGGCAGTAATAATACAGTCTTTCACTATCTTTGTAGGTCAGAGAGTCTATAGGATACAGCTATAGGCTAAGGCTCAAACCCAGTAGGAGAGGTACAGAAGTGGAAGATAGCCTCTAATTCCCAGGCTATATTAGTCTTGTATATATGTATGTTATATGTATTTGATAGTGTTTATATATTCTTACATACACATCTCCTATAGAGCTAATACACGTTGGTAAAAAAACATCTTACATAGCCCCCACATAATGAAATTATCTATAGATGCCTGAATGTTTTTTTATTTTTTTATATACAAGTATATATACCGGTATATATATATATATATATATATATTTTCTCCTATCAACAGATACTTTTGTCCATAAGAAGTGGGGAGAAGGCCACCAAACGCGTCAATAAGAGCTTTTTATCACAATTTTCTATCATATTTTTTGTGTTGTTTTAGTCTACCTTAAAATAAAAAACCAAGGAATTATGTACAAATAACAGGCACCTCCATAAGTCTTTTTTTGTTTTTTGGGAAACCCATAACCACATCTATATATTAAAGGGGATGTTCTCCTATCTGTAGGTTAATCCTACTCAAAAAGTTGGACGCTAACTTTTTAGTAAGTAAGGTAACAAAACACACAAATCAGATATCACCACAACGGTTGTCATGTTCCTTTTTTTCTTTATTTGCTTCTACCTTGTCCGGATGTTTTTTCAGTATGGTCAGGTAACCCTGCACTACTTATGGATTCAAAAATTATGTAAGCTGAGTCAAAAGGGAGCTTTAAAAAATCAAATTCACCATGTAAATCCAAAATCAATGAAATTCTGTAGCGATATTCCCTTTTAAACTCCATGCTTTCACTAACTTTGTTTCAGGCTGTTTACCATCAATAATTCATAGCGACTGACCACAGCCATTATTGGTTAAAAATTAGAATGCCATAAAACAACAACATAGCCAGGTACCTGCTTTTCCAGAGAGGACAGGTCACTTCTCCTGCAATGTTCTAATATAACTATTGTTTTTAAATAATAAATAAATGACACACCAAACAGTCACAGGTTAGAGCAGGAAATCACATCGCGATGCCACATGTCCAATTGTTGATGAATAATTTACATGATTTCAATATTTTATTAGTGTTAAATACTGTATACATTCCAATCCATGCCAATAATACCCTATAGACACATGACATCACATATATTTGAGGTTGGTGGACATCCCATTTCAAAATTAAGTAGAGTAATATGGAGCTGGTCCATGCCGTGATGCTGTAACACTCTTTACTTATATATGTATTGTTTTCACAGGGTATAATGTCAAAGCAACAACACTGAAGCACAACTATCAAATATGCATTCTCTCACTATCTTAATTCTCCTAGTACTTCTGACTGCACCATCTCATCCATCACTGCCCTGTCAGTACTGCTCTAGACGAGATGGTGCCGTCTGCCGAAGATCAAAGCCCCGGGAGCGCTGTGTGCTGTCCGGGTGGCTCCGATCTTCTGTACAGGCTTCTTCACTGACGGCTGGAGATTCAAATGTAAATCGCACAAGAAACAGTTTTCAATGCAGAAGACTGTTTCAGTGTGATTCCCCACATGTGCCCTTTGAAGTTAACCCTCCCTGCCCTGGTGTGTTGATTACACCAGAGGAGAGAGAGTGCCAAAGGAAATTGTACTGGATACAGTGATAACTGTATCCAATACAATTCAAAGTAAAAAAAAACACAAAATACATTTCCAATTGTAATAAAAATTTTATTATAAACAAAACATAAATATGAATACACACTTTTTTAAAATATTTCATACCAAATAAGTATTTTTTAGATTTTATCATTCAGATGATACCTTTTATAAATTTTTTTTTTAATTACATTTTTTTCTTTTTACATAATTGTGTGTTTCAAACATTATTGTATTCAGGATGACTACTAGACTCTTGTACGGACATATTTTGGTTAGTTACAGGCCTACAACAATAAAAAACAATTCCATTAGAGTCTACGGTGCACTTTTGGTACAGAAATCTGGACTTTGAAAGAACACTAGGGAGGTTAAGTACATAATGAGTGGGTAAGCAGGTAAAAAGGATAAAAAGTACCCATCCCAGTATGAGTTACAAAAACGAAAGACAAGGCAAATATAGGTAGTAAACTTAAACCTTATTTCATAGCTGTCAATTTTTGACATCACTTCCAGTATGCAGATCTTGGGTCTTCCACGTTCCACGTACCGGAAGTGCGGTACTTCCAGGGCAGGGTGTTCTTCTTGGCTAAAATAGCAGGTAGAGGGCTTTACTCTCCCTGCTAATGTCC
>CM070033.1:133383206-133393430 GCA_036250615.1 Ptychadena robeensis
CCTATACAGCTTGGAGTAAGACAACATGCATAAAGAGGATGATGTGGCCAAAATACTCATATGCCTAATAATTCTGCACTCCCTGTATAAGCTTCACTGAAATACAATTATAATAGATATTTCCATTACCTCCAGACTGATGAGACAAAGATTAGCTTTACAGACTCCTATGACTCTTCTTATTCCAGGTTATAATATTTGGTGTCTGTACCATGGTACGACTACTGGAATGAGAAATGGAGTAAATGAAACCATTAAATGTAAAATCCCTCACAAAGTATTTCATTACAGACATAAATGATGATCTAGTAGGCTGGTGTCCTACATATTATTCATTGTTGTAAGCAGTTTTGCAGACTTATGCAAAATGTTCCAGAGATGACTGAATCTTTAAAAATCAACTTTAACACCAATTTCATCAAATTTTAAAGCTGACTTATTTTATTTCTTTGTATCTCTTCAAAGTGTAAGAAAGGCGTAACGCCTTTACATTGTGACTGGCTAAAAAAAATACTCAAATATGCCAAGCCATACACAGCAACATTGGGCTTAATATGCCATCTCCTCTCAATTTGAATGGCAGTGAAGTGTAAATGAACAGAAATTGCATGTGCTCCAAAACATGTCCTAGGGCCCTCTACATCTGTAAATTGTGTTCTTAAAGTGTAAACTATAAGAAAGGGGGGGTTATTATTATTATTTATTTTTATAGCGCCAACATATTACGCAGCACTGTACAATACATTAGAGTGGAGATACAAACACACAATAACACACAGGTACAGGTATGACATCGGAGGAGTAGAGGACCCTGCTCGGACGGGCTTACAATCTAATAGGTTGGGGAACAAGGTATACAATAGGTGGGGGGGGGGGGGGGGGGGGGGGGGGGGGGACTGGCATGGTGGTGATGTTAGGGGTGAGAAGATGGATAGGCGAGACTGATGAGGTGGGTTTTTAGTGCTTTTTTTAACAGTGCCAAAAGTAGGAGCAAGTCTAATGGGGTGAGGGAGAGAGTTCCAGAGAGTTGGATCGGCCCTAGAGAAGTCCTGAAGCCTTTGCGTGCGATGAGGTTATTAGCGGGGATGTTATTAGTAGGTCACTGGAGGAGCGGAGGGGGTGGTTAGGGGTGTATTTGTGTACCAGGTTGGAGATGTAAAGAGGCAGGAGGCCTGGAGTGATTTAAAAGCAAGGCACAGAATTTGATTCTCTGGACAATTGGAAGCCAGTGTAGAGATTTGCAGAGAGGAGCAGCAGATGAGGAGCGGTTAGAGGAGTAGATGAGTCTAGCAGCCCCATTCATGATGGACTGAGAAGGTGACAGTTTTGTTAGAGGGAGACCAGAGAGGATGATGTTACAGTAGTCCAGACGATAGATGATGAGAGCATGTACCAGGAGTTTGGTGACACCAAGGCAGCGAGCTTGTGGAATGGGGGAGATAACGGTGTTATTTACAGTAAGTGAGATGTTGGGGGGAAGAGGCTTGGAAGGTGATGGGGGAAAGATGATGAGTTCAGTTTTGCTCAGGTTGAGTTTAAGGAATCTGTCAGCCATCCATGAAGAGATGGCCGATAGGCACTGAGAGATGTTGTCCAGGACAGAGGGAGTGAAGGCCAAGGGTGAATCACTTCAATCTCTTGTCAAATTTTACTCTTACATATGCCTACTCTCACTTTTGTCCCCCGAATCTCTAACACCCTCAAAACTCCAATCTTTTTTTGGATTAGTAATTTACATTCCCAATTTGACAGTGCAACCTTTTAAAGTTTTTACTGTTTCCCTGCGGTTTCAAGGTTAGTAACTAACCCCTGTGAACACCTACAGTCTAATTTCAGCCCCTTAGTTAGAAGAGTCAAACTGTCAGATAGTGCTTCCCTCTTGTCAGATTTTGCTACACTCACACGTTAATTAGGTAAAGAAATCCTGCTTCTTTATGCCACAAGATGTCCTCCGTCTATCAAATTTATATAGATTTTTACACAGAGCTTTCTATCTGACAGCACCTAATGCAACCTCCTCCTGTCATTTGTAGCCCAAATTAGAAAAGATATTAATTCTGATGAAGTTCTTAGGATGCCAATTGACCACACAAAGTAAAACAAGAAAATATAAAATTTGATAATAGAATTGATATTAACCTCCCTAGCGGTTGAGACGAACCCTGTTCGTTCGGTGAACAGGGTCCTCTCAACCGCCGGGGAAGCCGGCGGCGGGGAGACCCTATGCCTCCCCGGAAAGCTGCAGTGATTGTCTTCATCGCTGCAGCATTTCTGGGTTGGCGGCACCGCCCCGATCACGTCACGGTGTTAATGGAGGAGCGCCGGCTTTCTCTCACACGCAGCTGTTGTCAGTAATGACAACAGCTGCGAGTAGAGCTCCGGCGGGAAGCCGGAAACGACAGGCAGTGTACTCTGTACACTGCCTCGATCGCCCAACGGCGCGATACGGGCGGTGCGCTAGGAAGGTTAAAGACTATAGATCCAATTTTGAATCTATAGTCTTTAATATGGAGTTTCAATTACAGCTTCAACTTTTCTGGCAAGACTTTATGGACCCTACCCATATCAACACTTCCGGTATTTGGAATGCATAAGGGGACATCTACTTCCATTTTTCAAAAAGAGGAAGTGGCGTCACAGATGTCACTTCCAGTTTTGGGAGGTTTACCTCCACTCCCTCCAGTTAGTTGGCTAACGTCCCACCCCGCATATCATCTGCACAAGCGGTATGGGACCTTAGGAGGGAGAGGGCGTTTCTCTCCCTTCTAAGGTCCCACACGGCTTGTGCAAATGATATGCGGGGTGAGATGTTAGAAAGGAGAGTAACTACCTCCTAAGTTAACCAGCTAACTGGAGATAGGAGAGGTTAAACCTATTTCACAATCCCAGGATTTTGTGAAATTTTGATTTGGCCAGGAAAGTCCCATAAAAAAAAACGTGACTTTCTTAGCCAAAACAGAAAGCTTGGCAGGTATCAAACAGAGGTTGTTGATTCAGCTATGTTCTCCCCTCTGCTTTCTCTTTGTGAAAAAAAAAAGTGGTAATCTCGCGTTGTACCTAAACTGGTGAAATGTAAACAGGTGGTAGTGCCATCTTGTGGACATATTTAATTTTTTCTGCAGATAGTGAAATTTCATTTTTAAAAGTGTCACTATTTAAATTTGTAAGTTTATTACAAAGCCCCTGAACATGGAAGCATCCTCATATGCATGCAATTTAGAAGGTACCCTAGGGAGGGAGCATTGTGTGTATCCAGGTAGGAGCTGGGGTGGGGGCGGATAAGTCTTGGGCACAGGCTTGGGAACCACTGTGTTAATGCACTTCAACGTTAATTATTTAGCTCATTAAACACCAGAAAAACGAAATATAATTGCAATAGGGGGATGAAATGATGCACAGGCTGTATTTAGAGATGATTGATGAACATTAAGACAACCTATTTAATTTGAAACGTCTACCAACACCCCATAGGTTTAAACAAAAAAATCACGAACGACCTTTTCTTCCAAATGCCATGTAACGCAACCTCTGGTATATACACTGAAGTGACGGCACTATTTTTTCAATTGGACTGTACTGCACACGAGACAGCAAATCCAATGAAAAAGTGGAATATAAAATTCACAGCATTAATAAAGAAAAACATACTGTACAAAAAATGTCCCTGACAGTGCCCACCCAATTTCCAGTTACTCATTAATGTCCCAAAACCAATACCAGCCTCAAAACCTTTACCAGCTTGGTGGGTACTCTCACATAATTATGACTCCTATTTTCCTAAATTAACTAACCAACTGGGTCATTGTCCCTCTTAGGAGCTCACATCCCGATGACCAGCATGTCACCAAAGTGCCTTGATCCATAGATTTTTCTTTATGGGCACTGCAAGGGACCCACCAGCTGCTGTGACAAGAAAAGGACAATAATAACAGAAAATTAGTTAACATACATAAATTTAATTACAACATTTCAATACAACCTTAAAAATTCCTAAATGAAGGGAGGGATCACACTCCCTAAATCCAAAGAGGAAGGGGCTGGCCCGAACCACCCCCCTTTAAATTATCTGCTACCCTCCCCTTCCTGGCCAACATCACTTCCTTTTTACTTTAACCCTCTCCTCCCTCACAGCTGAGGGTGCTCCTGGGCTCTGGTTTTCTATTGCGATTGCACACCTAATGGAACTTGTCCCATAAGAAACACGAATGATCCTTTTTTGAAAATACTATTTGCCTTGATGTAATACTGTTCCATCGTTACATACTTTTTATACCTCATAAGGACATATGTACCCTGACATACTGGCTAGTTGCGATTCCGAGACTAACAATATTGAAGCCAGTAGGTCAGCATAACATCCGGGCAACTAAAAAATTCAGAAGTAGGTCAGCATTTGCAGTCCTGTATTCTCTCCTGACAGGTTAACTTTTAATCATGGTCTTTAACTGCTGTTGATGACTGCCGCCGAATCGTGTTATTAAAAATAATACATCTGAAGACATGATTAACTTATGAAAAGAGAGTGAGCTTTGACTGGCACAGAATGATTGCTGAGAAAATTCATACATAAATCATTTTTTAGACAACTAAAATGAGCTCATCCTAAGGGTGCTTCTAACGGAATCCTTCCTTCTAAATATGGAATGCTTTGCGGGATAAAAAGTAAGGTATAAATATTTAATGGTTCCATCTCTATTCCCTGGGTTGCTGTAAATATTTAAGTGACAGTAGCAGAGTTATGCATTGCTCAGAAACAAAGATTATCGGTGTTATGCGGGGAATACAATAATTATAGTTATTGATCAATATTTATTGTTTGTAAAATATTATTTTCCTTTTCGAATGACCAGTGCTGGTAAGTAGCTTCCAAACCGACATAAATGAGTCAGGTTCGTGAGAAACCATAATGGACTTGTCTGAATTCATCCAGTCAACTGATTGTTTAATGGCACGTGAGCTTTAAAATCCATTAGACTCATAATGAAACTGGAAAAGAATGAAATGTAACATTCTATTTATTCTGTCTGGAGTGTTTAGTGTTTTCAGTTATTTGTGTAATTGGATAAAAATTAATCAGCTTCAATTATTTTCGTTAAATGATAGCAGAAAGCTGGCTTCTGGTAAATGGGAATCTCCTAAAATGTCAACGCTGTTGCATTTTATGGAAGTGTCTTGCCTGACAGTACACATTTAATATTGCTTATAGAGTGTGTATGCCAAATCTCATGAGGAGCTTTAGGTAAACTCCAGTAGAGGAATCTTCCATGGATAGGCAATCAAGACAGAATAGAATAGATGTCTCGTTTAATAGCAGCTGTTAAATTTATGAAATCCCAATATTGTTTTAGGGGTTGGTAATAATTGTATCCCAAGATAGCATGCAACAGTTTGTGAGGGCAGATTCTGATATGTATTTAATACAGTTTGGGGGTAAAAACAACTATGGGGAAAAAGAGGACCTACCGTGCCTGAAGGTCATATACCAACAGATGAACAAATGATCACAAAGCGATTGTTTGGGGAATCGATGCACAACACTTCGGGGAATTGATCTTTGGATGATACTTTGGCTGGGGACCCCATTTTCCCATCCAAAGTATTGGCCAGGGATTGATGGTGATCAAACAGGGAAACACCAACATGTCGGATCCCTGTTTGATCCATTTTCCGATTTTCCAGGATCAATCACTCAAAGTGGGCTGCCTTCCATTCCTAAAAGATCGCTCACCGTAAACCAATGTGCCGATTGATCATTTGGGAATCAAACTAATCATTGACCCACATGAATTAAGAGACCAGGGATAGCTTTCTAGAAAATGAGATAGAAGCTGGATGTCTGCCACCCCTGACCCTGTGAAGTTGAGTCAACTCAACATAACATATGCACTGTCAGCAGTGGTACAGATCTAACTATATCTAAATCCTCTGGGACAGTGGTTCCAAACCTGTGGTCTGCAGAGATCACAGTGGGTGTACACTCAGTGGCATGGTGGGGTTTGTCACACCCTGTGTCCTGCAGCCTCTGACGTACACTGAAAGAGATGCTGGTGAAATGTAAACAAGTGGCCATCTTGTGGACGTTTTACTTATTTTAACTAGAGATGGTGGAATTTCTCTTTGAAAATTTCACTTTTTGACATTGTGAGTAAACTACAAAGCCCCTTTGGGAGAAGTGTCCTCTCCTGCTTTCCTTTGCAGTGTTTAAAAACATAGTCATAGATTTGACATTTTAGTGGGGGTGACCAAATCAGCTGTAGACCAGCATTCAGAGAGTAGAAAGAGGCTTCACAACCTCACTTCCGGGGTCAGGGGTCTATAAAGGGTGAGAACCACTGCTCTAAAGTGTTAAAGGGTTATTTTTTTCCCCATATTTTTGTCTAAAACTTCTGCACAATGTGCTCAGGCACCAGAACTGTCGACTCATCTTAGCCCACAAGTAGAAGAGTAATTATTATTATCAAACAAAAAAAAGTGCACAAATGATTTATGATGGGAGCTCAGCTATAAGTTTTGTATGCAACGATTTTAATACCGTATTTTTTGGCATATAAGACACACTTTTTCACCCCCAAAATTGGGGGGCAAAAAGTGCCTGTGTCTTATATGCCGAATGCAGGACCCCCCCCCCCCCGCCAGTCGGCTGCCGGTGGTCGCAACCTGCAAGGAGATTAGCTGGGGGGCTTGGAGAAAGCTGTCATGATGTGAGATTTGCCGGCTACTGCCGACTCTCACATCTGAATGTCTAATTTCCTATGACAGCCCTGAACTGCATATTGAAATAAGAGAATAAGGATAGATGAACTTGCATTACCGTTCTCTTCTGTCCGTGGGAAGGACACAGTGAGAGGAGAGGAGACAGCCCGGCACCCCCTCCTCCTGTAGCGTGTACCTGCTGCTAGTGACACCTACTTGCTGAATTGGATATTGCATTCACTGAAAATATTGCATTAACCCAATTGATGTAAAAACTTTTTGTTTTTTATTCTGAAATTTCTTACAGTAAGAATTTAATGTAAAATGTTACTCTTTCTGTTTAGGCTATTTAATTATTCAAGAGGATTTATCTCATCAGTTGGCGAAAAATTTTGGATAACGGAAATTAGATCTCTTAATGGTTTCAGGTGACAAAAATCATGGATTGAATTTCATAAAAATACTTGCTACAAAGATTGTCTGCTAAAATCCATTAAAAAGCATTTAACATATAATCATACATTAGGAACATTTGTGATATAGCCATGACCTAGTTCTACATTAGGTTATTGACATTCTAGATTGTCACTGATGGATTAGTACATTGGGAAGGTTACCTTGAAGGGACACTCAGAAGAATAAATCTGCACTAAAACTGGTACTCAATTGTTTTTTAATATTATAGTTTAGCAAAGATCAGACTGGGTCATGCTTTCTGATTATTATGTCGGCGAAAAGGTAGTGAATTCGGATCAATACGCCTTTTTATATGAGTAAAAGTCATATTTAAGTGAACCTCCCTAGCGGCACAATGTTTTTTTTTAAATTGGTATCGACGTTTAAACAGATTATAATGTAATCTGTTTAAATGTAATGCCAGCTCAGTCCCCTCACATCCCCTGCATTGTCTATGATTCTGGAGATGTGAATACTTTTTTAATACAGTCAAATGGCAAGAGCACCTCCCACATCCCCAGTGTCATCACTGATATCAGAGTCATGGATCCAGATTGGAAAAAGATTGGAGGATACCATTGCTCACCTAGACTCACCTAGAACAGGGAAGGAATACTGAGTGTGGAAAATTAACCCCCTGGCATTCCTGACGGCACCATCTAGTCCAGCGCTGCCCTGTCAGTACTGCACTGGACAGATGGAGCTGTCTGGCAGAGATCAGAGCCCCAGCAGCACAAACTCACCACTCTGCACTGTCCTGGTAGCTCCGATCTTCTGAACTGGCTTCTGCATGGAAGACGTTACCCCTGTCAGGATCCAAACCCAGGGATGCTCCGGTGTCTGGCTGCAGCTCTATCCCGTGAGCCACCGGAATGTTTGTTCAGTACCTTGTCCGATACCTTATACAAAGGCACCTTCTTACCTAGTATTCATTGAACCCTGAACCCTTAGTCCCACCCATGGACTTCCTATAAAAGCCAGGTCCTTGCTTAGCTTCAATGCCAGATTATTGTGCTTCCAGCCAGTGTCTAGCTTCCTGTTTATCCCTGCTCCTGCTTATGATCATCTTTGTTTGACCCTTGCTTTGACCACCCGACAACTCCTTATCTTGCTCCTTTGTGACTCGACACCACCGGCTTTAGACCCACGCTTGTTTTTGACCACGCTTCTGCTTGCTGCCTTTCACTACCTGTTGATCCTGCCATTACTGTCTCAGCTACTGGACTCCGGGCCTGACCACTGATCGTTACATCCCCCCGCAGAGTGATGTGATGATGTCACATTAGGGCGGCGGCGGGAGATTCGAAACAAAATAGGCAGTTTTCCACTCTTTGCCTATATATGTTAGGGTCTACGTATTGCCAAAGTAGATGTAAAGGTTTATATGATTTTTTTTTTTTATTTTTTTTTAGTTTACAACCACTTTAGCTCACCTCTTACAATCCTAAATACTGTCCATCTCCAGTTCTGTAACTGTAAAAAATGACTTTCTCTTCCTATCATTATTTAACTGCAGTACCCCAAATGGTCACTAGAAAGGGCTGGATGAAGGTTTGCAATGCTGAAAAATCATTTACCAAAACTCGGGAAGGAAGTATCATTATGTGACATCCCCTTCCCAAATCTTTTGCTTAAGGTCTTATTTCCACGTAAGTGATCAGTCGCAATTTTAACCCTGGCGCCAATTCATTTCAATAGGGTAAATTCAACATTCGCTGTGGACACAATGTGGCTCGCGTCTTACCACGTTTTAGATCGCGGACCACGTGCAGTTGTGGACGAATGTGCACATAGACATGAATGGGCGCAGTTCAAAATCGCGTATCACTGAATTGCGACACGATTTTTAAACGCGCCCCGATTCATTCTCTATGGGAGCGATCATGTGTGAACCTGTCTGTCCCAATCGCCCAAAAAATCCAATCCAAAAATGCACCCAAATCACGCTAGATCACACCCAATCGCTAGCAAGAAAAATCCCTAGCAAGAAGAATCCCTAGCGATCACCGCTTAGTGGACACATGCGGTAACTGAATAGCAGCTTTCACCACCATTGTGCAACTTCATCGGAGGAGAGGATAATTGGGCTTTACTGAAAAAAACCCCATACACCTTATAATCTTACCATACATTTTCTGTACAATCACGTTTTCTTCTACCAAAACCATGTAATATGAGGAGCTTTCTAATCCTTCCAATCACTATGTATTCTATCAGGGAGGACCCAGCACTACATAGTTGTTGGTAGATCTAAAGGAAATTGTAGGGAGTGATCTTAAGGCGTATGAATGAGATTTTGCTTAAGTAGCATATCACCAGCCAGGGTTTTTGTGGTATCAGTTCCTAGAGACTTGCATTGTGTCCAACATATGGTAAACTTTAAATTTTTTTGTAAACAATTCTTGTATTTTTCGGTTCATAAGAGGCACCCTATACAGTGGAGCATCTTCTCTGCCGGACGGACCTCCATGCCTCAACATTGAAGTTCCCACTCTGAAGATCTTTGTATGTGAGTGGCAGCTTCAGCCAACTCACACACAAAAGTCGCTGACTACTGCAGCAGTCGCTCACAGTCAGCTGCTTTAGTCCACTCACATACGTAAGACGTATGCATCCCCCTACAAAAAGTGTGTCTTATGGTGCGAAGAATACAGTATTTTAAATAGCTTAGTATCTTACTACTGTAGATTGAAACAACACTTTGAAATAACCTTCAGGTCTTAGAGAACACTGCTAATATTTATTATATCTACTTTTCATGGTAAGTTAAAGCGGATGTAAACTCAATATGTAAAGATGACATATGTTAAGTTAAAGTTTGACTTACCTCTGAGCTGGTATGATGGTGGCTTAGGGCTCCAGGATCCTTAAAATAATATACTCACCTGCTGTTCCGTGGAATTGTATGAGCGATTCAATATTAATTCACCAGGCTTTCGAGGGTTAACTCCGAATGCAATATTGTGGGTGACCACTAGTGATGGCGCAAATGTCCGCGAACCCGGCGAACCCCATCGACTTCAATGGGCAGGCGAACATTAAAAAACAAAGGGACCCTTTCTGGCCACAATAGTG
>CM070033.1:133400885-133416761 GCA_036250615.1 Ptychadena robeensis
ATCTCCCATTAGGGGGGCTCTGGGTGAAGACCTAGCCGGGGCTTAGACTCCTCCTTGAGCTGATGGGAGACCCCTTGTCCACCCGTGACACCCAGGAGATCTGACAGCAGATGAGAAAAAATTTTCATCTTCAAAATTTCTCCTCATGTATACAAGACCAAAGTCTTAAAATGTATACAAGACCAAAGTCTGTTCTTTTACAATAGTATTACTGTTCCATAAATATATTTGCAAGAGACATCACAGCAGGACTGGATGACTGAACGGTGTCATAACAGTTATACAAACCATATATAGAGAAGCAACCATGTAGGTTATGGTGAGAAGGGATTAAAGGAATCAAAAAGCCCTTAACTCGAGCAGTGCATAGCACAATCAAGCCTTCTTAAGACAGAAGGTATTTACACGGCCCAATCCATCACAAATCCCAAAAGTTTAGGTAGAAACCCTTGTTTCCCAGTGGAATCCTGGAAAATAACTCCTGATACTAGGAGTTCTGTAAAAAAAAACATCTACTACATTTGTCTACATTTTAGATAGTATAAAGAGGGCACCAAGCATACCAGTTGCAAGAAGAACCTGGTTCATCTGGTCATCTGGTTCTTTTAGATTGAATATACCCGAATTCTACATACATATTTTTTTATTTAATTTTACCAATTGAAAGCCCTCTGACCTGTACCTTGTAGATTAGAAAATCCATACACCGTTGCTGGTATTCCTGGTGTAGGCCAGACACTCCACAAACTTTACCCTTCGGCAGAACCAACCCGCGACTATCGCTGGTACATAATAACTTTAAATAATAAGCTATTAAAATGATGAATAGTCCTAATAGGCTTTAAATATGAAAACTTGTCTAATTTGGCTAATTTAAGTACCAGGTGGTGTACAACAAAGTGAGAGATTCTTGGAATGGCAAATGCATGAGTTGGAAATTGGCAGATCAGTTCAGCTAGAGAAATTTGTGTAGGAGAAAACACTCGGAAAGCTCCATAAATCTGTTCAAAGAGAAACTCAATCAATACCATTATGGAAGTAGTAGTGGAATGTTTAATATTTAATTTGATGAAATTTGATTTAATTTGAGATGTTTAAACATTTTGGAGTCATCATTGCCATGAAAACAACACATAATGAAAATAATAACAAAGGGGTTCCTCGCTTTAAAATGTATCACATTATGTCTATTACATAGTCACACTTTTTAATATTGTTTATTAAATGTAATGTAAATGTAAATAGACAAACATTCGAAAAACAAGCAAAAAAATTACAGTTCCAACTCAATATCTCATCAACAATTTACAAATTGTCATAGAGTCACAAGCATAGTCAATGAGATGTTTAAATTTTGACATAGGCATACAAATACAGTACATGTAAATTGTATGCAGACTAAAACTGAGCCATTCAATTATAACAACTATCGGTGCAGCTTTGGTCTGCAATCTCATTGACCATCTTGAACTCTGTTCCTTGGTTCCCTTCACTAATCTCAACACTACTATTGTGCTCTGTTGTGACATAGTGGTCAAGTAAGGAACTGTAGAAAGATGGATATGTACCCCCATCCCATTTGTGAGGAAGGTGATGAAAACCTTATATCTCAGACAACCTGAACTTTTCACCTATTGTCTTGGTGGGCTTGGTGGGCTTTTTCCAGCCCAAACATTTTCAAATGCATGCAGAGACATGTATAGATTTAATTTCAGTTAGCAGGGGTTACACCAGACCCTGATTGCCCCCACACATGTCATAACTCCTACAGTACTTCTTTTGTGGCAGTCCAGCCATGCCTGTAGGGCTTGACTGCTAGGCTGACACAATCCTTATAGACCTGGACCAACAGATAATTTGTACCAAGTTACAGACTAGTCCTTACGTTGAGTGACCTCCCACACATTAAATTATTTTCACTTTGCAATACACAGGGCCTCTGTGAGAGTAATTGTCGGGAGATGGCATCACCCTTCGCCAGGGATATACCAAAACAGTAACAGAGAATTTTACAGAACAGAACATGAACATGGTTGGGGTAGTAGTTACGCCCCCCATACACCTTTAGATCATTCTATACAATTTCCTTTACATCTACCAACAACTATTTTAGGTTTAGAAAGGTCCTCATATTACATGGTTTTGGTAGAACAAAAGTTAATGGTACAGCAATTGTATGGTAAGATTATAAGGTGTATGGGGGCCTTTAAGTACAAACAATTACTCCCAGAACTTCTTTTGGCCAGCAATGCTAACATTTTCATGAAGGATCTCTTGTAAAGATTTGCTTGTATGTATGGTGGCTATATATAACATAATGTATTGGATCTAATTTGGAGTGTTAAAAAACAGTAGTATAGAGGTATATTTAGTATATTAGCTTGATAAAAAATACATTTATGAGTGCTTTCCAGTGTTGGCTCTAATGCATCTGATGATTTGCCCAATCCAATAATATCTTCAGCTGTTCATGGATTTCACAGGCTTGTTTAGTGTGGAAATTTGTTAGAAGGATTTAGGCTAAAACTGCTAAACCTCATCACAAGTCCACCATCAGTATAGATAACACTGGTATACAATGATTTTGGTGCCAAAATGCCTGAACAATTTTATGGGGCTGATTAAGAATATGCCTATTCCAGATTGCCACTAGTTTCTGATATGTTTCATTACTAAATAAAAAAAAATTTTCTTTCACCTTTTCTCCACATTTTGTAAACCATATGTGGAGCCCAAGACTTAAGGCCCCCATACACGTGTCGGATTCCGGCACGATCGATTCCGGGCGCGTGCACGCGAAACGATCGTGCCGGAATCGCGTGCAGCCCACCTTGTCCAATCGTTCGCGTCCGATTGATCGGGGGCTCAGAATCGGATCCGACGGAGAACCAACATGTTGGTCTTTCTGATCCGATTCTGCACACATCAGGGGGAGTTGCCATTTGGGAAGTAAGCGATCAGACACGGAATCGTCCAGGAATCCGTGGGACAAGGTGGTATGCAGCGATCGGATACCCTTAATTGGCTGATTGATCGGAGCTCCGATTCCCGCTGAGATCGCCGGAATCGATCGGGTGAGTGATCAATTGGCCATGGAATCCGACACGTGTATGGCTAGCTTTATCCTGGTCTGCAAGCTGTAGTCCAAAATAAGCTGGGTATACACAAAGCACACAGTCTGTGATATTTCTATTTTGTATTCTCCACAGAACTCTTTTGGAATAAACACAGTCTAGCTTGACAAACTTATACTGTAGCTGACATCTTTCCTGGGTGCTGGGTGTGTCTCATCAAAAAGAAGCTGATGGTAGTTGGAGACACGGTGCTAGCTGCAGACACAGACCACACACAGAGAGTGTGTGGCCCAGGCTGGTGACTACTAGGGGTCAGGCCATTTAGGTTCCCTGCAGGGAATGCCATTTTGCAAGAACTTTGTTTAAGATTAACCCCTGCGAAGACGTGTTTTGTTTGGATAACAAATATGGGTGGAAAACCCTAAAGAGACACATGTTTAGTGGATGTACCTCTTTTGAAAGCATGCCTTCAAGGCTCAAACCCCACAAGTCAAGAGACCAAAAGCTATTGGATTGGTGTTAACACACAAGTCATAATGGGTAAATGCATTATTTTCATGGATGTCCATTATTTAACCTCCTGAGCATTATGCCCAAAGCCAGTACAGGCGCAGTTTGATCTTGGATTAAACTGTGCCTGTGCCAGGATCGGCCACAATCACCAGTTCTCCATGAGCCTGCAGCATTTCTGTATTGCTGCAGGCTCACAGAGTTTTACCGGGGCCGAGTCTTTGGTTTCCCCCACCGAAGGGGGCGGTGCCATAGACCACGACAGAGTACAGTGTACAAAACTAGAACCAATTCAGCAAAAGTAATAGAATTTATAAATTCAGCACTCTCAATATATCTTAAATATATTAAAAAAACCTTGGTACCTGGAAAAAATAAAATGTTTGTAAAACTGTGTTATCAGACACTTCACAGGCCTATTCTTTTCTTAATCTGTACTACTTACAGTATATAAGGGCTTCCAGTGTTTTTTTGTATGATTATAATTAGTGTTTTGAAACTGTCTGACTAACTACACCTCATGGATTGTGCTATCACCTAAGCAGTGGATGCTGGAGGAATATATTGTAAGGTTGTACTTTACCATCTAAATATATGCGCTTTATATACTTTCCTGTGTGTTACATATATTATTCTTATGGAAAAGCCAGTCCTCTCAGTTAAGTACCATAGTCTTAGCAGAGGAAATAAAAAATTTTTTGGGGGGGGGATAACTTTGTATGTAGCTTTATGAATTCATTCTTTACAAAGACACCTCTACCCATTGTTAGCCTAGCCTTGGACTTTTGAGAGGACCAATGCTCTACAGTCCAGTTCCTGTCTTTAGCAAACCTCAGCCTGAGGCTAGGTCTACACTAGGCAGACCCCAAAACTGGGGGAAGTGTTTTAAAACGTAGGCATGCAGTGTCCATTGTGCACACCTGCAGTTTGCCTACTCGGTTGCTGTTTCTGTCCATTTAAGGCACGGTATTCTCCACATCTGCATTACTACGCCCTTTACTTTTTATGAGCAAACCCGATGCATTTTGCTCATGTCACATAAAGTGGCTGTTTACCAAGGGGTGCGTTATGTGACTCTGGTGTGTGATGTCTGCAGCAAGGCCCCCTGATGTGGATCATGATGCCAGTATAGATTGGCACGTCATTTTCCATAGGGGAATGCAGGCGCCGCCTGCACTACGTGTTTTACCTGTGGTCCCTGCACTCCAGCGCAGACTGCAGGTTAGTGTAGACTCGGCATACATGGAGTTTGCCCACTATTCAGGCTCTGTTAATCTGTCAATTTCTCTCTGCTGATTTATGTTCTGCTTCTGCCAGGTTATAACTGTGCTGTACTAATTTTAAAATTATGGTGATCTCTTCTGGCTCATCTTGCTGGCAAAGGGCCTGGTATGCTCTGGAAAATGGGGCGCCCCAAACAGTATGGGCCCCACCCAAACAAGCCAGACCCCATTTATCAAGCCTGAAAAGGACACGAAGAAGGGGGCACCTCCCCCTGTGCCAACAGGTCCCATACAATATCTCAATGGAGACCCTTTGTTAAGATAAGGGGGGTCTCATCCCCACAACATTGACCAGGTATTGTGGGGATGCAGGCTTATTAAGTAACCACTCTGCTCATGGTTCCCCTTTTCCAGAGCATACCAGACCCTTGGCCAACAGGCAAAAAATAGGTATTGTGGCTACAGTTATGACCTGCTAGCCGTGAACATGTGAAGGGTCGCAGTTTGCTTCGAACATGCGAACAGTGGGTATTTGCAGAAGGTCGTTCCGACGATTCGCAAAGGCCCTTGGCCAATCGGCTATCACTTCTTGTCACCCTAGCAACATGACGTGTCTTTTTTTTTACTACCCCATCCCTCTATCCTGTTTCTTTTGCTTTATTGTATTTGAGATTTGGTAGGGCATCCAATGGCTTTGTCTGTGCTATTTACAATTAGCAATACTCAATGCGTCTCTACACTTTGCCCAAACATATTATTTGTTTATTGGCTGGCCAATTTGTCATACTTGCTGATCTTTCCCCTCCCCATCCCCTTTTTTAGGGTTGATTTCCTATTTCCTCTGTAAATATCTTATTATAATGTTTAATAGTGAAGGCCAAACTGTCCGCATAGGATGTCCGCTTTTCTACTCTCGGCAAACAGTGCGGGTGTTCGACCCACCAGGTTCGTAAAAAGGAGATTTTTATTCTTCAGCTGGCCGGATCAGGAGCAGAAAGATCTGTCCAGTGGAGGAATATTTTTGCTAGAGAACCCGGTCTCTAGGGAGAAATCGGCTCTGAAAAACGGAAGTGACGTAATCGAAATAAGGAACTGTGCATTCCAGATACCGTAAGTGATGGCACTGACGTCACTTCTGATTTTTCCGATTCAAGTTCGCAGGAAATTTTGTATTTTCCCACAAACACGTCGGCCTTTTCTAAAAAATCTGATCCACCTGTTCGCGAACAGATGTGGCCAATGTTCGGCCATTACTAACATTTAATTTGAGATCTGTAGTTTTCCCATTTTTTCATGGTTGTATATTAAACAATAAAAATGTATTGATAAAAAGAATAATACCATGTGAAATATGCACAATTATATACATAAGTATTGGAGAAATGGTTGTGAAACTTTATTATATGAAGACAATCTATCAGCATGCAGCCTTTATTATAATGAATTACCGTATATGCCGGCGTATAAGACGACTGGGCGTATAAGACGACCCCCCAACTTTTACAGTTAAAATATAGAGTTTGTTATATACTCGCCGTATAAGACTACCCGGGGTGTAAGTAGTAGTAGGTGAGAATTACTGACCCTGAAAGTTTCATCATTATACTACAAATGGTTTTCCTGCTATGAATGTAAAAAAGTTAAAACAGAGCTACAGCCTGTGTTCTCCGTAATCATTGCATAGCATCATGTATCCATGGCAACACTGCCCTGTTCTTCCCTTGCTCTGCTCTGATACAATGTATCATTAGTCAGCGTGGCAGATTCAGGCAGCACGGAATCGTACAGACAGTAACGGCTTCCAGAGATGGTCCCCTGCACCCCCCAGCCTGCAGCACCCGGCGTATAAGACGACTCCCGACTTTGGGGAGGATTTTAAAGTACTGAAAAGTCGTCTTATACGCCGGCATATACGGTACTTCTTCAAATGAGATTTGAAAGTGTTTCATTACAAATCCATGTATTGCATATTTACAATTTTTTTATGCCAATGTGAATAAGCTAGTGGTGGCCGAACATAGGAAGTTTCCGTCCTCAAACAGGCGGATCGGACTTTTAAAAAAAGCCTGCTGTCGGACGTCACATCTGGCCTGTAACTGGTACAATGCTAGAGATCGGTTGTCTCTACCCGATCTCTAGTAAAAATAATTCTTCCGGCTGGACCAGGCGTGGAAAGGTCTAGCTGGAGGAAAAACTATAGCTGGCGTACTGTTCACCGGCAAGAAGAAGAGAGAACATTCAATGTTTGCGCCGAACTGTCCGCCCGGCGGACGGTGCGGCCGTCACAACGTTCGCTTTGATACTGCCTAAAATGTGCAGTGAGATGCAGTGACATCAAGAATTTTTTTATTTATTGGGCTCAGCCATTTCCCTTTGTATTTTAGGCATCAGTCTTGTGTAAACCTTGTACTTGCCAGGTGGGATTTTCAGAATTTGAAGTGCAACAAAACAGTTGATGCATTTTGGGATTTAAACTTTAATCAATCTAATAAGAAAAGGATTTGAGGTATTTTCTGAAACATGCTGTAACAAAGCCTTTTTTTTTCAAAAAGAACTGTGATTTTGGAGTCAAGATCTGACATGCCAGAAATTAAATCTAACCTCTCTTTAAGTCTCTCAGGACAAAAAATTGCATCATCTAAGATTTAAAAAAAAGGATTGGGCTCAACGTGTTTACACATGCAGAAATTACACAAAAAAATAATTAGTTCTATTTGATTTCTGATGACATGGCTTGGCAATTGTAATAGAGGTAACAGAGTCACCCAATGTCTGCGTTAGGAACTGAATTAAGGAACATTTTCTGTTCTTTTTGATTTTCATTTATTAAGTAATTGGGGGCTCCTGTAGCTTATTTTGCTATATGTGAACATTCTAGCAAAGTATGCAAAGGATTCCTGAAGGTGACAACATTCTTCCATGCTTGTACCCTCTATTGGCATGTGCAACAGAATGACAAAACATGTGAAGAAATTTGTGACAAAGACTCTACACCTATAAGAAAGTAAAACTTCCAACTTTTGACCCCTGTAGACACTATTTGACTGTCCGCTGGCTGTTTGGGGGGCACGTGCGCGGCAGTCGATCAGCCGACAATTCGGACAGGAATCTGCCCATCTACAGTATGCTAGGCTTTATACATACGTTTACGTTATGGCTTTGATGGAATTGTATGCCTAGTTACTCAAAACCAGAAAGGAATTCTAATGGCACTAAGTCACTAAGTATTTTTTAAGAACAACTGAAGTTTCAAGGGTAAAATTATTTTTACATAATATTGACAGTCAATAGCTTCTGTCAGATGCTGGCTTACATGTACTTGTCAGAAAAGGGTTTACACTCAGAGCTCTGTGGAGTGCATAGGGGTGTGCTACATAATTTTTTATATCCTTCTATGTTCATAGTTAAGAGAACCAACAGCTTAGCTCCCAAATGTAAACTTTCCATAATGATGGACAGCCTGGAGGAAGGACCACGTGCTGTCATGCTGAATATTGGCATTGGTTTGAATGAACTCGCTGCATATAAATACAATTTTCATAAAATAGTTTTGGCCAGAACTACAAATGCAATAAAGAGGGTAAAGAGATGTCCACTATCCCCATCACATCAATACATACAAAGGGAGAAAAGTTAATCTTGAAGGGGTTAACATACCAAGAGGTGGCTAGCCTCGGGGGATTTTTCGTGGCTAGAAATCGTATGCCTGAGGTAACACAATGTTATAAATGAAGTAACAACTTTATTATACATGTTTTCAGATCACATCCATAGTTGGTAATAAATACATAGTTAAATAAGCCACATACAGTGAGATAAATATACATACACCATACATTTGATACAGTATGGATCCAGGGCCCACCAATCATAGTCTGAAAGCTTGGACAGCCCCTGACAACGATTGGTGGGACCTTGATCCATGGTAAGTATGCCTATCTATACTGTATGGTACATTTGATAAAGCAACCATGGAGGCATTTCCTCCATGGCAAGAAGATCATATGGTAGCCTGAGGATTTATATGTAACTTTCTATAGTAGCAACTGATATGCTGTTTTATTTATCCAGATAATTTATCGACCTGACTCTTTTACCATTACACCATCAACCTTGAGTGGGGTTTCCCTCCCCTCCTGAGGAGGCCGATGTTAGAGGGCCGAAATGCATCGAGGGGGTCTATGGTGTTAGGGAGGACGTTCAGTGCTTCCCTTCCACACACCACACCTGTTTTACCTATAACATGTATATTTATAACATATTGTATCAAATGTATGGTGTATGTATATTTATCTCGCTGTATGTGGCTAGCCACCTCTTGGTATGTTAACCCCCTTCCAGGTTAACTTTCCTCCCTTTGTATAGAAGTCTACTGACAGTATATACAGCATACATGTTAGTCACCAGTTTTAAAGCTCATGTGTGTGTTTTTTTTTAAACTAGAAAAATACAACAGTTTTGACCCAATGATGTCAAGTACAACACACAATCTTAGCCAAGACACCTGAAATAATCATCTCACATTTGTTCATCAACCTTCACTTCACTAGATTAATCATCGGGCATTGGTTAACTGGGTTGGAGGCATGTATACAGAAATGAAAAAATAAATAGTAACAGAATGTAACATAACAAATTAACCAGAGAACAAAACAGAACAGAACAAGCCATACCTATTTCCTTCTATTTGTTTTACCTAAACCATGTAATATGAGGGACTTTCTAAACAACCAAGTCTACCTGTGATAAATCGCAGAGGACCCGGCACTACATAGTTGTTGGTAGATCTAAAGGATATCTGACAGAGAGATCTAAAGGTGTATGGCCAGCTTTAGTCTTTGTAATTGACAATTAGACAACCTTTCATTTACCGTGACTTAGCCACATGCACCATCTAGTGGTGAATATAGAAGCTGCATCCTATTCTCCATTGATCAAGTTCTTAAGGTTCAAGTTCTAAATAATAATAATTATTATTATTATTATTATTAACATTTACTTATATAGAAAATATTACACAGTGCTGTACATTAAATTAGAGTTGAAATGTTGCACAAGATAACACACAGGTACAGGTTATGACAGTTGAGGACCCTGCCCGGAAAAAGAGGGAGGTGCAGAGGGTTTCTGCTTGCAGGTTTTTAAAAAATTTATGGCTAATAGCAAGTGACTCATTTTGGGTGTTTCTTTCA
This sequence comes from Ptychadena robeensis, assembly GCA_036250615.1. Classification (NCBI taxonomy): domain Eukaryota; kingdom Metazoa; phylum Chordata; class Amphibia; order Anura; family Ptychadenidae; genus Ptychadena; species Ptychadena robeensis. Next base: position 133,410,885 of record CM070033.1, read on the forward strand.
TTTGTGATTTATTGCGTCAACTTTTGTCAAGCTGCTTGGTGATAATCTTGTAGCCCATACCAGCCGTGAGTAGGTCTACAGTCTTGTCCCTGACATCCTTGGACAGCTCTTGGGTCTTGGTCATGGGCATGGTTTTTTGGACAGGTATATATATATATATATATATATATATACAGGTATTGCAACAAGGATAAAATTACAGCACTCCAATTCACAGAGGTCCTCCTAATCAAAGCTCATATAGTGAAGACTTCTGAGAGTCTGAAAACTTGCTGGTTGATAGGGGATCAAATACTTATTTAGTATTAATATCTGGCAGCTACAAAAAAAACTCCCATTACAATTATAGGCTGTTTATTTTTTCGTCAGAGGGCAAATGTCAGAAATCAGCATAGAATCAAATTGACAGGATGGGCTATGGAGGAAACAGAGTATTGTGAAAAGTGGGCTTAGTGGCGGAGACAGTGACATAGGTTAAGGGTGGAGTTTAGTTGAAGGAAATTAGGAGGCCAGGAAAAGGATGATCCTTCTTAGAGTGAAGATAGGGATGGTTAAAATTTTTCAACTTTTTCACTGATATTTCACATAGCCGAATTTGGATGGGGCAATTTAGATTTCTCATCGAAATTTCTACTAAAGAAATAACTTATAGCATTGATTACAAATATTATTTGAAACTATGCTTGCTAATTTGCATGTGCATGCCTATGCTGCTAGCTAACTTTGTGAGCTGATTGCAAAGCCCCTGAACATGGTATCATCACAAATTGCTGGACATGTAGAGAAGGGTTGTCGGAACATTTGAAAAACAGAATTTTTTGCTCTAGCATGTGTAATTTGTGTATAAATTAGGTTCAAATCAAAGATGAAATTTTGACTTGACTTTGAACTTAATTTATGCAAAAATGTATTTGTATTGGGGCAATACTTTCTTTTTTTTTTTGTATATCATCAATCCCTCTTTACATCTCCAGCAAGTTTGGTAATGATAACATGTTCAGGGGCTTTGCAATCAGCTCACAAAGTTGACCTGGTTGAATTTTTCTAAATTGATACCTATGCTTATATAGTTAAATTACATACTTGAGTATGTATTGAACCATATCTAATTAATACAAAGTTTGCAGACAATTTGTGAATTCATGGTACAAAGGGCTAAAAATTTCTGACAGACGAGAGCAAAGCAGAAGATAATTACATTTCTAGGTTAAATATATTGACCCATCAGCGTCAGTGTGTCATATTTTATGATATATTTACCCAATATGTTATAAATGCTGTGTGGGTGCAACGCCTATTTTCTACCACTAAAGGTCCTCAGTGTGCTATTTGGCATAGTAAGATTAAAGTTACCTGGAGCACACTTTATCAGTCACTTTTATAACTGGAGAATGTAGAATGTTGCAAGAAAAGTATCTACAACATTGGGCTCCATTGACTGATGTTAATCCTGTAAGTTTGCTAAATACATATATCTTTTATACTGACAATTTTAAACCAGTGTTTACAAAATGTGTTTTTTGTTTCTATGCATTAAAGAAAATGATTTTAATGTGACATATTAAATTATAATAATCCTCTAGGTGGTGGCAATGTATATTTGCAATGAGTACTGTTGGTATTCATGTCAGTCGTAATTTCTCAATGAATTTCCTGACAAAAAAGATACAAAAGGGGAACCCCAAATTTATCTTAACCATCTAAACTGGATTTTTCGGCACAGATTTAATCAGTTTCACAACATATGTATTATGATTAAAGGTCTTTAATAAAACATATATATCTGGACCATATACTTTCAGGTCCTTTCAGGTGATCCTAGCTTTTGCAAGGAACATTTGAACAATCATTGTGGTTGCTTCCTGGAGTAATTGACTCCTAAGGAGCTTAAAGCGCACCTAAACCAACCAGACAAACGTTTCCCCCTGGCTAGCCAACCCCACATTATCGGAGCAATATGTAAATTAATAATTAAAAATCATTACCTGTGAGGAGAAATCTGTACATTTCCCCCCTCACCACTTCCCCTAAAATCAGGGGGGCCGTGGCGTTTCAGCTCCGCCCACTGCCTGGTTTGGAACTTCCTTCTGCAGCTATACACGTTGTGTACGTTTTTCCATTGAGTATAGAACATCAAGATTCTGTATAACACAATAGAAATGTTTTGTTTATTTAGCATAAACATATAATATATAATGTACAGTGTATAATGAATGGGTGATGTTATTATTACTATTTCATTTACATAGTTAAATGTGCTGACAGCAAAATCACACAAAAATGATGAATGGAAATCAAATTTATCAACCCATGGAGGTCTGGATTTGGAATCGCACTAAAAATTCAAATGGAAAAAAAACACTACAGGCTCGTCTGACTTGGATGTTATGTTATTAAAACAAGACAAAATGAGGCTTAGTAGTGTGTGTGGCCTCCACATGCCTGTATGACCTCTCTACAATGCCTGGGTATGCTCCTAATGAGGTTGCAGAGGGTCTCCTGAGGGATCTCCTCCCACACCTGGATAAAGCAACTCCTGGACAGTCTGTGGTGCGATGGTGTCTGTGGTGGTGGATTGCGTTGGTGGATGGTATCAATGCCTTCATCTTGCAGGAACTGCTAACACAATCCAGAAACATGAGGTCTAGAATTGTCTTGCATTAGGAGGAACCCAGGGCCAACCGCACCAGCATATGGTTTTAAAAGGGGTCTGAGGGTCTCATCTCGGTACTTAATGGCAGTCAGGCTACCTCTGGGGAGCACATGGAGGGCTGTGCGGCCACCCAGAGAAATGCAACCCCACACCATTACTGACCTACTGCCAAACAGGTCATGCTGGAGGATGTTGCAGCCAGCACAACATTCTCTGCGGTGTCTTCACACATGTCACATGTGTTCAGTATGAACCTGCATCTGTGAAGAGCACAGGGCAACAGTGGTGAATTCGCCAATCTTGGTGTTCTCTAGTAAATGGAAAAACTTCCTGCACAGTGTTGGGCTGTAAGAACAACCCCCACCTGTGGACGTCGGGCCCTAAAATGGTCTCTGACCATTTCAGCAGACACATGCACATTTGTGGCCTGCTGTAGGTCATTTTGCTGGGCCCTGGCAGTGCTCCTTCTGTTCCTCCATGCGCTAAGGCGGAGGAAGCGGTCCTGATGCTGTGTCCTACGGCTTCCTCCACCTCTCCTGATGTATTGGCCTATCCCCTTGTAGCGCCTCCATGCTCTGGGAACTACACTTACAGACACAGCAAACCTTCTTTGCTTAAGTACAGGTGTGGGAGGAGATCCCTCAGAAGACCACCTCATCAGGAGCATGCCCAGGCATTGTAGGGAGGTCATACATACACATGGAGGCCACAACACTACTGAGCCTCATTTTGGATCAGTGGAGCAGCCTGTAGTGCTTTTCACTTTTTGACTCCAAATCCAGATCTCCATGGGTTGATATTTTGATTTCCATTGACATTTGTGTGTGATTTTGTTGTCAGCGCATTCAACTATGTAAAGGACAAAGTATTTAAAAATAATATTTTATTCATTCAGACCTAGTATGTCTTATTTTACAGTTCCATATCCCTTATGTAAATAAATATAACATAAACTGGTATATATTTGTTGATGTGCCGTACATTTGTAAAACACAGTGTCTTTGTAAGTAAAATAATTTACAAATAATTTAACACTACATCTGTTAGAAAATATTGCAGAAGCAAGAATCAGGTGCTGAAAATTAAAAAAATAGATGCACCTTTTTAATTTCTCATTTCTCAATATGTTTATTGGATTAAACTTGGTCAAGGTAACAATGTACAACATATTGGTGAGTAAAAGGTACAAATGCATATGAAGGGCAATAAAGACAAGAAAATACAAAATTCAGCAATGCAAAAATGTTATAAAACATACATCAACACAGTTAACAATCAAACATAGTCAGGAAATGGGGTTTAATGAAGACGTAGTGAGAAGGTGTAGAGACAAAGGTGGGAGTGGGAAATGGCAAAGTGGTTTCCTTCTCCAAAACAAGTGAAATTGCTTTAATTTGTATACTAGAGATAGTCATAATGAAGAAAATTTAATTTTGATTTAGTTTGGGAATCGAACGAAAAATCACCTGTGCACGGCCTGCTTTATTTTTAATAAGCCATTTTTTTCCCTTTATAGGTGATGAGTAGAGATGGTGGAATTTTTTGGGAAAATTTGACCAGTTCAACTTTGTAAGCTGATTGCAAAGCTCCTGAACATGGTATCATAACCTAACTGGCTACAGATGTAAAGAAGGGTTTAGGGTAGTAAAAAACAATGCTCTAACACAAATAGTTTTTGCAACATCTCCTCCAGCGCTGTCCTGTTAGAATTGCACTGGACGAGATTGGAGCACCGGCAGCTCAAACTTACCATTCCGCACTGCTATGGTGGCTCTGATCTTCAGGACTGGCTTCTGCACAGAAGCCGATCCCCCCTGTGGAGTGACGTGATTATGTCACATTGAGGTGTGGGTGGAAGATTTGGAAGTAAATCACACGAAAACAGTTTTCTATGGAGTTTTTCAATGTGATTTCAGTGTTCCCCTTTGTTAACCATCTCTCCCCTGGTGTGATGTCACCAGGTCCATCACACCAGGGGAGAGAGGGTGCCAAAGGAATTCTACTGGATACAGTGATAACTGTATCCAATACAATTTAAAGTAAAAAAAACACAAAACACATTTCTAATTGAATTAACATTTTATTTGAAACCAAATATAAATATAAATACATACTGTTTAAACTCTATCATACAAAATAAGTATTTGAGTAAATGATGCCTTTTATGAAATTTTTTTTAAATGTAATTTTTTCACATAATTGTGTGTTTCAGACATTATTATATTCATTACTAGACCCTTGTACGGACATATTTAGGGAAGTTCCAGGTCTACAAAATAAAAGTCTATGGTGCGATTTTGGTACAGAAAACTGGACCTCACAAGAGTGCTAGGGAGGTTACGTTTAAAGTCAAGCTGAAATTTCAAAAGACAAAATTTTGACTTTTAACCTATTTTATAAGCACATCCACAAGCAATGGAATTCCGCACACCGGATAAGATCTCAGTCTCTACTTTATTTAATCCAAATGGATTAAATAAAGTAGAGACTGAGATCTTATCCAGTGTGCGGAATTCCATTGCTTGTGGATGTGCTTTTGAAGGAGACCCAGGAGACGTGGTCATTACAGGGAACTCCTGCACCTGGAAAACTCGGCTGGACTAAAACACTACCAAATCGGCTAGAGAGGGATTTGGTGTGTGATCTATTTTACAGAAACGCGGTGAGTGTGGACCCATACAAACCTGTGTACATTTTTGTGAACCTATTTTATACCCAAACTACACATGCTAGAGCAAAACGTTTTGTTTTCAAATGTTCCCACAACCCTTCTCTACATCTCCAGCATTTTGTTCAGATTATAATAGGTTGCAATTAGCTCACAGAGTTAGCTAGCAGCATAGGCATGCACATGCAAATTTTTCAAATAATATTTGCAATGACGATATTCGCAATCAAATTTTGATTTCTGGTCAATTGACCCCATCAAAATCCGACTATACAAAACTTCTGTGAAAATGTGGAAATTTGTAAGTAAAAATTCACATTGCAAATTTTTGACCATCCCTCTTGTATATGCATCAAGGCCTGAAATGCTTTGGATGTAACCTGAACAATACTCAAATGCTGGGATTTCCATATTTTTTATATAGTCTGTTTGGCCCATGTTTGGCAAACTTTTAAAGATGGGTGGCAATGCAATATGTCAATTCTAGGATCAGGAGATGTAGAGAGAGAACTACTCATGGTTATTAAGCCATGAGCAGCAGAAAATTCCCCCCGAA
>CM070033.1:133416861-133446978 GCA_036250615.1 Ptychadena robeensis
ATTCAGTATTTAATAGTAGTCCATGTTCAGAAGTAAATTTGGTTGATTTAGTAGTAAAGGATCAGGAGATATTTAAACCCATGAGAAGGGTGGAGGATGGAGACATCAGAACTTTTGTCGCCACTTCTAGGCAATCCCATTAAATTTTTTGTACAATCCCGCAGCCCCACACCCCTGAAGCACTTGAGGGAATATCCTGGTAATTGTGCAGCAATGTGTGATATCTTCTCAATTAGTGATGAGCAGCATAGGAAATATTTGTATTTGCAAAATATTGCCCATTTTTTTACCTAGTATTCGCAAAAAAATTGTGATCTCCAGTCATTATTACTAGTGATGGGCGATCTGTCTGCAAGGTGGACAGTTCAGCTGCGGACATTGAATGAGGAAGAATTTTTTCACTAGAGAAAATCGGCTTTGAAACCGGAAGCGTCATCAGTCTTGTCCGGTAATCGTAATATGGAACTGTGCATTCCAGGGACTAGAAGTGACGTCAGTGATGTCAGTGACATCACTTCCAGTTTTCCAAATTCAAATTCCCTGTGAACAGGCAGGGAATTAGAATTTCCCCATGAACAGTGGGACGTCTGACTAAAAATCTGATCCACCTATTAATATTAACAATCAACACTAATTATGATAGCGCCTTACAATTTGTTTCAATGTGGTATAGTAAAGTGTTAGTTGTGCTAACTGTGAAACTTGATCGTATTTACATGCATAGGTCTCCGTGACGTTTGGTACGGAATAAGAAATGTGGGAGAGATGAGGTCAGAATTGTTCCCAGTTGCAAAATATGAAAGTAAACAATTACATAAACAGGCAAAACTCGAGAAAAAAATATAGCAGCTTGGGGAGTCATCTTATTTTAGAAAAATAATATTGTGGCCATGGGCATGAAATAGAAAGTTTTTAAGTGTGCCACACCCCGAAAAATGTCATAGTTAAACCAAATATTGTTGCACTAATACAATGGGCTTTTAAGGCACTGGACTCATGTATCAAATACATTGGTGTCTTTCCCCTAATTGTTTGCATCATGGGTCCCGGTGTTTTTTGTGATGTTGTCTGTACCTATTTGTGGCACATGCTTTCTGGTCCCCTGGGATGCTTGCCATGATCGGGTATCGGTCTGCTCTCGGCATAACTCCTGGGGTCTGCTATTCACACATCCCTTTACCATCTTCCTAGTCTTCACCTTGTTCTATATAACTTGGAGTTGTGGGCGAACCCCGTTTGGAGGGTAGTCCCAACTTTTGTCTTTTCACGTTTCTGTGTTTGGGGAGTCTTGGCGTCTCTCCGGGGTGTACCCCCTCACAGTGATCTTTTCAATACCACACTGAGATCCTGGCTTTTCCACACCGACTGATCCTCCTAAATAGATGGCCACTGTGATGCATGCATTTTGGAGACAACTGGACCCAGACCCTAAAGTCAGATATATAGGATTGTCTGAGACCCCCCACGTTTCTTGCTGAACCTCAAGTACAGTGTAGGTCACATTTTATACTGACACAATCTGTTTTTTGTTTATTATTATAAAGCCTGGTTGATCAATGGTTAGCTGTTCTGAGAGAGGGTACAGTGATAATATTTGGAAATGTTTGTAGATATTCTGTGATACAAATGTATATATTTATAAAGGGGCTGTGAGGGCCTCCATTTTATAAGTGTCTGAATGTATACCCGGGACATCTAAAAGCTGTTTTTGCATTTTCGTTGTACTGCTTGTTCCTAATAAAATTTTGAATTGAAAAAAAAATGTTTCTGTCATTCTTACATTTGTATAACACCATATGTGATTGTTATTCTAGAAATTTACTCCATACTTTGTTTGTCCTGAAGAAGCCCGTTAATTGGGCGAAACATGTCACACAAGAAATAAAGACAAGTATGGTTTTCTTGACAGCAAACTCTTTTTATTTTTACGCTATGTAAATACTTTTCTGGATGTTAACAGATTTATATTGTTTTTTGTAATATATATGCAAATAAATGTAAATTTGTATTTGATACATGAGTCCAGTGCCTTAAAAGCCCATTGTATTGGTGTAACAATATTTGGTTTAACTGAGTCATCTTATTTTCCCAGCATCCATGTAGCTGAGCCAGGATATAGGGTATGCATGTTTGTGTGGAGGGGTCCAGGAAGTCTGTTGAGAAGGGTTAGGCAATTAGCATTGTATAGGACTTATATGTGGGGGTTAAAGAGATGCCAAGATAGAATGCTTGTTCTGTTGCAAAAGAGAAAGATCAGTTAGGCAGAGGGGTTCAGATGAATGCTTTATATTAGATTAGATTTGGATTAGATTACCTATTTTGACAGAAATGTGAGAATAGGCATAAAAGATCAGAAAAATATGAGGAGTAGAGATGAACGGGTATGAAAGAAACAGCAAGAAGTCATCTGCAAAAAGATGTTTGCAGCTATTTCTGCTCCCCTTATATGAAGGTTGGTGTGAATGGTATAGCATGTGCAAGTGGCTCTATTTTGTAGAAAGTGGACAACCTTGTTTCATTACCTGTTGAATTGGGAATGATTCCCCTTTGACTTTTGCATTCCGTCTCTCTGATCAGGTCCATGCTCTTTCACCCTACATTATTAAAAGGTCTTTCTAGCAAAGGAGAGAGAAAGTCTGTACATTTTATATAAAATGCTGCTATTAAACCACCAGATTCAAGCCATTTGTTTGTTTTCAATATTTTGACTGGGATAAATGTGTAAGAAATCTTACCAATTTTCAAATTTAAGACAGGGTTTATGTCCATTACAGAGTCTATTTGCAAACATAGTGTCAGGTTTAATGGCTTTCATGTAAAAAGGATGTACTGTAAATGTCTGAAAGTGGTAGTGATTAAAAATGGCTGCAGCGTTCAGTCCGCAGCAAACACATGTTCTATTTTCTTGTTGCCGGTGAGCAGTATGGGTGTGAGACCTGCCCCCTGCGCCGGCGGGAAGAGGTGTGAGTATTCTACTGCCTGCACAGGCATGCAGAAATCTAAAAAAGATGCGGGCAGTGGAAGAATTTTTTTTTTTTTTTCAAACAAGCTTTATTGAAATAAAGTAATGATACATGGTAGTACAAATAAATTGCTCATTAGAAGAAAACAGTAATGAACATTGAATGTGAATACACGCATGGAATTGCACAACAAAAAGCAAAATACAGATATATGAGTTAATTTCTCGTGTAGTCATATACATGTGAAACCTACAAAGAAAAAAAATCATTTTAAACATATAGGAGATAAACAACCTGTATCCACCGGGCGGTGGAGATATAACAGTGTTAAATGCCAGTATAATAACTTTAGTAATATTAAGTAAGCCCTCTCATTTCCTTCTCAAAATGCATGCTTACAGGTGAAAGGCTACGGGAAAGGAAAATTGAGGGCAGATAGTGTATATCAACTGTGTATCAAAATAGTGCAAGAGATAGAGAATACATAAAACTACGGATAGGATCGCAACGCTATAGATCACCGCTTTACATTTGTGGAATGCATAGCCCAACGTCCACTTGAGGGCCAGGAAGCATATGTGTATCCTCCTGACCGCACTGTCCCTTTCAGGTATGTCATGTTTACCGCATTTAGGAACGGAATACAATCCAGGGCTCCCATACTTGCGTAAACCGTGTAAGAGAGTCCTTCGCCATATGGATGAGTCGCTCCATTTCGGAAATTTTGTCAATTTGAGCGTACCACTCATGTAGCGTTGGAGGTCTAGTCTCCTTCCACAGCATAGGGATCAATAACTTGGCCGCGTTAAGCATGTGGAATGTGAGAGACCCTTTATAGGATAATGGTCTCTTGGGTGTGATGCAGAAGTGCCGCTTCCGGTGTGAATGGCACAACTTTGCCTGTAACCTCCTTAATGGTTGCAACTACTAAGCGCCAGAACCTGTTATTACTGTCACACTCCCACCATATGTGTCTGTATGAACCTGTGTCTTCTTTGCATCGCCAGCAGAACTCATCAGTGAGAGGAAAAATTCTGTGGAGTATCTGGGGCACTCTATACCAACACGCGCGTAGTTTGAAATTGTTTTCCTGTATTCTTATGTTTAGTGACCCCTTAACCATCAACACATTGATCTTTTCCCACTCTGAATCTAGGAATGACACTCCTAGCTCCTTTTCCCAGGCGTATCTGTGCAGCATATCCCCTGACGTATTATGTGAGATTAGCTGGTTATAGATCATAGATATAGAGTGGCGTATAGATTGCCCATTAGCCCATAACCGTTCCAAAAAGGTAGGATCTCTACAAATCAAAGTCCTGTTTCTAGTAGCGTTTAAATAGTGTCTAGTCTGTAAATATAACCAGTGGGGGACATCAAAACCCTCCTGCTTGAGAGCGTTTCTGTCCTTGAAGCTGCCCCCTTCAAAAAAATGATATGCTCTAAACAGATTGATAATGCCATCCGGTATTACTTTACCCAGATCTCCTCCCGGCGGAAACGCAGGATTGTTTATCAGCGGAGTGAGGGGACCTGGAAAAGTAGTGATCCCATATTTCGTAACTGAGTCGTGAAAAGAGTGCATTGTAGATTTCAATAAAGGCGGTAGAACCATCTTCTGTGCAAGCAACCATGATAAGTATGATACGGGTATGGGAGACAAGTCATTCTCCAGACCAACCCATGCTTTGGAGGACCCATGTAGGCCCCAATCCAGGACCCTAGCAAGTTGGCAAGCGCGATGGTACAGTTCCGGGTCTGGAAGACCTGTACCTCCTTTCGCTTTTGGGGCAGTCAATGTTCTATATGCAAGCCTGGGCTTTTTATGTCCCCACACAAACTGTCTCAGTAAGGATCGTATCGAGGCAAAGAATGTCTGAGGGATGTGGATGGGAAGTGTCTGAAAGAGGTATAAAACCTCGGGATTACGTTCATCTTTATTATAGCCATTCTTCCGAACCAGGAGAAGATTGGTCTGTGCCATTTGGACAGATCGTCTTTCACCGCCTTCAGAAGGGGGGGGGGAGTTCCATTGGAAAATTTCCTCTGGGTCTCTGGGTAGCAAAGTGCCTAAATAAGTAATGTGTTTGTCCGCCCATTGAAAGGGATAATCTTTTTTGCATTTAAGTTCAGTGGCCTTGGAAAGATTCAAATAAAGGGCGTAAGACTTAGTGTGATTTATTTTGAAATTAGATACAGTTTGGAAGTCGTTTAGAATGTCGAGTAAGGCAGGGAGCGTATTAGTTGGGTCTGTTAGGGTGAACAATAGATCATCTGCAAATGCAGTGATTTTGTACTCTTTATCTTTGATACGCATTCCTTGAACAGATGGGCATGCTCTGATCTGTCTGAGGAGCGGCTCCAAAGTCAGCACAAATAGCAACGGCGACAGTGGGCAGCCTTGTCTGGTGTCGTTTCTAATTGGAAATGACTCAGAAAGTGTGCCATTGGCCCTCACTCTTGCATAAGGGCAAATATATAGGGCTGCAATACGCTGTATCATAGTGCGGCCAATGCCAACACCTTCCAGCACTGCGAGCATGTAATTCCAGTCCAGCCTATCGAACGCTTTTTCAGCGTCGGTAGATAGGAAGAAACAATTGTTTCTTTTGTTTACTTTCGCCCAATGCAATAAGGTAAGGGCCTTAATGGTGTTGTCCCTGGCTTCCCGCCTCGTGACAAACCCCACCTGGTCCTGGTGAATGAGTGATGGTAGAAGACAATTAATTCTGGACGCCAGAAGTTTTTAATACATTTTCAGGTCAACGTTAAGCAGCGATATTGGTCTATAATTACCGCATATGGATGGATCCTTGTCCCCTTTCAGGATTACTGTGATATGTGCCTCCATGATCGTTGAGCTGGATGTGTCAGCAAGATGAATGGAGTTGAAGTGTCGAAGGAAGTGCGGGGTCAATGTATCGATGTACTGCGCCGGGAAGCCATCAGGACCCGGCGCTTTACCCGGTTTCAGGGAACGTAAAGCCTGTGTAAATTCCTCCACATCTATCGGGGCTTCCAGATCTGCCGCCTGTTGGGTGGAGATAGGGCTTGGGGAAAATTTCTGTAGAAACGCCCTAGTAATGTCACTTTTTTGTCTAGAGTGGTCCTTAGGGAGGTTATAAAGTCCCTTGTAGTATTCTGCGAATTGCCCTGCTATAGCTTCATTGGTGACATGCGTCTGGCCTTTTTTATCTGCGATGTGTTGGATTGTATGCGCTGCTTTTTTGGTTTTAAGGGCTCTTGCCAGAAATTTGCCACTTTTATTCCCATGCTCATAAAAGAGCTTCTGGGAGAGTATGTACGATCTGGTAGATTTTAGATTGAGCTCCTCCTTCAACTGAGTCCTCAGTTCTACGAGTTCTGCCATTGTGGAGTCAGCGAGCGAGGCTTTATGTGTCTGTTCCAGTAGTGAAATTCGGGATAGAAGGCTGTCAAGCTTGCTTTGGCTCGCTTTCTTCCTGTATGAGGCCTGAGCTATGAAAATACCCCTCATAACGCACTTATGTGCTTCCCACACATTAAGTGGGGACTGACCGTGTCTGGTGTTTCTGTCAAAATAGTCTTCTAGTTCGACCTTGGCAGCAACAACTGCCTTTGGGTCCCCCAGTAGAGTAGTATCTAATCTCCAAATCCTCTTTAATGGGGGGCCGTCCCTAAGTTTAATAGTGAGGGAGATAGGGGCATGGTCAGAGACTGTTATGTTTGAAATACCTGCCTCCTTAATTAGAGGCAGATCCTTCTGTGATAAGAAAAAATAATCTATCCTAGTGTATTTTTTGTGGGGGGGAGAAAAGAAAGAATAGTCTTTTGTAGACGGATAAAGTGTTCTCCATGTATCATGGACGGCCAGCATCTGGAAGGGCTGAGTATGGCAAGGACGAGGAACCATTTGAGGAGTCTAAACTAGGGGTAAGTGGCACATTAAAATCTCCCCCTAGGATCAACATTCCTGATGAGAATTCCAGGAGCAAGTTCGTTATTTTGGAGATAAACCTTTGCTGGTGTCTGTTCGGGCAATATATATTCGCCAACGTGATCGGTGTACAGTCTATGGTCCCCTTAAGGAATATATACCGTCCATCAGGGTCAAGGAGCATGTCTGTCTGTACAAAAGTAATAGATTTTGCAATCAGAATTGCTACACCTTTGGTTTTTTGTGACGCGGTTGTAGCATGAAAGACTACAGGGTAAAAGCGGTTTGTGATCTTCTGAATTGAAGATGTTTTGAAGTGAGTTTCCTGTAAGTACACAATGTCTGCTTTATGCTTATGTGCTATTTGTAGAACTTGTGTTCGCTTGGCAGGTATGTTGAGGCCCTTGGCATTCAGTGACACTAATTTTAACGTGGACATACTGTGACGGCGAACTCCTTTAGTATACTTTTTGGAAAAAATGCGACCTATGAAAAAGCAAATGTCCTATTTCTTTGGCGTCTGTAAGAGTATACAATGTCGATATATACACTATGAACCGGATTGGGAGATTGTCCCAATAGAAAAAAGAAACTCTTCCGGTTTTTGTCAGTTAGGGAACCATCTAATACAAACAGCTGTCTGCTAAAGAGGCAGCGAGAAAAGGTGGTCACCTAACTGTGAGAGGGGGTGGCCGGGTAGAGAAAAAATTTATGTCATCAAGTATGCGACAAGTGAGAGAGAGACGTAGTATGGAGAAAGGAATTAAGACAAGTTCAGTGAATAGCTACATCTTGTTCCTGTTTCCTTTGATTGTAGATAAGTTAGTGTAAGCAGTGTAACATGTGTCATCTTATAAAGCAATAAACATGTCAACAGTAGGCATATAACGGACGCAATCATATATGTAGGGAGAGTAATCTCCCCCCCCCCCCCCCCCCCCCCCCCCCCCCATATTGATTGGATCAAAGCTTAACTTTCAGTGATTACCTTTTCCTCTAAAATTGCGCTAATATGATGGGAACAGTGTGAAAGAATAGCTATAGGAATGCTGCCAAACATGAGTGTAACACCGACTCCTGTTGTACAAAACTGGTTATTGTCTACAGCATCACAATCACATATCCCTGATATAGCTAGTATATTTATATAGCAACACAGCAAGGGAATTGTAACACAACTTCATAGGCAAATAGAGAAAGCTAAACGGAATCATTTATACTTATCTAGATCTTTAGGTGTGTGTCCATTGCATCTGCTACTGAGACGGGAACAGGAAAAGACGAACATGAAGAAGTCACTGTTAAGGAAGTCCAGATCACAGCAACATTCTTCTTGAGTCCCGTCTGGGAGTGTGGTGGTATCTAGGTGACGAAACTCCAATTGGGCCCCGTCTGCTTCTGGCGGATGACGGCGTCGGTATGCGCTGGGTCCTGGGTGTGTTGTTCTGAGGGGGCTGTGTTGTATCTTCTTCTCTTCGAGGGCGTAGACAGTCCGCGTACCAGTCCGGTAGATGGGGTTCCGGAATCTGGAGTTGATCACAAAATTGCTTAAGCTCAGAAGGAACACGAAGTTGGACGATGCGGTCACCCTTGATTACCGAAAGACCGAAGGGGAAGCGCCATCTGTATCGCATGTGTCTGTCTCTCAACACTGTTTTTGAGTGTTGTGGGTGACAGGTCCTGGAAGATAGATATTGTCGACCCATTTAACGTGAGATTTTCTTGGGACCTCATTTTTTGGACGATGGTTTCTTTAAGTTGGTAATCCGGTATACAACAGATAACGTCTCGAGGCGGATCAGAGTCTCTCCCTTTGGGGCGCAATGCTCTGTGTATTCTTTCAAAGATAATCGGTGATTCTCTGGGTCTCTCCAATAGGTCATTAAACATGGATTGCACCGCATCGGCTAGCTGGGGTGTCTCTATCTGCTCAGGAATTCCCCTCAGTCTGAGATTGTGCCGTCTTCCTCTATTATCAAGGTCCTCTAGGTAACGGTTTACTTGAATGTTCTGAGTATCGTAGTCGTCCAATCTGTCATGAATCTCTTGGAATTCGTGTTCTTGGCTCGCTTGCTTCATCTCTATTTCCCCCACTCGGTTTGAGATTGACCTGATATCTGCCTTCAAGTCTGAGATGGCAGAGGTGAGCGCTGCCTTTATGTCTGATTTAATTTCGTCTGAGAATGATTGGAGATCCGATCTCCTCAGTACTTGGTCAGTGTGTTTCTTTGTTGCCTTGGGTGTTCTCTTTTCGTATTCCTCAAGCCCTGATGTGGCAGACTCAGAACCAGGAGACCTATGTGGTCTTTCCGACGATGCATGGCGGAACATTTCGGGGACATGTTTGGGGGGAGCTTGTCCACTTTGTGCGTAGTATTCCTGTTGTTTGCCAACTTTCCCCATTATGCGTAAACAAGGTGCTTATTTCTCTCACTTGTCGAGTGTATGGTTTACAAATCAGACATCCCCTTCATGGGGTATCACTTGTAGTTATGAAATTTGAGTCTAAGATGTAGTTGGAGAGTAAATCTTTGGTAAGTATAGCTTGAATGAAATCTCCAGTGTTACTGTACTGCTAGGTTGGTAAGAATGAGGTGCAAGGTATGTCTCTGGACCTTCCAAGCGTGACGGTATACTCCCTGGGCCACTCTATGTCAGCAGCTGTATATAGGAGTGCAACAGGGCCAGAAATATACAATACTTCGCTCAAATAAAGCTTGATGTTTAAGCCCAGCTGCAGGTGTCTGCCCTTGATGGAAGGTATCCTCAGTGGGGTAGGTCAGCTTAATCGTGCAGCTGATATGCAAAGCAGTCCGTATTACAGGAGGGCTGATTGGGCCTCCACTAGGCCTCCGTTGAAACCTGAGGTGTGGGCTTCCTTATCTCCCCTCGGGGCTAATGTGGGTGTTCTAGGTAGCTCTCTTGAAGGCTGCTGGGAGAGTTGGTGCACCCTTTAAAGTGTGCTGGCCTGACGGATTACCGGATCAGGGTAGGCCCAATCCCCGGCCTAAATTTTGGGCAGGGCCACACTTGTACGCACCTTCACCCCAATATGGGAGCACTGGATCCCTCAACTCCCCGGCGACGCCGACCGGGTCACTCCTCACTTGTCCCTGAAGCTATGGAGCCTCGTGGCAGTCTTTAATCAGCTCCTCGCGGGTCCGAGTAGGCCGAGACCACGGCCTAGATTTTGAGCTCGGCGGCGGAACGGAGCCCCGGAAGTCGCGGAGACGGGAAAACGGCACCCCGCTATGCAGATGGGTCTATCCGGTACGTTAATACCTCCGGTGCTGAGGCCTTTCGGCTAGAAGCGTGGCAGATGGCGCGTCGAAGCAGGCCCGAGCCGCGGCCTCGATTTGTGCTGTGCGGCAGAACTCCCTGTCGGCGCTCCACTTGGTCCCGCTCCAGCTGCTGGCGTTCACCTGAGCCTCTTAAAGTATGTCGTGAGCCCAGGATACTCTTAAGAAGGGCTGATGTGGGTAGATTGAGAGCAGTATTCAGGAGCTCACAGGAGTTGCTGCTCCTCCATCGGCATCCAGGCCACGCCCCAAATTTTTTAGTTCCCTGCACGGCTCCCCACTATCTGCGCATCACCATGAAGTGAGTGCACGTTCTGAGTATTTGGAATGCAGAACTGTGCGCTCACGTCACTTCCGGTGTTTTTACCGTGGTAGAGACCGGAACAGGTGTGGTCAAGATTATTTTAAGATGAAAAGGCGGATGTCTGACTTTTCCTAAAGTTTGATATGCCTGTTTGTGAACGGACCCTGAACTAGTAGTGCGGTCAGGTGTCTAATTACAGGGACACTGAACATCCAGTCCAGCTGTCCTCCGGGTGCTCTCTGGTACTTTCTGGCTATGGGTGCTGCTACACTCTGCAGGGAGGTGTCTCCTCAATCTGAATCACAGTCAATAGTTTGTGCAATCAATGAAACACGTTTTGGGCGGCACTCCTTGTTCAGCCAGCTGGGTTTAAGGTCAATATTGTGACACTCAGCACTGTAATCTTCCAAAGTGAAGGAATGGTATGTGGCCTACTATGCATAGGAACATGGATGCAGGGTGCCAAACCATAGGGCTGCTGTCCAAAACAAGTTCAGTGTACAATAACTAACGAAAGACCTTTTTTCTAGTGTCCTTCCAGCACCTGTAACCAGGAGTGACACATATACAGCAACTCCTTCTTCACTACCCCAGATGAAGATCACTGCTGGCTAATAGGGATGGACCGAACTGTTCGCCGGAGAACAGTTCGGCCGCGAACTCGGCATGTTCGCCGATCCTCTCGCCGGCAGACAGTACGGGTGTTCAACCCGTCCTGTTCGCCGGCCAGAAGAAGATCTAAATTCTTCCTCCGGCAGGATCAGAACCTGCGAGATCGTGCCGGAGGAAGAATCACTTCACTACAAGACCGGGCATGAAGCCGGTCTTGTAGTGAAGATTCCGGCTCAGAGTAGGAAGTGACGTCAGTGACGTCACATCCGGCTCCCGCAACCAGGAACGATGCGTTTCAGGATGCGTTCCATGGACCGGATGTGACGTCACTGACGTCACATCCGGTTTTTCCGATTCAAATTCCCCGCCTAGAGGCGGGGAATTTGAATGTGTCCGCGAACAGGGCGGACGGCGGACATCTTTAAAAGTTCGACCCGCCCTGTTCGCGGACACTCCGGGCTGGTGTTCGCCCATCTCTACTGGCTAAGCCTGCATTGTATCTTCATTTTTATGAATTCACTATTTTATCTTTTTGCCACCAAAAACCTAACTAGGTTGCAAGAGTTATGTTCCTGTTCCTATCTGTCTTGAACAGGGTGGCCACCCTCTCCCTCCACCTCAGGAGCTTCATAACAGCACGCAACTTCAGCACCCACCCCCATACTGATCCATTTCTTATTTTGAAACATTTAGTTTACCCTGTGAATTTACCCCCATTCTATATAACAGGTAATGGTCTTTCTGGCCTCTGACATTACTATGATTACTGCTGTTGTTGTGCAACTATTTAAAATGTGACCTATTATGGGCACTAATACTACTAAAGAAGTGGAGACTTAAGCCCTTGCAGAAGTCTGGTTAAGAAGCTCCCATGATTGATTTTTAATATTTCAAATTAACTATGAAGAACATGTCCAGAGTTGTCTTTTAATACCCTCTGTCCGCTGTACTGTAGTATAATACATGTAGATTAAATGTCTACTGTGGAAGTGCCCAACAAGCCACCCCCCCCCCCCTATTTCTTTTTACCAATTCTTTTGTAAAGCTAACTTTATACTTTTTTAAAGTTTAGTTTTCTGTGTGTTTGCTAAAATATTAAAATGTATTGGAACTTTCGAGTCAACATAAGGTAGACAAATGTTACAATGTTAAGAATGTATGTATTCCAATGTTAAGAATGTATGTATTCCAAGGAAGTTTTGCATTGCCTAATTAACAGGCCTAAAGAAGAAATGTTAAAATTGTTTTGGTACACAAGGGTTGGTCAGCTTTTCAGCTTAGAGAGCTGAAGTGGTTAAATAGCTGTTTTTCCTTCAAAATGTTAGTGGTCAGCTGATATTATTAATGGTCAGTTGATATGTTGCAGAACCATCTAAATAATTGACAAGTAGCCTAGATCTCTTTGACACTCATGGCAACACTGGAACCAATGTCAATGCATGCAACTAAGCTGAGCTTAAATTTTGCATTTCCAATGTATATTGAAAAAACATTACTTGTTAATAGTCTTTGTAAATTCTTAAAACTCTAAAATATTAATTAAATGCAATTGCTTTTTGTGAGTTATACCCCACATTTGTGTTTCCTAATGTTTTCTAGAATCATTTCCAGAAGCAATATATAATAATACATGGATAGATAGATAGATTTACATAGGCACGTCCCCCAGAGCACCGCAACTACATATCACAAGTTCCATTGATGACATTGGGGACTAGCGCATTAACAGCGAATTATTTTCAAAAGTCCAGTCATCGAGTCAACTAGTCATCATGATGATATAATCATATAATGAACCCCTTTAGAGAGGGAGAAGCACAATAATTAACATTCTCTCTTTCTCTGTGCAAGCCTACTAGTGTCATGCACTCTTTGCCTCCTATTTTTTATACATGGATGTATGCTGGGCCTAGGTGTTTTTCTTCTTAAAAAAAGGCAAAACAAAAGCCTCCAAACCCTACCCTTAGTCCAGACCTATGGAGAATATGGGAGATTGTTGTTACATGTAATATTCAGCTAGTACTTGCCAGAAAATCTTTCTAAAATCTAAGCTCCTTCAGTATTGTTTTAGGTCTTTCAGAAAGCCTCCAGTTTTTGTCTTTTCTTTTCATCAATTATGGCAGGACATTTAGTTCTTTGCATCAGTGCCCCATATTTTTACTATGTTTTGATGACTGTCTTCACTGAATTTCATGACATTTCCAACGCTGTAGAATGTTTGTACCCTGCTCCTACCTTCCAACAACGAAATCCCTTTATATATATTGTTTCAAAAGTTGTCATATCTTAATTTCTCACCTTTACATGTTTTTCTAAAGCATTACTAAAACTCAGGAGTTTTTGTTTTATGCATCTGTGCATATTTTAGCAGACATCCCTAATTTCTTTGGCACTACAGAATATGATAGATTGACTATAAATAATAATTACAATATCAGAAAAAGAAATCTTAATGAAGAGATCACCTTCAACTTCAGTTCATTTTTTATCGCTGGAGGAAGCAGTCAGTTGTGGCCACTAGCTTGTCTATATCCCCACATATGCTCAATGTTCCTGGCTGGAGCTCCATTATGTTTATAACCTTACTTGTCAAGGTAACATGCACATACCAATGCAATTTAAAAAATACCTGCTGAGTTTTTAGGAAAGATATCCACCAATGGGCAGATCTTCCCTCTGCCTCTAGTGTGTTGATGCCAGCGGGCAGCGGTAGCCCTACTGAAATAAACACAGCAGAGACAAGATCTGCCCAGCTCAAATACACAAAGCAGAGAGCCAGAGGAAATATTCACCTGCGGATGGATCTTCCGTACATTACTACAGTGTGTACAAAAACCAGGAGTCTTAAACAACGCTTTTGTGTATGTAAATCCGAATGACTTACAGATTGCTTTGTATATGTGAGTTGGGCAGCTTGAGCCGGGTTCACATACACAGGCAGAGGGAAGAGCCACCCACGGTTTTTCTGCTGTGTGTCCACTGCTGTGTGTAGCTGAGCTGGGCTTACCAACCTCCTTTAACTCCAACTCTGCTGGTCAGAGCACAGAGCTCAATGGCGGTGGTAAATAGAGGGGTGTATTTTTTTCTCATTTAGATTTAAAAAACAATATTGATAAAAGCGTTGTTGTCTCCAGCCAATACACTTACAGTGTATGACATTTTAAATCTAAAGGCATTAAAATTACGTAAACCGCCCTCCTTCTTGTAGGTGTAATATCTCCTACTTTTCTGGGAAGGTTTTTCACAATATTTTATGTCCATAGAAGTGTATGCTGATTCGTCAGAATTATTTTGAGGTTAAGCACTAATGTTGGATAAGATGGCCATTCTACTGATCACCATAAATGCAGATTGCATTTATTATTTGTCAAGCAGAGGGGGTGGGGGGACTCTGGTAGCCAGCTCACCACATCCAGTATAGATAATTTGAAGGAAAAGGGGGGAACTCAACCCCAGGGGTGGCCAGACCCTTGTATGGACTTTTAAGGTGAGTGTGAATACAGCGATTTCTCTTGTCCATACAAGGGACATTTATTATTAGTTATAAGTTAGTGCTGAAATGTACATACCGGTGATAATACAAATTGGTTAGGGGTACCTATGGAGGACTTTCGGTGCTGTGCCACTTCCCATTCTTATAAATACTGAAACAGTAGAAGGACCACAAGTATCTAACCATAAGTACCCTCAAAAATGTCACTAGGCTGAGCCCTAGTGGGGACATTTAAGGCACCAATAAATCATACACAACGGTAGTAAAAACAAACCTTGCAGTTTATTGAATATTACAAAAAGACAATGTATTTTTCAGTAAAAATCGAGATTTCACAAGATTTTATGTCTATAGAAGTATATGCTGATTCATCAGAACCATTTTGAGGATAAGCACCAATGTTTGATAAGATGGACATTCTACTGATCTCAAGTGATGAGCGGCATAGGCAATATTCATATTCATAATATTTCGCAAATAATTCTGCTAATATAAAAAAAAATGTATGGGGATGCATTGCGAAAATATATTCGCTATCATAATCGCATTATCTTCAAAATGAATGATCACACATATTTATTTTTGCATTGCAATTATATATTCACATGCATGGCCATAAACTTTTCATTGCATTATATCTCAACATTCAAAATTGCGAATATCCGCCACCATATATGGTCAGGTACTGTCATTTACATACCTGTGGTGATAGGTCTAAATAAAACAACTGACATTTTTTTAAAGGTGTTTACCAATATTTTTTTCCATAAAGTAAAATTCTCATATCTATATCAGTAAAAAAAACTAAACATAATTCTTTAGCACCTTTTCTTTATAAGAGGGGTGTTCACACTTGGATTATAAATGAAAAAGAATACTGTTCAGTCTAGATAGAAAAAAGCACTGTAATTAAAGTAAGATATCTTAATTGCCGTGCCATTGAACTAATAGCCTAATTTACTCAGACATCATTAGTTTAACTCCTTTCCATACAAAGCCAATGGCAAGCCTGGCCTTCTAGTGAAATGTCATCTCCCCACTTAAAATAATACATTCTCAATTCATTGTAGGGGTTACTTGTCGGTTATTCTGCAAATGCCTTCTTTTATTTATTTATTTTCAAATGGTTTGACATCTGCTTAATTACCTTAATTATATTTCTCCAGCACAAGGCTTAAAGGTTTTACCTTGGGTTAACTTACAAATGTATGGCTAGATTTACTATTTATCCAACAGGGTGTGAAATTCCAGCCAGTGACAGGCAATATCTGGTAGCCAGCAGGGCATCAAACGGCTCCCATGGAAACAGACTGTATTGTGTTTGGAGGATCTTTGGAAGATGAGTCTGACTTCAGTTTGTAGTATGGAGGAGCTCAAATGGAATGTGTCATATATAACACTTCTTTTGTCTCTGCTCTGTGATGTCAGGAATAATGTCTACTTCTTCAACAATTTGTTAAAGGGACAGTTCATGATTAGTGTTAAGGCCCCCACACACGCACCGAGTGGAGGCTGACAGATCTGCTAAGATCAGCTCTGGAAAGCAGCATGATGACGTCATGCTGCAGTCCCGAGCTGACAGCATCGGCGGGAACCCTTTGTGTGCAGGTTGTTACCTTCAATGAAGATGCCGGTCTTCATTAAAGTTAATGGCATCGGCCAGAGAATATCGACATGTCTGTTCTCTGGCCAGCCGAGCTGTGGGGCGACAGGGATCTGTCACCCTATGTGGGCACCCCCGATTGGCCGCCGATTTTGCCGCTGACCGCCCGTTAGTTAGTGGCAAAATCGGCCGCTGATCGGTGCGTGTATGGCAGGCTTTAGTTCAATATAGTAAAATGCTTTGGCAGATTTTGTTTTCTCCACACTTTTATCATCATTATCATCATCATAATACTCACACTTAAACAATTCATTAATACAATACATGTCGTGTAGTGTCCCAGATACACTAAATAGACAAAAGCATCCCAGTGGTTTATTAAGTTCAGTTATTTTCAGCAAATCAAAAATATTGTCTGAATTTCCGACCTAATTTCCGATTTTAACTATCTAACTATCAGTAAAATAATTGGCATTTCTGGTAAATTTCACATACTATACAACATTGTTTATTATGAAAAGATTAGGTAAACTGGGCTTTGGGAGGTTCAGAACTCTTATTTCTTCAGAATTTACATTCCGCAATATCACTTCAAGAATGATCAGGTAAATGTAATGTCCCTTCCTTATATTTTCCCACCTTGCTTTTGCAAGTGCTGCAGGGTGGGTAGTATGAAGGGAAAGTTATTCCCTATCCCTCCTAATTTAGTAACTCTTTTATCTATCTTCCAACCCCATTTGTGGGCATCAATGAGCTGTTTATTAGCAGCAACTCTAAAGCTTTCAGTAAAATTGGCAACCCCTGTGAAATGGTGGTTTGACCCCCAAGGGGTCCCAAACCAAAGGTTGAGAACCACTGCTCTAAGGACTAAAACAGATATTGCAACAACTGTTTTAAATTTTGCAATTCCTTTATATCCTACATATTCGTAACAACAATAATAGCTGAGAAGCACCACCTCAACAAAGGACTAAAGACTTAAGTTTGTTTGCCTTTGGCCTAGTTATAGCCTGAGAAGACTGAATACACTTTTTATGTGACTCTTAACACGTGTTGATCAGCATGTGATCAGCGTGTGATCAGCGTGTGATCAGCGTGTGATCAGCGTGTGATCAGTGGAAAGACATCACTGCCATGTTAAACAAGGTGTGCTGTTAGTTTTCTGGTGTTTCTTTTCACTTTGGAACTCTACCAAATCTGTGAAAAGGTATCTTGTCACCTAAAGCGGATAGACCCAGGTGACACAAATCTGGTAAGTTTAGATTAAATCAGCCATGGCTAGATTTATTGCTCTCTTCCAGTGTGATTGAAAATCATGTACCTTGCCGCTCACAGTTGTCTCGGTGTCTGCAGGATACAAGACACCACTACAAGCAACGGCTGACTCAGGGAGGATTTCATGATACTAGAACTGCAGTGATCATAGGGTCTTGTTCCAATTCTAAGTGTAATGGAAATACCCAGACCCAACTCAACATGTGAATATGCACAGTGTCATTTGGAACATCCCAATGTGTTTTCTTAAATCATCAGTAAATCATCTGCTTTTGTACAATACAGACACTGAGGATCCTAAAACAATATTCCTTTTTAACAATATTCTATAAAAACATTTTACAGCAGTTTTATTCTATTCATATGATTCACTTCCTGACCTGGCTTTTTGGAGGAACTTAACATGAGCAGTTTAAGTGGGTTGTGATTTTACTGTTGTAATACTGTTGTATTTAGCATTGCCAGTCACACAAACTCAGTAAGTTCTATTTTGGAGATCTGAGCATGCTCCGACAGACGGTGCCCATGTTTGCACAGAGAAAATCACGCTGCTTAGTGTGGACAGCTGGAATGAGAGAGACCATGTGACTGTCAATATCACCAGTATTTTCTGTTTAAAGAAAATGCGTTTACTATTAAAAATTGTACTGTATTGCTTACCTCCAATCAAAACTATGCATACATGGAACAAGTAGATCTAAACGTAGCCATACACGTGCAGATTCCTGCCCAATCGACCGCCATGCGCGTTCCTGCCAGTCTCCATCCAAACTAATATCCGGCACACAAAGGGCAACTGGCTGCAGTGTGATGACGTCATCACTGCAGTCAATCCCTCATCTATCGAGGGAAAATCTCTACGTGCTTGGCTACCTTTATCCTTGAGCAAACAACTAAGCAAACACCATATTGTATAGAAAAAAGTAAAAAACAAGGATCAGAAAGTAGGATCCTTGGAGATTTTCATCACCAGAAGAAAACATACAAATAAGGACATAATAATCACTGCAGTTTTAATGCATTTATTATTCTCTACAGGAATGTGTTTGTTTAGGGTTTAATAACCTCTTTAAACATTGCTCAAAGTGAATTCAAACTTTCTCTTACTAACTGTGTTGTTTATTGCTCTCCAGGCTCCATGAAGTGGTAGAACTTTGTTTGGCAGGCAAATATAATAATTTTTAGGGGGCTGTAAATTGTTGCAAAGGTCTATAAAACAACTATGGATATGTACATGTGCAGAGTGTTCTCATTAATGTAATATGACATGAATTAAAAGATTAGAAACTGCACCACTTAAAAAGGACAGCACAATTGGGCTTTTTAATACTCTTCCATGATTTAATTATTAATTGCATTTTTAAAGTACTTAAACTCTGTGTGAATATTCCCAAAGAATTTCTTTGCAAAGTTTGCAGTGAAATTGTAAGTGAGTTTTTCTGTAATAACATAATCTTGCCAGCTTTCCAATTGCTAACAAACAGCTCATGTTTCTAAACTATTACAGATTACAGCATTACAGTTTTAGTTCTGACCTTGACCTGAATACATATTCTTGTACAAAATTATTGTTATAGCTTACATAAAATGAACACAAAACTTCTTTAAAAGGGAATGATCGTTGTAAATCTTCTTGAATAAAGTTCTAATATTTAGGCTAGTTGACTACTGGCACGCTGGTAACAACACAACTTTCTTTCCAAGCCATTCTTATGGGCTTTTTAGGTGCTGATACAATCAATTAAAAAGGTCAAAAATGTCAAAAAAACATAATAAATTGCCAACTCAGGGAAAAATACCGTCATATCATAATCCATAAACACAGTATGTAGTGTTGTGGGAGTGCAATGCAATGCGCTACTCATGCGACTAGGTTCTTTAGGTGGATGTCCTCTGTTCTCTCTCCAAGCATGGCTCACACTCCAATAAAGCGAAGCTTTACACAAGCTGGTAGGGAGCTATTAACAGTTTATTTGAGGAGTTATTACAGTCTTTCATCAGGGAGACAGGGATGGGGTTCAATTTGTGGAAGAAAACATTTGCAACTTTGCTACCAAGCTGCTGGAACCTGTGGACAGGGTGCTGTGGTCTTTCTCCGAGATGCAGAACTGGAGGTTGTAGTCATCAGGGAAGCCAAATCAGAAAAAGCCCAGAATGTTCTAAATATAAAGGGACACACAACGACTTAACAGCACTATAGCACTATAGCACTATAGCAATATATTACAGTGCAGTATATACAGTTTAGTGACACTTTCTCTAGTCACTACAAGTACAGCTTACAAAGTCTAGACTAGGGGTTGGAAAAATTATTAATGGGCCACCATGGGTTCTTAAATTTGACATCAAATTCTGTGAAGAAAATCGTTTCCTGTGGAGAAAAGATTTTTGGTGGAGAGGTAACTTCCTGCAGACTAACAGGGGAAAATTAGGTAGGAGAAGAGTTACAGGAGGATGGGATTGGAGGAGTTGGGGTATTGTGGTTTTTATAGAAATATCTGATGGCATCAATTTTGTCTTTGAAATATGTGTCCAGGTCCTGGGCAGAGAAGGTGCCAGTGGGA
The DNA here is from genome assembly GCA_036250615.1 of Ptychadena robeensis. Lineage (NCBI taxonomy): Eukaryota > Metazoa > Chordata > Amphibia > Anura > Ptychadenidae > Ptychadena > Ptychadena robeensis. The sequence continues at coordinate 133,436,891 of CM070033.1, forward strand.
GGAGGAGGTGTAGGATTGAGGAGAGAGTTAAGGTGGAGAATAGCAGTGAGAGTTGGATGCTTTTAGGATACGAGTAGTTTTGGTTGGCAGTAGTAAGGGCAGCATTGAATTGAGTTTGGCCTTGTAGATGAGAAAGTCGCTGTTCTGACCAGACTTTCTATACTTTGCCCTGTGAGAATCTTGTTAGAGGCAGCGAGTTTGCTTACAGCGCCAGGGACTGAGCTTAGGGGTGGCATGGGCAAATGTATTTATACCATACAGGAGCGCAGCACGATCTGGATAAAAAGTTAAAGGGGCCAGATCTGGCCTGTGGGCCGTAGTTTGCCCATGACTGTACTAGACAAATTAAAACATTTTGATAACATCAACTGCTGATATGTCAATGTTATTCATGCACGCCCTTTTGTTCTAAGAACAACAGGAGTTGGTGGTATATGAGCCGCATAGAAGTAATTAATATGTCAAATGAACTATGCTTAAAAGTAATCAGGTAAAAAAAACAAACAGAATTTTGTAGTAGTGTGGCCACTACTATGTTAGTAATATAAATTAAAAGAATTTGCTCCACTTTAGCTTTACAGAAAGCCATAAACTTTGGCCATGTTAGAGCACAGTGCCTCCCCTCTTGCATCTGCTTCATCTCTCCCCTTATGAACTTGCCACATTCTTTTCATAGGATAATTTTTTTACATTCACAAACCATTAATACTTTACATAGTAAACAACAGTAAAATAACATATGTCACTTGAATATTTAACAGATAAAAATAGGAAATGCCATTATATAGTCTTTGGATATTATAACAATCTTTAGGAAATATCAATGTTAATGAAATGTATTTTGTAATGCTGTCTATAAAATATTATATGTATTTTTGACCTGTTACATATGACAATCTGCAAAGTAAAGTACACTGTTTCTTAAACAAGGGTATACAATGTCAATAGAAGATAGAAATAGCAATGTGAGCTCAGACTGCCAGTGACATAGTAGAAGCAGATGCAAAAGGATTAAAAGCACATATACATACCAGATATCATAAGATTGCCAGGATCCCCAATTACTGCAGTATTGGAATCTCATAACATTCATTCCACATGCAGAAGTGTCAGTGGAAACAGTAAGGATTACTTAACTTATCTGCATATTATGTCAGTTCCTGAACGGTACAACATGTTTTATCACATCTACATCTTTTTAGTGTCCCTTCATTTTGTTCAAATCCGTATTATGTAGAGTTCTGTTCCGAAATAATAAATAAGCAATTTTCCTCAGCCCTTAATGGAGCTATGGTTTTTCTATTTGTTACTACAAGATTGGATATTGGAGGTATACCTTAACACTATGGCAATGGAGTGAAAGAGTTACTCTATCACAGGGCAATAAACAGGGATACAGATTACCTTACTAGAAGGCAATAAAAAGGGATACCCTGCTACATATTTGGACTGTGGGACATGGCTGTAAAGTTTTTATTCTTATGAGCAACAGAACTTCAGAATTTAAATGTTTTTAATTGTTTTCATCAACAATGTGCAACCTTATGGTTATTTAATTGAGATTGTAACATTTGTCTTTGTTCCAGCTCTGGGTTTTTTGTCTCAAGAACAGTTGAAGTAACTTCTTGGTTGTGCCCTAAGAGCTGGTACTGCGATCAATCAGGAAACAGCAGCATCCCAGCAATGCCACACTCCACTGCTACCCAAGTGACCCATGTGTTCCTATTGACCCTAAGACTTCCTATGATACTGAGGTTTCTTGTTACCTTGTCTCTACCAGTGACCCCACATGCTGTTGTATGCCCATGTGGTCCTGACTACTGGCGGTTCATCACCTTGTCCTCTGCCCAGCACCTGATACTGAGACTGCAGCTGATTCTGTACTTTGCTTTCATGCTGATCTGCAACCTGTAAGCCTTCCATGGCAACGCTTGTCACTCTTTGTTGGTTGCTCTAGTTGTTTTTTAGGCTCTGCACCTTGTCCTCTCTCTTCTTCTCCCATGCCATAGTCCTTACCTCTGTGTGGGCATGTGTTGTATCTCCACTCTCATTAAATATACAGTGCGGTGTAATATTTTGGCTCTATATATCGTATATTTTGCACTAGGAGATTTATTTTCCCCAATATCTGGGTGGAAAACCTGTGTTTTTATTATGGTGTGAATGCACGACCACCAAATACTATTCAGCCCTGGGTGGTGGTTCCTTCACTCTCCCTCCACTGGCCAAGCACTGTGCTGGGCAGATCTTTCCTCTGCAATATGTAAATCAGCAGGGCTCCTGGCTGTCACACACAGAGCAGTAGGGACCCCATGGGTAGATCTTTCCTCTGGCTCTCTGCCATGTGTATATGAGCTCACATACACACAGCAGAGGCAAAGTAATTTTGAAGGGTAGATTGTATATTTCCATAACATAAAAAGATCAGCAAAATGGGATGAAGCTATTTACTTTGTGCTTGAGGACACATGGCAAGATATAGAAAGTTGGATTCACCTGGATGCCCAGAGAAACTGATGGGCATAATTGCCATATTTTGATCCCTCATTCAGACACCTACATAATTATCAAACACCCACCATCAAAATAGACTAATCATACGAACCACTGACATGCAGTCAGATTATAAGAGAGGAATAAAGTCCACAACAACATACACCACTTTTCATTTAAAAGCTCAGCACACGATTTGCTAAACTTGGGACCTGGGACTGCAGAGCCGTCTCTCCCCAGCTAGCCGATATCTGACAGCAGCGTGATGCTGATGCTGCAGGGTACATCGGATGGCTCGAATATCGAGCCGTCTATAACCTGCTTAACTTGTTAGATAAATTATTATATTATTTGTTTGATTTTTAAGTTTTTGTTTCATCTTCTCCCAGTGTTCACTGAGCAAGAGATTGTGGTTTTACATACATTTTACATACATTACATGTGGTTACACTGACCCTCCAACAGACAGGGTCAAGGTAGTACCCCAATTACTGGATTACTCTTTAAGCTGCATTTCACATTATTTGAAATTTAGTCTTGTCTTAGTTTACATTTTAAGTCTACTTGTTTGTCTCAGATCATGACAGATTGGGAGGTCTGAACAACATATCATGGATATGTGAATTATTCTAATGGATCAGACTGATTCCTATGTGTCACATGTCTTAGAAGCTTGTCTCTTCTTTTCCCTTGTGGTATTCTCTAATCCAATCTGTCTATTGCTCTGTGGAAAGAATTTTCTGCCATTACATGTAAGTGAAAGTGTCAAGGCACAGTGAGATTGTATTATTAGAATCTTGTTGTTGTTGTTGTAGTATTTTTGTTGGTTTGTGACTTTTTCCTTTCTGATGGTCTGGGGAAGACATTGAATGTTAGGAATGCAATATATATATACGTACAGATTAACCTCCCTAGCGCTCTTGTGAGGTCCAGATTTCAATACCAAAACACATAGACTTTAATGTTTTTTATTTTTTATTTTTTTGGCTTGTAAGTTCACAAAATATGTCTGTACAAGGGTATAGTAGACATCCTGAATATAATAAAATAAAATAATGTTTGAAACAAACAAAAAAAATAATAAAAGGTATTATTTGAATAGATGTAATTGGATGTAAATTTGAAGTATAATAAACATTGACTGCTTGTTAAATTGCATAATAAGTGACTGACACCCATGTTGGCTTCTGTTTCTGTAACAATGCTACATTTGTCAGCTGCCCTGTCAGACACATTAATCAAGAACCAATTGTCAAGCTTCCCAATCATGTGATCACTCTGAGAGCCAATCATATTGATTACACATTTTGGATCCCATATAAACAAGCAGCAGCAGGCTGATGTGTAATTGTGTCCTTTGCAGAAAAAGGCACTTTGTCAAAAGCATTTGGCTTTTAATGCATTTGGCTGTAAAAAACTAATGTAAGCTGTTAAGTGTATATTACATTTCTTTTCACTATTGTGTACATTTGCCAACTTCCAATAAAAATATGAAAATATAATTATTTTAAAATGAACTTTTATGATTATAAAAAGTGTATAAACTAAAACTTACATGATAATTAAGTAAAAAATGGATTATAGGCAAGTTAACTTATACATTCCATTACATTCTAAATTTGGTGTGAGGATTTAAGTATCAACAACCTTTGATCACGACAGGGTTACCAGACGGTCAGCTCTTGGTACCCCATACCCAGCATTGCAGTGGTTATATTTTTCACTGGCTGATAGGTAACCCTTTGACCTCTGACATTATCTGGAGTCTTGTAGACCCTTTGAGCACTGGCAAGCAGCAGCAATAGGAGTTGGGTTATTTGTATCCAAACACAAGTATGTAGATGGTCTGCAGCTAGTAACTGAAATCTTGTATAACCCTTTCCCTTTAAAACAGACCCAAGACTTTTACCTGACTGTGTGCAGGCACTCCGAGAACAGATACAACAAAGCAAGATAGAGTTTCATTCAAGGGTAGGATTTCTGAATCTGAGTCTTGGTGGAGTCAAACACATTTAGTTCTTTAGTCTACTACTTAACTAGATTCATGTCAGTGCATTGGAAAGGCTTAAAGTGAATATTCCTGGGGTCTGATTTCTGGAGATTTCAGGACAGGAAACACTTAGGTAAGTGATAAAAATGTATAATCACAGTTTGAATAAGCATGCAAACCTTTTCAAAATGAACACTGTAAAGTATGTTTGTAAGCTAACACAACTTGTAAATGTAACAAAGTAAAAAAAATTTATTTCTAAAATGTAGAAATTGAGATATGTAAAGCAGAATACTGATCTCCAAATATTAAGGTACTGTATAGTGATACAATAATGAATTAGTGATAACAATAACAAAGTGGCAGCAATGACTTTAAGCGTTGTTCATCTAAATTTTTCAGCATGCAACTACATTTTTAAGTAGAACATCCAATAATATGGAAATATATGTTTTGCTAAAAAAAATCAATCAAATGCACAAAAATGCCATTGTATTACTGTCTGAGATCAAGGAGCAAGTATATACTGTCTGGCAGGTCATGCTGTGTTGTAAATGGAAAATCTAACAATGTATTGATAGTTTATGAAATGCTTATCCATTTGAAAGTAGAATATTATTTTTTACTTTGTAACTTTAACTTTTTTATGCATGGTATTAGGGAACAAAATAACACAATTTATGTGTAGACAGTTGCATTTATAACTATTGCTGCCCTAAGCATATTCTGCTATGTATAGAGATGGTCTTACTACGATGTTATGTGCATCTTGTGGGGTTGTGAAGTTTTATTAGGTGATCTCATTATTCATTAACAAAAAAATACATATATAAAAAGTCATTTGTTTGACCATCTTTTCACCCTATTTATTATCAGCTGCTCGCTATAAACAACAAAACTAAAAGAATGCATGGAAAAAGCAAATATTCCATATTATGAGAATATTCATAGTAAACTTGCTTAATAAGTACTAGACATTTATAAACCAGTAAAAAGAAAGATCACTAAATTGCCAGCGGTTGGCTTAATGGCCTTGCTTATATTGATTTTTGGTAAATGTTAGTTCTGATTTTATATAAATTGATATACAGGTTTATTATGTGGCTAAAAAGATGCATATAAAACTAAACAGAGACTGTGTATATCAGAATAAAAATCAGTTTAATGTCTCACTCATGGTGTTGTATATATATGACCAGTTTTTAGTTTTTTCATTTTTGCAAAAACATTAAAAGGTCTATTGTCACCCTAAAGATACCATTGATATACACCTGTGAACATTGGCTTAGCTTTTAAAAAGTAATGATGATCTGGCAATAGCTAGGATTATAAAGACTTCTCATAGGTGTTCTTTCTTTTCTTGTAATCTAGACCATTTTTAAAGTTTGTATTTCCTACAAAAACAAACTCAATAAAACAAGAGGTGCATATGACAAAGAATATATATTAAGAGTATATACGTTCTACTCTTGAAAACCTAATAATAAGTGAGCTGTGCTACTTCACTTTTGAAGAACTTATTTTAGGCAAGCATCATTATATATGTACATTTAGTATTTCAATCAATAGGAATAATTACGAACACCAACCCTTCACTTTCCAATAATGGTGATGATAATGATGGTGGTGTTATTCGTCCTGCTTTTTCCGTTTCTCCTGAAAAATAGATTTGGAGAAGTTCTCTGCACCTTTAGTTTAGAAATCCCTGGAGTAGTGAGAAAAGAATGTAAGTACAATGATGAGAATGGGACTTTCTATAGAGTGCCTGTAAACTTGTGCAGATAACACCGCCATGACAGGTCTGTTGGAGAAAGCACAAAAACTGACTGGTAGTTGCTGGCTCGTTAAAAACCACCTGTGTAAATGAGCCATAGGAGGTCTGAATTGATCTTAAAGGACATTGGCCTTGAAAGCAGTCTTCAATTGCTCCAATGGACCCTAGACTAGAGAGTTTTTTTAAAGCTAGATGACATAAGGGCTTGTTTGCAGGTATGTTGTTAACTGCCCGGTATACGAGCGATTAATGCAATGCCCGATGAACGCCTCCTATTGCTGGTGGCTTTTATGGCTTTCACCCCTAGGACTAGTGATGGCCGAACCTCGGGCATGTTCGTCCGCGGACGGGCGGAGCGAACTTTTAAAAAAGTCCGCCATCCGCGGACAGATTCAAATTCCCCGCTGCTAGGCGGGGAATAAGAATCTGAAAACCCGGATGTGACGTCAGTGACGTCACATCCGGCACCTGGAACGCATAGTTCCTGGTGTGCTTACCGGATGTGACATCACTGACGTCACATCCGGGTGTGCGAGCCGGCTTTCCACTGAAAGACCGGGTTCTCTACCCGGTCTTCAGTGGAAACATTCTTCCTGCGGCGGGATCTCGCCGCGTATGATCCCACTGGAGGAAGAATAGAGGGCTCCTTCACGCCGGCGGACAGGGCGGGTCGAACACCCGTACTGTCCGCCAGCGGGAAGGAGGGCGAACATGCTTGTTTGCGGCCGAACTGTCCACCTTGCGGGCAGTTCGGTCATCACTACCTAGGACCTGTCATGGGGGTGTTCTCTAAACACCCCCTGAGCATCTGTACAAGTTTACAGGCGCTCGCAGACAGGAGTTCTCAGCAGCCTGGGAAACAACAGTGTAAATGTATGCTTAATCAAATAGCAGAACTAATGACAGAGTTGCTGCGCAAGAGACTGGCATTAAAAATCTGTGATAATAAGATAAGTCAGGTCAGCAACTTGTAAGCAGGAATATATTATAGTCAGCTAACAAGCAATGTTAGCAACTGGCAAGTTGTAGCAAGCCGCTATCAGGAGAAAAGCAGGAATTTTCCTTGGCCACCGGATATGACTGTTAAGCACCTAATATGCAGGACCAAGTTTTGGTCAGGAGAAAAGCCAGGTCAAGATATGCCAGGTCAAGATAGAGACCTTCAAACACTATTCTCGTCTTGCTCAGAACCCTAAATGGAATTCTGGTTGTAGTTCTGGGGTGTGGCCTGCACTTGTGCAGTCTATGGTTGTATGCCATTTTATTTAGACAGTATTCTGTTACAGTAAAGAACCAGAGAATCATACAACATATCTTCTCTTTATTTTACAAAACATTAGATATGAGTGACTTTAAACACATTTAGTAAAATAAATGTTGCCGGTTTAATTCAATCCAGTTCTGTTTTGTATACATCTGAGGTGGTCCCTCTGCCAGTCCTTGACAACTCTTTGACTTGTAAATCTTTTACATTTGATGTGGTAAGAATGAGATTGTTTAGTTGTCTTTGATGCCATATATGTTAATGATGGATTATATTAGGGTCCACGAAACATTTTTCCTCGTAGACCATAATGGGTTCTTAAATTTGACAGAGGGGCCAGACTAAGAGCCTGTATGGCCACCCAGCACAGAAATTCCCAATTCCTCACATGTGGCAGGGACATTGTAATCTCTTTTTATTTCCTGTACCGCTTTCAACAAATGCCAGGAGGAAACTTTAGAATTTATATATATGTATATATATATATATATATATATATATATATATATAAAATAAAATGTGCCCACTTTAAATAAACGTATTGCATTTAGAATGCCTCTATTCAATATGTACGCTCATTAAAGGGAAAGAGCAAGAGGGAACCAAAGTATCTTTTTACCAAGGTGGCAAAGTTAAGCTAAACAGGCCGGGCCATCGTTGCCAATGTCTGGTCTAGAGGGTATCCCTTGACTGATAGCTGTAAAGTATTCAGAATTTTATTATTATTTTTATATTTTCCATGTAGATTCAACATGCCAGTTATTATATATATACTCTAGCCCTCTCATAATTAAAATCTTGCAATGTAACTACCCCCGTCACAATTAGTGTACTTAGACACTGCAAATGGCAGTACAAAATATAGTATAGATACATTGAAAAAAACTCCTTCCTTATAGAACAATTTACTTGCTATTTAACTGTGGAGAATAGCTTTACAGACTGGAACATAAGGTAAAAAAATCTTTCATTAAACATTTAAATTGTGAAAGAGTAGAAGTGAAGAACCATTAAGAGAATCATTAGCCTTGTTCTGTGCCAACATCTTTTTTCATATAGCCTTTTGTTCATTGCACCTGTCTGATCTCCCTAGAAAGTTGATGATGTCTACCAGATGGTGTCTACTGTATATTTGTTAGTTTTACTGTAACATTTAGACAAGGCTTTTAGTATCAAATCTAATTTTTCCACAAAACCAATTAGTAATATATTTTGCAACAGTATCTTAGGAGTATGTTTCTAATTTATGCATGAATAATTTAGATGGCAGCATTTCCAAACATAAACAAACTGGCAGCTGCAATTCTCTCCTGTTGTTATATACTACCTTATACTTTTCCCACCTAGGAACTACAGGAAAGGCTCTCTGAAGATTAGAAGTATTGTTGAGTTCAAATATACTAATTGCGAATATATGCAACGAACATCGGCTATTTGAGAGTTCACAAAATGTTTCACATATGTTGGCGGATATTGGCAATTTCGAATATTCGCAATATTATGCATTGGAAATACAATGTGAACATAAATACCACATGTCACCATTTATTTTAAAGGTAATCACAATTACATGGATATACACTCAAATTTTTCGCAAAAATGTAATCGAATATTATTAGAATTATTTGTGAAATATCACGAATTTGAATATTGCCTATGCTGCTCATCACTGATAAGAAGATTAGAGATGGTCATGAAATTTTCATGAAATTTCAACTATGCTTAGCACAGGGGTCAGCAACCTGTGGCTCTTGAGTCGTATGAGGCTCTTTAGCTTGTTTGCACTGGGTCAGAAACCATACCTCCTCTTTACCTGTATCATATCTGTAAAAGCAGCTCCTCCCTTTCAGCGTGTCAGCAGCTCCTACCCAGGTCAGCAGCTCTTTACCTGCAAAAGGTTGCCAACCCCTGCTCTCGCATATGTTTTTGAGTCAAGGCAAAGTTTTTAAGTTGAGTTAACATAAAAATTAAGCCCCCTAGCACTCTTCTCAGGTCCAGATTTCTGTACCAAAAGCATACCATAGACTAGAATGGAAAAAAAGAATTTGATGTATGTTATTAAAAGGGTGGAGGTGGAGATGGCACAATCACAAAAGATGCAACTCTTTAGTAACTGAAATCGTCAGTTGCTTTTACTTTACTATACTGGGAATCAAGCATATGGCTGTGACATCATTTGGCTGTGTATTGACTTCAGCAATTATGTGTGATAATTCTGTTAGACATACAGTATATCACTTCTCTAGTGTTTCCATCATGTGGGTAAGCTTGCCAAAAGCAACACAAAATTGAAATATCAATTAACTAAGTCACAAAGTAGAAAAGAGTGATGGCAGTTACACTAAACAAAATATGTCTACATTGTTATCTCAATTAGAACACAAGCAAATCTATCTCATCCAAGAAAGAAATATAGAAAGGAAGACTGGTTAATGCCACACCTAATGGCAGACTGGAATATAAAAAAGTTTAGTAATAGGTTTATTAATAGTGATGGCGCGAACCTGGAACCTCCGCAAAAGTTCGCGAACCCGGCGAACCCCATAGACTTCAATGGGCAGGCGAAC
>CM070033.1:133448968-133459048 GCA_036250615.1 Ptychadena robeensis
AGCGTGGCTGGCAAGAACGGGTATAAGAGAAAACAATGACTGGCATCCTTGTTCACCTGATCTGAACCCATTGAGAACCTGTGGTCGCATCATCAAATGTGTGATTTTGGAGTACTTGGACGTGTGTGATGGAGCATTGTCCTGCATGAAAATCATGTTTTTCTTGATGGGTCATGGTTGTGAACAGTGCTAGGATAAGGAACCCTATCACATAGGGTTCCTTATCCTAGCACTGTTTACAACCATGACCCATGAATTTACTTATTTTTCTTCTGTTTATGTGTACATTATATGACCCTATTTATTTGATGCATTGATGTCAGTCAACCAAGCTATACTATGTTATGCTGTATGTTTTATCATGACGCTACAATAAACATATCTGTATGTTTTACTTTTTACATGATGACATCTGGTATTTACTTTGATTCTGAATTATGGCCATTAAAGTCCCCTAGCCCCTGAATTGTTTCGGGGGGAATCCCCTGCTGCTCATGGTATGCTTACCACACCATGTGTAGTTTTCTTTATATATATGTCTAAAGATCTAGTCAGAAATCAAGATTTCGGATTCGGATTTTGCTTTTTTGTTAGTTGTTGCCGCTATACCCTATGTGTGTTAAGGGATAGCTGGCCATCGGCCGGTTATACTTTGTTGTCTATACACTTTATATGTTAGTTATTTATTGTGATATTGTTCACAAATAAAGTAAGAATTGTATTAATTTCTAGTCATCCGCATTATACATTTATAATCACTGATTGGGTCACTACTCCAACCAAAGTCCCATGAGGGAACAGAAGGGAGTTTTTGGAGGAAAGATCTAGTCAGGACCATCAATAGGTCCTCAGTGAGTAATTCTTCTGTAATTGTCTATAGTTAGCATCCATGATGTAAGTTGTGCACAGTATGCTGAAATTAGTGTCAGTCTAGACACTCTAGTGTCAGTCTGGAGTGCTGAGATTGTTGCCAAGGTACTAAGATTCAAAGTCTTGAATGCATAAGTATGCTTAGTTTAAATTGTGTGCACTAAAGCAATACCTGTCCAGAGTAGTATAAGTTCTCTAAACACCTAATGTGTCTCCCTGACTTTTACATTCTCCCTTACTTTTAGGTATGCAGTATGTTTGCGTGTAATCTTTGAATCAATATGTGTGTTAAGTAAGGACGTAGTAATAAGGTCATTATGGGTCACTTGATATCCACTATGGTCCTTACATCAACTGGAATGGGGTTGATGTTAAGGCTCTGTGAAGAAGACCAGTCAAGTTCATCCACACTATACTCGCCCAACCTGAAAAGTAATAAGTTTCCCTTTAAAGTTTTATACACAAAGTTAAAAAACTAAAGCCTGCCATAGACACCTCGATCTATGGCAGACCTTTAGCAGACTGATTACAGCGTGGTGATGTCACCACGCTGTAATCAGTCTGCTACATGTCGGACAGGAATCCTGTGTCTTCCACTAACACACAGGACTCCCGTCTGACTAGCCAATTAACAGGGAGGGGGAGGAGACTCCCCCTCCCTGTTTACAAGCTGCAGCTGTTCTGCCTCGCAGTTGTAGAGAAAAAAAACCGGCATGTCGGATCCGTGTGCGACCCGACTTAGTGGCTTTTTTTCTACATAATTCAGACCAACCTTGATGTGATCGGCCGGAGCGAGCACGCAGGTTGGTCTGCTACAACTATGGTCGGGTGTCTGCCCATCCATGGGGGGCTTTAGAGACCTAGTCCAGCCTCACAATACAACCTTATAACATTGTCCTTTCTTTACCAAACTTTACAATTGGCAAAATAAAGTCAGATAAGTGAGGATCTCCTTTCAACCAAGCCCAGACATGTTTATCAGACTGACAAACAGAGATTCATTATTTATCACTCCACAGAGCCATTCCCAGAATCCAGTGGCAGCATGCTTTACACAACTTGCTCCAATGCTTGGCATTGCACTGTGAGTAATGTTAGGGTTGCAAACAGCTGCTCAGCCATGGAAATCAATGTAGTTCTAAGGTTAACGCCAGAAAAACATTGGAATGCTGCAGTTTTTGAGCCAACAAAAAGTTGCCGACTTTTACAGGCGATGCACTTCAGCTCTCAGCAACTCTATTATCTGACTTCTGTGTATTGCCACGTCCTGGTTGTGTTTGTATTGTTTGTTAATACCATACCATTGAATATCTGTCAGGGACAAACATTTACATACTGAAAGTACTGACCTATAACTGAACAACCAAGGCAAAAGTACACTATCATTGTGCTGTATTCTTTCGCTATTATATCTGTAAAAAATAACTTATGTTGGATAAATATTAGATTGCAACTTTTTTATATTGAAAGATGAACTAATCTTATTTGCCAATTAGATGCTCCTCTGACCTCTTTGGGATAGGGGAGGGGTAGTATATTTTATGCCTGTCTTGTAATGCCAGGCGGAAACCCATAAACAGTATACTGTTGAAGATGTTGCAGTCGCAATGTAATGAATACATGTGGATATTGGAGTGCCAACCTTGGCCTTAGTTGTTTATACAGAGTGTATGATACTCATTGGAGCTAGTGATGAGTGGCATAGGCAATATTTGAATTCGTAATATATTCCCTATTCGAATATTCAAGCTCAAAACTAGTTGGAGCATCCCACGTTACAACGGAGATCATGCTTGGTGATTTGTCAAATTTTTTTATTTTCATTGTCCTATAAGTGCATAGTTAGGTAAACGACCTACCTACCTAAACGAGTCTGAATAAAACACCTATCATATTTTTCAGACTATAAGACGCACTTTTTTACCATTAAAATTAATAGGAAAGTGGCCCGGCGTCCTAGGGACTGAATATGTAAAAAAATGTATTCCCTCCAGCCAAGCCAAAAAGCAACTGCCAAGAGGAAGATCTTATCTGCATTAGCACTTGCGGTGCCTATTCTCTGAACACACTTCCCAACTTATGGAGAGAGACATTTTACAATTAGATAGCATAAGTTGTGTGTTTACATTAACATTCTGCATTGCAATAAACACATTTTGTAACTGACTCATATCTCCTCCCATATGTAAAAAGCTGCTCATGGGTTAGTTGTTCAGTGCCAGATTGTAAAATGTGTCTCTTTATGAGTTTATCAGCGTGTTCAAAGGATGGGTACAGCTGGTGTATAAACACATGCTTAAGTTTTAGCCCTGCGTACACTGCAGCAGTGAAAACCTTCCTGTTACTGGCTTTTTGGCTGGAGGAATATAGAGTGAATATTGCAGCCCTGCCTAATACATTCTGTATATTCACTTGATCTGAATAGTTGTGTCTTTTTCTTGTCCTAATTTTCTCTCCAAAACCTTGGAGTGCGTCTTATGACCCAGTTCTTCTAATAGTGGGAAAATATTTTAGTTTCAGTGATGAAGAGGTAGGTACTAACAGATATGTCCATAGAGTGTACGTAAATACATTCTTTGTTGAAGGTAAAATGAAGAAAGCATGGTGCTGCTCAAGATTGTAAAAATATAACAAAAACCAACTCAAACTCAATCACATTGGGTACCATGTAGTAAAACAATCTAAACACCACATTTTTTAAAAGCAATTTTATTACTACACATGGTTAATATCTCAAAATAATCATAGAAAATAAATACATATATTTGGATGTATGTCATGCATTATATACATTATAAAAAACGAATTTCTGTTTGCTAAGATTTATCTTTTGATTTTTCAGGATGGATGATGATGATAAAGATGGATCATATTTTTATGCTCTTTGGAAATCTCCAAGCTGACATGCAAATAGATAAGTAAGAGAACTATGTTAAACCAACCCAGTGAGTGATCAGCTCACCTTGAAAGTCATCCTCCAAATGTAGACTACTGATAGATGTAAGTTAGTGGTAGAAATGTTACTATGTAGAATAATGCAGATTGCTGGTTGATATCACACACAGTGCTGGTTTAAAATGCATGTGTTGCCCATTCACAGCTATCCATTGCTACGTGCATTGGGATATGTGAATGTATGTATAACAAGTGCACATTTTATCCAATGTGCTGCTTCACATGAAAAAAGATGACCATGTGCACTAAATGGATTGGCGCAAAGGTGGCCTTTATAAAACCTATTAAAGATATTTAGCCATTTTATCTGGTTAATTTTTCATTGAGTTAAATGTATTATTCTATATCTTTGTTACTGCAAGTGTGATGTCTGTTCCCTTCCCAGGAATGAATAATTGCCCATGTCAAAGTTGGCTTTTAACTTTTGATCTATGAATCAGTGATTCCTTATAATTAAGGTGCCACATGTGAAAGGTTTTGAAAAGGTTAACATGCCTTTTCAAGATTAATTTTGTTTTACAAATTATGAGATTATATGAAATATGTAGGATAAGATAAGAAGGGATAAAGGTAAAAGGAATAAGTTAAATTGAGTTTTTCTGTCCTTAACGTTCCAGCAAAGATCAAGAGGTGGAAGAAATATTTTGTAGAACTTGGAGAAATACATTGTAAAGCATAGTGCTCATTCGTACAGCCATTTTTCAGTAAACAAAATTCTGGTTTTATTTTAATCAAGTTAAGAAAACAAAAGCAAATCAAACAAAACTTCCACTGCTTTTAATACTAGCTCACCAATTATGCTTAGTCTTGCAAGCCCTCTTGGACCTTCTCTGTGAACCTACACCAAGACATTGAGAAGAACTCCAAACAGTTTATCTACCTGGCTACAGTTCCCCTGGCCTGTCCCCCTTTCTGCACACCTGAGACTTTCCATTACAAATAGATAGACCCCAGGATTTGTGGCCCTTTAGCTAGAGAGGAACCCTGGCTGAAGACCCACAAATCCTGTGGTGTACCTGGGTGGAATGGAAAGGCCAACTCAGGGGCCTTTGAACAAATAGAAACCATGGTTTCTCCTGTCTGTTCCCGGTCTCCTTACCCAGAATATGACTGTGACCACAACTATAATATGGGGAGATACATAGCCCATGCAGGACCCATCCTTACTACGACATTCAGATTCAGGAAGACAAAATACATGTTTTATGTCTTATAGCTATGTGTAATATTACCAGAAAGAAAAGCAAACATTTCAAATGACATGTAATCCTCAAAAAGCTCAGAAAAACCCAGAAGGTTCTATAAATCGGCTAAACTACTCCAAATATAATGCATGGTGTCATCATTGTAAAAGCTGCTAAACCAGTGGTCCTCAACCTGTGGGTCGGGACCCCCTTGGGGGTCGAACAACCATTTTACAGGGGTCGCCGAGTTCACTGAAAGAATCAGAGCTGCTGCTAACAAGCGGACGGGAAGTTAGTATAGAGAGTTATGCCCCCTCCCTTATATTTTCCCACTTGTGCAAATAATGTGCGGGGTGGGAAAATATAAGGGAGGGGACATTACACTTCCATTATTTTGAACACGGAAGTGACACTCCACACCGGTACTTACACTTTCCAAATACAGGAAGTGATACTTTGGGGCTTCCGGGGTCACGGATGTAAAAAGGTTTTGGGGAGGGGTTACACATCCATCAAAAACCCCTCTGCTAAACACAGTGCTTGTCGGGGATCCCGGCTGAGCACATAGACTTTACCTGCTCTGCGGATGTCTGAACACAGCATCCGCCGAGCAGATAAGTGAATGTGCTCCGGATGTGGAAACCCCCCTTAAGCCCCCCATACACGTTCAGATTTTTCGTACGAATTTTGCCCGACCGACCACTGTGGTCGGAAGATTAATCGATCGGGAGATTAATCGGATGCGGAATTATGTACCTGACCCCTGATGTACCCCTGATGTACCTGAAATCGATCCCGATTTCTCAAAATCAGCCGAAAAATCGGTCAGGACCACTTCGGACCTGTCCGTAAATTTTTGGTCGATCTGCTGTTAATAAATAGGGTCGGGCTGATGGATCGGTGATAATTCGAATTCCGATTTTTCGTGCCAGCCGACCGACCGATCATAACATTTTAGGTGAAAATCGGGTGACACGATCGGACGAAAAATCGGTCGGGAGAATAATCGGAACGTGTATGGGGGGCTTTAGTCATACATCAGGAGGTTCATAATGCACCATTACAATGTATCACTCTCTTGTTCACTTAACACAGTTAACCAGCTGGTGTGGAATTAAATTTGTTTGTTTTTTTAATAATTCTGTATATACTTCCTGGTCAAGCAATGCTACCTAATGATATCCATTGACAAATAGCACTAAATATGTCACTTTAATCTTGCTGTACAAAAAATATGAACTATACTGTTGTTGGCCTGTAGCACATGGGCAGCACATGTGAGTATGAGTGTGTATAATATTTGGATGTGTTAGCGATGTGTAATATTATACCATATGTTCTTTGAAATATGTTCATTCTGTTTTCCATTTACTCACTTCCCCCACTGTTCAAAGCTAAATTTATCTTTGTCAAATATGATAGGATGCTTGCTTCATAGTAGGCAGAGAAAGGAATGCTGTTATAGGAAACAAACAACTGTATGTGTTGTATTTCTGTACTACTGGAAGTTGCAAATGAAAGAATTATTATATAGCTTAGATCTCACATTTAATATATATATATATATATATATATATATATATATATATATATAGATATATAGATATATTATTATTCATGTGTGACATTTTACACACAATTTTTCATCTGATTTTCTTTTGCAGGAAGTTGCGTTTGTCCAATTTATTGAAGGATGACACATTTCTGACATTTGGTTTCAAGATGGAATCCTTTTACAAGTCACCAATAAATTGTGAAGAGTCTAAAATCGATGGTACCAGAGATACTCCTAACAAAACAATAGTGGAAGAAAATGTATGCCTGACTAACCAAAACTCTAACTGGAAGCAACGTATGAACGAGTGTTTAAATGAGGGAGATATCTCCAGATTCTCTAAGGAATGTCATAATGACATAATATCTGAACAAATGAGAATTGAAGAGGGAAACCAACGTGTTTTCATCAATATAGCCGGGCTAAGGTATGAGACACAGCTAAAAACACTTAATGAGTTCCCGGAGACGCTCCTTGGAGATCCTCAAAAAAGAATTCACTATTTTGACTCTATGAGGAATGAATATTTTTTTGATAGAAATCGTCCAAGCTTTGATGGAATACTCTACTATTACCAATCTGGTGGAAAAATACGACGCCCAGCTAATGTTCCAATAGATGTGTTTGCGGATGAAATTGTGTTCTATGAACTTGGGAATGAAGCTTTAGAACAATTTCGAGACGATGAAGGTTTTTTGAAGGATCCAGAAATACCCTTACCAACTAATGACTATCATAAACAGTTCTGGCTTCTCTTTGAATACCCTGAAAGTTCTAGTGCTGCAAGAGGAATGGCTTTAGTTTCTGTTTTGGTTATTGTCATCTCCATACTTATCTTCTGTTTAGAGACTTTGCCAGAATTCAGAGAAGAACGAGATTTTACCATGTTCAAAAGTTCAGGGAATTACTCAGAAGCTGTGGCATACATAAGCACCTTCACGGATCCTTTCTTTCTTATAGAGACCACTTGTATTATATGGTTTTCATTTGAACTTCTGGTTAGGTTTGCTGTCTGTCCAAGTACCTCAGAGTTCTTCCAGAACATAATGAATATAATTGATATAGTGTCCATCATACCTTATTTTGTAACCCTTATCACTGAATTGGTAAAGCAAACAGAGCCCAATGGACAACAAAATATGTCATTAGCCATTTTGAGAATTGTGCGGCTTGTTAGGGTATTTCGAATTTTCAAATTGTCGAGGCATTCAAAAGGACTTCAGATATTAGGACAGACTTTGAAGGCAAGCATGAGAGAGCTGGGCTTGTTGATTTTCTTTCTTTTCATTGGTGTCATTTTGTTTTCTAGTGCTGTATATTTTGCAGAAGTTGATGAGCCAAACTCTCAGTTCATCAGTATCCCAGATGGTTTTTGGTGGGCCGTAGTTACTATGACAACTGTTGGTTATGGAGATATGTGTCCTATTACTTTAGGAGGTAAAGTAGTAGGCACCCTTTGTGCTATTGCTGGAGTTTTAACTATTGCTCTTCCAGTTCCAGTCATCGTATCAAACTTTAATTATTTCTATCACAGAGAAACGGAGAATGAAGAACGGCAATCTATACCTATGGAAATGGAGAAAACAAGTGTAAACAATTTAACAAGATCTGGAAGCACAACTTCCTTGAAGAAAAACAATGGTTCATGTATTCCCGATAAAAATGGAAAAACGTAAAGTGGCTTAAACTAATTATTAGACTGACTGAGCAGCACAGTGGACATTTGCCTTAAATTTACATAAACGTTAACTTCTATGTTCATTCTTTTTCTTTGCAATGAATATCATGCAGGGACATTTCCAAAAGTTATGGAAATTTACTTATTTTACAATAAATTGTAATTATATTTTTTCTATAGCAGAGTAACGTTTTCTGTGATCAGTTACCAAAATTGCTAATAATTTGTCTTTTGTTATATTTACGTTCCTCTTTGAAAATACAAAAATACACTTCCTATCCGTATACTCGCTTATCTTGGATTTGCCAAGATGTTGCAGATTGCAGAACTGGTGAAGAAGATTCTGACATGAGGCTGTGTGATGCATGGAGCCCTCACAGCTAGTAGAAACTTCAGTAGTTCTGATCTGTAAAACATTCCATCATCATTTCATCAAGTAATTGTAACAACAGCCCATTTAAAAGCAACCAATTTGTTTCTTCTTAATCAGGCATAAGTTTCTGTTTTATTGGTAATTATCATACAAAGGTATAAAAGTCTAGAAGAGTGTGTAAAATTATGAAATCAGATCATATGATCAGAAGTGTAGATTATAAAATATAATTATAATGTGTGTAATTTGGGAATTTGAATGAACCAGTTTACACAATCACAACTAGATTAGATTGCAGGTTTAAATGCAAAATTGGCAACATAGAATATTGGAAAGAATAAAAAGGAACAAAAAAAACAAACAGTTTTTTAAGGCACTGGACTTATTTACTAATTTATTTACACTGTAACAACAAGTTCATATGGGTGGGCTGATTAACCCACCATTACATGAGCAATTAGCAACAGTGGTGATCCATACTCTCTTCCTTTCAACATGTTTCACCCGTTTGGGCTTCTTCAGGAAAGATGTGAAGGAAGTATTGGACAGATATTCTATGAATGAATTATAATGGAAACAATTATAATCAAACACATTATATCAACAACATACCTGTTATCATTCAGTTGTTACCCCCACTTTCTCAGGCCCCACTTTCTCCGGCCCCCCTCGCACCCTTATTCTCAATTTGTGGCAAGAACATAAAAACGTTGAATCAGGGATCTACCCCATGGATGGTATCACAACCGTGCACAGGTACTCTTTGCTAACAAAGAAGAAGAGTATGGATCACCACTAAACATACTAATGGTAATTTCCCATGTAATGGTGTGTAATCAGCCCACCCATATGTACTTGTTTATATTTGTATCACTGTTTTTGATATTTTGTCTGTGTTGTTACAGTGTAAATAAATGTTTTGTGCATTTCATATTTGCAAGTCCAGTGCTGTAAAAACCTGTTATTTTTTGTTCCTTTTTATTCTTTCTATGATTTTGGAGTGTGGCACTTTATGTCATTCATTACTTTCAGCCAGGTGCAATTGGTATATATCTAGACATAGAATATTGGCCTTACATCATGATATGGAGCTGGGTAAGAGATAGTAGTGTTGAGCTTAAATATTCGAATGATGCATATCAGCAGTTTGAGAATTTGGCGGCGGATATTAGTGATTTTGAATATCCATGATCCCTTTAAAAAAAAACAAAAAAACATGCGACCATTCATTTTGAAGAAAACCGCAATTAGATTATTAATAAGATTATTATCTTAACGCATTTATTGTTATCGCAATGCCTGGCCATAAGCGCAAATTCCATTCCATTTAAGTATATAGAATATTAGTAGAATAGCAAATTTTAATATCGTGGGGGGCGATGGGGGGTGTTAGTGCTTCGGCCCGTACGGGGGTGCCAGAGCACGCTCGCCCTGCTCAAGTAGGAAATAAATGAGCCAGGTAGAA
>CM070033.1:133459231-133486952 GCA_036250615.1 Ptychadena robeensis
ATGGCTCGGGACACTATGGCATGTTCCCGGGCTCCTCCCCTCGGCTCCTCTAAAGTTTGGCGATTGCCTTTTTTGGGAGTTTGGAATATAACCGTCACTTTTCCGGACCTCAGACTGAATGGAAATTTGGTAAGTGGACCTTTCAAATTTATATTTGAGTAGCCCTGTTCTATATGTTATATATATGTGTCTGGGACAAGGTGGTCATACTAGTTACTGACAGCAAAAAATATTTTACTGTAGTACATGCACACAATTAGACACATGTGACCATAGGACACACAATGTTTTTTTAGGAGAAAATCAGTAAAACAGTGTCTCACAGACTCATAACAGGCTGTCACCAGTGCCTCCCTTCTACTGGAACGTGCTTTATACCAGTTATTACGCGGGAGGAGGGACAGTGCAGGGAGCCAGAGCGAGTACTTCTGGGAATCTCTGGCTCTCAGCACTGCCCCTCTGCCTGAGTTAATACCGGTATATCGCATGTTCAAGCAGAGGGGAGGCATTGCTCAGAGCCCAGAATAAGTCTCTCTCTGAGTCTCCATTTTGTCAACAGTTCTTCCCCTCTGCTTGAACATGCCCTATACCAGTATTGACTTGAATGGAGGGGCGGTGCTGAGAGCCAGAGACTCACAGAAATATACTTTCTAGGTCTCAGTGGTACCTATAACGGTATACAGCATGTTTGAGTAAAGGGGTGGCACTGTTTAGAGTCCAAAATACATTATTCTAGCACTTGTAATTTTTTCATAAATCCATGTCAAAGATCTAAGTCAGAGTTGAAATTTTAAAAAGTCGAAAAATGTATGAAAATGTATAAATGTAATTAATGCAAAAACGACATATGCTAGAACAATACTAGACGCTAGAACTTTTTGTAATGTTCCAACAACTCTTTACTACATCTCCAGCAATTTTGCACCTCAAAGGTTTTCAGAAGTGTTGTGTAGCCCCCCCCCCCCAGTGGCGTAGCGAGGGGGGTGCCGAGGGGGCCATGGCCCCGGGCGGCGTATCAAAAGGGGCGGTGACTTTATGGGACTTGGGATTAATAAGAAGACGCAGGCGTGTGCAAGCAGCTGCTAATTAGCTGGAGCGAGGAAAGCGCTGGGAAGCTCTGGAGATGGGCAGCCTGGATTGCTCGCTTGGGGAGAAAGGGATGAGCAAGCGAGCATAGGGAGGCGAATGAAGGGAGGGGCGGCAGGGAGGGGCGGCAAATTTCATACATCACAAACAAATATTTGTTGTTTCATGGTTTACTTCTCTATACTGATCTATTCTGGATACTGATGGCATGAAACCTCTTAATCACACATTTTAATCCACAAAGTGCCTATTGTTTCTATGCTCATATGGCTCATTCGCACAATTATCTAGAAATGACGCCTGGGGAGCCATTCACCTATAATGTTAACATGAAGCTGTTTGTCAATACTTAACATGCACCTCCCAAGCACCTGCACAGGCACAGACATCTGTAAGATCTGATAGAGGTTGAATACTACCTTAAGCAACTTAAATCATGTAAATAAAAAAAAAATATGTTTTGGCTTAACTTACAAACTAAGTTAAATCTAAAGAGAAATCTTCACAAGCAATATTCTGCAATATGTTGGTATACCTTTATATTTTTAAATATTAACCGTTTATTGAGATTTTCACAACTTATTACAATAGAAAAACATATGTTCCAAGGGAACAGGCAATACAAAATAAGGCAGGAGTAGGCATAGAGCATAGATAGGAAAAAAACAATGCATCTTGAAATGTGAGGACCGCAGCCGCCGCTGTATCTTACTTACTTACCTAATATCTCACTTACCCAATAAGATAAGCTTATTGGTTGCTTGATGTAAATGTCTATCAAATAGTAATGTTGCCGTTTTGGTTTAAAATGTATTGTATTTCATAAGCTATGTTGTGATTGTTTTTATATTTATAAACTATATACATGTTGGCAATGGTGATATCATTTAATCTTTAGAAAACATTTTTAAGAGATTAATCACTGCCATGAGTCCTTCCTTTATTACTTGTATAAAAAGGTCCATAATGTCCACCTGTTGTCAAATAAAATCTTATTAAACATGCATTGTAGAGAAAGAATGCTAAGGGCCCAGATACTGAGCTTGTACTGTCAGTGGAGGATCAGTAAAGTAAATTTCTTAACCTGATCCCAGTAGACCAAGACAATTTATGTATTTTACAGTCTGCCCTAGGCTCCACTGCCCGTTAAAACCCTTGTGATAAATGCAGGAGTTTCAACGTAGTGCTCAAGTCGGACACTACTGGCAATGAGGCTATGAAAGGGCTGCCTCTATAGCCTGTCAGAGCCCTGGATCTGCTGGCCCCATCTCCGTCAAGCTATTATCGACACAGCCCATCTGTGTCCATAGTAATGTGACGGAGGCTTGAGCAGGCATCAGCGGATACCCACTCATAGTGGAGCCTGGGGCTATGAGACACTTCTCTGTATATAAGGCATGTTATACAGTGAGGGGTCTAATCCTGGTAAATAATCCTGGTAAAAAATACCCAGGAATTGAGTCTGTAGTTTAAGGAGAAGGGGAAGCTGTCAGAGGCTTCCCTGTTTTTTGGTTCCAGTCTGCAGATCTGTATGTGAGCGGGCAGCTTCAGTCTGTTCACAAACACTGTCTGCACAGGGAAAAATCCACCTGCACGTGGATCACCCCTGCCTCTGTATGTGAGCTGGCTGTAGCTGACCACTTACATATGTTCACGGATTAGCCACAGGTAATCGTGTCACAGGTAGTCATGCATTCGCAATATGTGTGAATTCGCAATTTGCAGGATGCACTGAATTTTCCCCACTATTTTGGTGGAAAAGTGCATCTTATAGTGCACAACATATGGTAGTAACTATTAACAATTGTAATTAGGTGGGAGACGCACAGCTAGAGTAAAACATTTTATGATGACAGAAGATAAAGTAGTTTGAAAAAGTAGGCAAGGATTTTTAATGTAAACCAATCACAAGAAGAGAATAACTTTTGGACTTTTAAGGCACTAGTCATGGTACAAAACTATAAATGCATATAAAAGGTCTTTATTATAATCCAGCGGACCAATATAACATAAGACCCATTACAAATTACATACAGATTACATTATATAAAACATCTACTTACGACCATTTACATAGCAATTGCGTCATACTTGTTTCACTGTACATAGTGTCCCCTTGTGTCCAACATGTTTTGCCATATCCGGCTTCACCAGGGAAACTTGATAACACTTATCTGTATACATAAAGGATATTTGTTACCATCATGCTTATCCATGCTCGTTTTATATATTATGTAATCTATATGTAATTTGTAATGTGTATTATGTTATATTGGTCCGCTGGATTATAATAAAGACCTCTTGTGATTGGTTTCCAATATTGAATGGTGTGGCACTGATTTTGAATTAAGAGAGAGGGTTGGTATTTCTTTTTGGTATTATTTGATTTTTAATGTACTTTAAAAATTTAGAAAAGGCTCAGACAGAAGTAATTTTTTTTTTGAGATTATAGAAGGTTTGTGGGTACTGTCCAGATATGTTCTAGCATATGTACTCCCTGGAAAAAGCTTACAAACCCTTGGAGTGGGTCCCACATACGTAATATTTTAGAATTTTAGACAAAGATATGTATTCATCTTCTCTGTCCTTTTTGGCGTCCAAAAATACACCTCTCTTAAAATCACTAGGAGTGGAGTTGGGGACCCACTGCAAGGTTTTACACACATTCAACTGATAAACGAATGGATTTTATGAGGTTTTTTTTAAGTACTTGATATGTTTTGAATAATTATTTCTGAGTGGTGATACCTTGACAATAACTATTATTTTAGCGAAGGTTACTTCTTTCATAAATAATATAACGTTTAAGAATAAGGTACCCTGTTAGCATAAAGTGTAAATCTTTGTGCAATTTGCTATTTTGCACAAACAATTATAGATATAGATATATAGATATAGCAACTGATCATTTCCAATACATTTCTACATGTAAAATGTCTACACAATTGCCAAATGTTTGCATGTTTGTTGTCTTTAACCATATGTAATATGTGTATTTACAAAAAAATAAACAAATACATAAATAATGTAATAATAATTAGCAATGATTATCTGAATTAGGCAAGGTTTCCTTTTTCCTAAGATTTATATTATGTCTGCTGTAAAGTTTTTTTCTTTATAAATTGTATCTGTTGGCTTGCTGTACATCATGAGGCATAAAGGTGCTATGAAAAGAGACATGAAAAGAGTAGAACCAAAGAGGATAACATGTGATAAATTAGGTGCCTATAATTGGTTAGAATGTGCTGTTAGTCATGTAAAGTTAGTCTAGATCAGAGGTGGGTAAACTGTTTGACTTGCGGGCCACAATGGGTTTTTAAATTTGACAATGGGGGCCGGAGCCAGAGCCTGTAAGGGCCACCCAGCATAGGTGGCCCTCCCAGCCCAAACAAGAAATGTAAATATATTATTATTAAATATATTATTATTATGCTTAAAAAATATTCTACCTCTAGGGAGGTTAAAAAAGATAAATCTATAAAAAATAGAGGCTTTGAATAGTAAAGTTTAGCATTCTGGTCTAAACGTTGCAGACATGGGCAAACTATGACCCCTAGGAGGAGACCTGACACTCACACTCTAGGTATTATCTCCACTTATTGCAGGGAATGAGGTGACAAAGTGCCAGAATGAAAGACTAAACAAGCAGAATATGGCCTGAAGGCCTTAGTTTGCCCATGTCTGGTCTACATCCATAAACTCTCAGACTTCTCTTTCCACAGACTGGCAATGTTATGAACAAAGGGCATGTTTCCACTGTATTGTGCTTGGCAGTAGTGTTCAGTAGTGCAGTACGTTAACCCCTGCAGGTAAAGTGTATGTGATCCATTAGGACCCCCGCACTTAATTTAGGGGTCCCGACGGATCACAAAACACAGTTGAAACATGCCTAAGGGTCGCTACATAAATTTTTCATAGATACAGTGAAGTGAGTATAGCCACACTAAGGCTGGGTTTGTAATTACAGGATCAGCAGGTGAAAAAAACAAAAAAAAAAGCAGAAAAATAAAACTAATGCATACAGTACATCAAAGAGATCTATTGAAATATTTTAGCTGACATTTTTTCCTTATCTAAACAGTGAACTGATGAGCTTGCACTACAGAGCCATATTGTATTGGTATTTAGAACAAACAGTTTAAGTAAACTTTCTTATAGAAAGAGTATTTTACCCTGCAGGGTAAATGGACGACTCAGACAGACTTCTATTGTTCTTACACTGACACTGTCCCTGGAAAGTCTGTTGGGGAGACTTGAATTTCACATAGGTTTCCAAAGCAGCATATGACAGGTGTGATGTGTCAATGTTCAGAAGTTCTGGCAAGGATGCTTTGATGATAATGTGTTCAGTCACATGAATCCAAACTATGCCTGGTTAGCCATGTAAAGCATTCTTAAATTGGATTCTGTCTCTGGCCCTTTTAGCATATGGTAACAGGAACTTTCTCAAATTAATTAAGCACTTGGCAACAGCAATCACAATGAGCATTGCAAATAGTGTTCAGGAAACCTGTTGCTTACATGTGATTCTGGACTCAGCATTCGGTTGCCTTGCATGGAGAAAAAAATCACATGGAATATGAGTATGTCGCAAAAATACTATCTAACTCCATGAACGTCTGAGCAATTCAAATCTAAAATTCCAAAATATTGAAAGACATATCGCTGTGTCCGATCGCTTACTCCACAAATGGCAACTCCCCCTGATGTGTGCAGAATCGGATCAGAAAGACCAACATGTTTGTTCTCTGTCCGATCCGATTCTGGGCCCCCGAACGATCGGACGTGATCGGACGGACAAGGTGGGCTTCACGCGATTCCGGGATGATCGTTTCGCGCGCACGCGCCCGGAATCCATCGTCCCGGAATGCGATGGGAAACGGACCCGTGTATGGGGGCCTTTTGTAGATTAATTACCACTGATCTATCAATCTATCTATTCGAATTCAAATAAATAATTTGTTTCTAAATTGCTTTTTTATATTTAATATTTAAAGAGCATATGAAGTGAAAATGAATAAATTTTACTTAACTCTGGCCTGCTGTTCCAATGGTGAAAACTTATCCCTGTAGGTTTGTAGAGGGAACATGATGATGTCAGTGCCTTTTACTATCTTGATAGTTAAAGGTAGGCATGTCTGCCCGATTTTTCAGCCGACTGACCTGGTCAGATCG
This sequence comes from Ptychadena robeensis, assembly GCA_036250615.1. Classification (NCBI taxonomy): domain Eukaryota; kingdom Metazoa; phylum Chordata; class Amphibia; order Anura; family Ptychadenidae; genus Ptychadena; species Ptychadena robeensis. The sequence continues at coordinate 133,465,493 of CM070033.1, forward strand.
ACCAGGATCCTTCAGATCCATGCCAGATCGCACGTCAGTAAATTCACGTCTGATCCCAGTCATGTGGATGGGGACAGCAGTCCCCATCCAGAGTAATGTCCGGCACACAAAGGAAAATCTGACTGTGTATGGGCACCATAAGCCCACCATACACCTTTCAATCACTCTGTACAATTTACTTTTGATCTACCAACAATTCTGTAGTGTTGAGGCCTTGCTGAATACATAGTGGTTGGATCTGTTATAACGGACCTCATATTACATGGCTGTGGCAGAAGAAAAGTTGATACTGATGAGTTTTGGTGCAATTTAAACATAAACATAGCATACACTCTGTACAGGATCAGTAGGAATCATCAGGGTATCTTTAATCCAAATGTACACAGCATCATGAATATGGAAGAAAATAATATAGGTTGTTGTACTTTTATGGACTATAGGACGCACCAGACCATAAGATGCACCCAGTTTTTAAAGCAGGAAAACCAGGAAAAAAATATTTGATATATAAAAGTGTTCACATTTATTGGGTTAATACAATTAATTAAATGAGTGCAATATCAAATTCAACGAGTAGATGTCACTAGCAGCAGTACACACACACTGATCGGGAGGAGGGGAGCAGGAGGTTGCCCATTCTTCTCTGCTCTGCTCTCCCTCTCCTCTATGGCTGCCTGTGTTCATGAAAGCTGCAGTGATTGCAGTTCCCATGGACACGGAGAGAGGGATAGATGGCAGTTCATCTCTTCATTGGGCTCTGTTGGCATAAGCAATTATACAGTTCAGATGGGAGATCCAGCCGTGGGAGGATCTCACATCTGACAGCTCCCCGACTAATCTCCTTGCCAGGAGAACTGGCAGCTCTCACATTAAAACCCTCAGATAAAAAATTACTATTCCAACCTATAAAAAATGCTTAACATCTATAGCAGTGACTCTGAGTGTAGCTCTGGGTTGATTTGTTTACCAGTATTGGTAACCTTGAGCTACACTCTGGGAAGCTTACCTGTTCCAGGGGAGCCTGTGCCGTCCTGCTATAGGGGGGTCCTCCAGAGAGATTGCATTGTAAACAGTTGATATTTCCTTTACCGTTTTTTTTATCAAAAATGGGCAATTAGACCGCTAGAGAAGTTAATAGATAAATAGATAGATCTTCCTGTGCCAGTACTGCACCACAATTCTTGTTTGGGAAAGTGCCCTCCTGTCTATGGAAGGGCCCTTTTCATTCAACTACATGTCCCAAAAGCACTTACTGCACATTTATATGTGAAATAGGGATTTGGGGTGCGCACAGCAATGGCTGTGGGGTGGGGTGGCAATGGGGTGCGCACAGCAATATCGGGCTCCATAAAATCTCAATAGCTACGGTAGTAACCCCAACACAGGAAATGCCTGGTGCACATATAAACACTGCTATGCAAACAAGATTAAATGCACTAAGTGAAAAGAAAAACATGAGACTAACAAGTGTATGTACATGTTTTTATATTTTTACATCAGGGTTTAATAATTCATTTCATGTTCATAGCAAACGAAACAACATAAACTATGAGCACTAAGCTTATTTGAAAACTGTCAAACGTCTTTTTTTATTCTTTGCTGGATTTTTCATCAGCCCTTTCTTGACCGCAACCCAAAACTAAGAAAATTTTATTTGAATATATTTAGTCCATAGAGTAGTGAAGATAACTTGCTTTTAAAAAAAATGGGAAACCTTCTGTGTACCACGGCTGTGCCCTTAAACTGGCAGATGGATAAAAGCAGTAATTTCCCTTGGTTTATCCTTAGACTTTATTACAAATTAAGGTACATAGGTCACGTTTCATTCTTAAATTCAAGACAGAATTTCCATTAATGTTTTGAAAGGTGACACGAGCGGTGGTTACCTTCTTGGAGGAAACATGGCTTGAACTTGTCATTGATAGCTAAGGAGCTATATGAACTGTGCTCTGAAAATAGAACGGAGGAAATACTGCTTCCAGCTTTGCAATGTAAACCGTTCTCTAAACTGTTTCTGGGAAGCAGCCAGTATATATAGCAGGGTTGCCACCAGCTGTATTATGTAAGCGTCCTCTAAGTTAGATAATCTTCGGCTCGTTTCCTTTATTTGTCTCATTAACAGAATGAAAGATTTGCACTAAATTGTTTGCTAAAGCTTTACCTGGAAAAGAAACATTCAAAGGTTTTGCCTACATTGCAGGTAAATAAATTGAATACACAATTACACAAACTCACAAAACATTTTCTGAATTATCAAGATATCAGAACGTCTTTAGAAATGAAAAATCATACGTGACTTCAACTGGTATTTTTTTCTGTTCTATTGACTTTAGGAACTCAATTAAATTTTAAATTAATCAATCAACCAAATGATGGAAGTAACATCCTTCCATACTAGCAAGACAAGATAAAGGAACGTCCTGAAGAGGAAAGATGAAAGTGTTGATTGTTTAACTTTGACTTCAACTTTTATCATCTAGAGATGCCCAATACTTACCATACTTACTGTATTTAATAACCGCAGGGTCTAGTAGTAGTAGTTATTTAACTAGAATTTTTTAGTTACTTACCTGATCCTATATGTCACAAATGTGCAAGAGATCATGGAGATCTTGTACACCTGCTGTGCCGGTGTAAATAATTGCAAAATTACTGGGGAGAGGTTTTGAACTCTATGTCCGATGTTATGCATCTTACTGTTCACCGGATCCCCTGATATGTGTATTGGGTGTTATTTCCTCAGTGACAGAGGATGCCCATGCCGCTGCGGCTATTACTAGTCCTGCTCTAGGCTCGTAGACTTATTCTGGTACATTGGACTCGTCCCACGAGCCCCAAGCTTCAGGAGTGGCTTAATAGTTTGGTATCCCTAATAAGACTGGAAATAGATTATCTACACTCGCAGGGGAGCCCGTGCAAAATACCTCAAGGTTTGGGACTGCTGGGAAGCGGCACTGAGTATTCAACTGCGTTTTTTGACCAGGTTACCCACCCCTCCCTTGATAGTCAAATGGAAAATCGACTACATTGTATAATGGTTTGTAACTGTCACTATGTGACTACTTCTACAAGCCATATCATGACTTGAATGAATGAGATCCTTCACAGACACTTAAAGCGCACCTAAACCCACCAGACAAACTTTTACCCCTAGCTAGCCAACCCCTGACTATTGGGGCAATATGTAAATAAAAAAGAAATATATGTTACCTGTGTGGAGATATCTGTATAGTTGTCCCCTCACCCCTCCTCCTCAGCGCTGCGGCGGGCAGCCGACATCTACAGCTGCTATTCACGTTGATTTATTTATTTTTCTTACTTTCAATTTGTGTCCATTGACACACATTGTATCAGGCGTCCCCCCGGCGGCTGCCGGCGATATTGCAGCCTCAACTCATGCAAGCCTGGAATCAAACACAATCTAAAATGGCGGCTCCCACAGGCATCAGCATGATTGCTAAATTACTATTTTTTGGTTTTTGAGCACCTTTTGGGACAGTTTAAAGGTAAGTAAAAAAGTTATACAATTTCTTTGGTTCTTTTTTTATTTTTGAGTTTAGGTGCGCTTTAAGATAGATAGATAGATAGATAGATAGATAGATAGATAGATAGATAGATAGATAGATAGATAGATAGATAGATAGATAGATAGATAGATAGATAGATAGATAGATAGATAGATAGATAGATAGATAGATAGATAGATAGATAGATAGATAGATCATCCTTTATAGAACTCTAGGTTCTATCATATTAAAATGCTCAGGTGGGTGATGTGTGTAACAAAAACTGCTCAGAGGACGGCATTGGAAACTCATAGTGGCACACCTTTGTTCAGATATAGAGTCAGTGTCCTGAACTTATAGAAATCCTATGCCTGCTTACTATACTATGCTTGAGACCAGACCAAATAATGAACAGGTGGAGGAGAGAGTCTCTTGTTAGGCTTAAAGAGGTAGGGAGCCACTGACATATCTTTATGTTCAAGGTTCCTAAAGTCCAATTCGAGTACAGAATAAATAAAGAAGTGAAAAGACCAGAATTTGGATAAGAAAAAAAAAACAATAAATAAAGTAAATTCAGCTGTTAATTATTTTTTGAGGAGAACTAAACCCAGAGGGGGGTGGTCAACCCCTATGGACTTTAAGGTGAAAAATCAAAAATTGAGTTCCAGTTGAAGGAATGAGGTTTACAATTTTAATCAAAAACATTGATACATACATATACTGTAGGTATTGTGAATAAAAGCATCTCAGTCATGTCTAAATAACAGTCTATTTTGGATAGGGGATTGAAACCAGTTCCCTGTGCATGCCCATATTTTGTCTACTAGGGAATTCTATAGATTAGTTACCAACAGTTTCAGTCCAACAGTTTCAGTCCAACAATAGAAAACGTTGTTCCACTGCGTTTCGTCCAATTCGTAGGACTTCTTCAGGGATTTGAAGCAATGTTGTAAAATTCAGTTTGTCCATATAAAGTGCGGGTGCTTACATAAACATCTTTCCCCTGTGTCATAGAAAAGTATTGTGTCAATATGGGTAAGGTCTATCAGGAATTTAGTCAATCCCACTCTGTGTACATCTCTGTGTACTCAACATGGTTCACATAAATGTGAGATATGCTTTGAATCACATATTACTCCTTGTGTTATGTCATAAAATATCATGCTTGTATAATCAACGTCATTCCATAATCCATGATTAAATTTAATAAGTAAAGTCTCAATAAGCTCAACGATCTGGTCCTTCTTTCTGTCCGCCAGTCATGTGCACTTCCATTGAAATTAATAAGAAATGCACTGTAAATTGTGGGGAGGTACCCCAGACTGATGAAGGACTTGTTGTGCAGGAGGAATCCACTAAAAGGAGCTCAGAGTTTTTAAAAGAGGGAGATCCAGGAAATGCAGGGCCTTCTTCTGGAGACGAGTGTGAGGTATACTTGGTCTCTGTGGGTGTGAGGTACCCTGGTCTGATGAGGAGGGCGTGCGGAGCATGCAGATGACTCTTAGGCAAAACAACATGCATCCTCACAGCTATCCCCTGTTCTGTCAGCCCTGGTGTCATGATTGACCAGCCGCCTGGACTGGGCCCTGGCTTCCAGTGACTGCTGCGCAGTTTCTGCTAGGGAACGAAGAGCGACCCGGCCTCACTGAAGGCCGCACAGTGAGCAAGCACTGCTTAACAGAGATGCACTTTCATTCTGCAAGGACTGGCCATTTAGGTTCAATATGTTACCCAATTGTATACTGACTTACTGTCCAGTAAAGTTATTGTTAAACGCAATCAGTGTGTGTTTCCTTTGTTCACTACCCTCTGGCCTGCTTTCCTACAAAATCATGAGGCAAAATGTCCTAACATTCTGTTATATAGAGTGAGATGTTCTTAATACCTTGGCCTGGGCATTTGGAGCAACTGGGCATATACAAACCATATACGAGATGAGTGATATTGTTTGAATGCCAAAGTACAATGTAAGTCATAAAGCACACCAATAGTCCATTTTTCTTTAGGATGGTACTCACAGCCTGAATATATCACCAAAGGGGTGATTTTGCATATTCTAGGCATATACAAACCATATACAAGATGAGTGATATTGTTTGAATAACTGCATATGCCAAAGTACAATGGAAGTCATTAAGAAGACCAATAGTCCATGTTTCTTAAGGATGGTATCGAAGAGTTAGTACACAGGTTAAAAATTGGGGTTTTCAAGGTCATACCTGACACGGTGCTCCTCGTTCATCCCTCAAAGTGATCGGGGTTCCCAAAATAATTCATCCAAGGTATGTTCTCCAGCAAAGAATCGATTCTTCTACGCGTTTTGCCAGTAGGCTTTTTCAGGCATAATATGATACTGTGAAGAACATATATTAAATTAGTTTTGTATTACCTTCTGAGTTGAGAAAAACTATCCCATGCCAAACCAGGATACCTCAAGACACAATGGAAGTCCTTGGATGGTTCCCTTCTTCCTCCTTCAAGGTCAGAGATCGGCCTCTCACATATAGTTTTAGGGATTGGTTCTGTGGAGTTTCAAACAAATAAATAAAAAGGTATATAGCAACATGAAGACATTCTGGCTATTGTAAAGGGAATTCCCTACCCTAAGAAAGAAAGAGGGAGGGGGGAGATTGGGAGGGGGGGGGGGAGAGAAAAAGGGGAAGGATGGGAAGGGAGAGAGGGGAGGAAGGCTATGTGTGAATAACTATGTGGAGAATGGCTCTAAAATAAAGTACACAAAACCTTTCAATACACATTTGATTTTGGCTCTTTGTCAAAACTTTGGTATGACGTTGTACAAACTCTTCGATACTATAGATACACTTCATCAATTGGTGAAGATGTGGGGGCGTTCTATTTAACGGCAAGGTCTAAATTTTCTTGTTTCATTATTATTGAATCCAACCTAGGAATGATTGCACTCTGATACATTACTATCTTAAGGATGGTACTCGCAGCCTGATTAGATCACTGAAGGGGTGATTTGCCGGATGCAAGGAGAATCGGGAACGGAGTTACTAGTTGTCGTCCCATGTCTTCTGAGATTTTGCAGCAGGCTATTCCACATGTACAGGTTTAAGCTACTACTCTAATAAATTTCCCAATGACACTCTTCGGCCTAAATTTTAAAACAGAAATATGTGACCTAATCTTTATTATGAATGTCACCAACATTTATTTCATACTTTTTTTCCTATTGGCCAGGCATATGAAATGTAGTTAGGCTGGTGTTGAGTATTTGAAGAAAAAAAAGTTTGCATGTAAAAAATGCTACGATATATCCAAGTGGGCCTTTCTCCTGCTTTTACCATGACCTTTATACAAAACACTTCATCCTTCACATACACAAATATCCCACTAAGTTCATGGTTGCAATGTTTTCATTTAGGTATGCAATCCTCAGGCAGTTTTGCCTGACACCCTGCCAAAAAAAGGAATTGTAAGCAATGTAGCAGCATCTGTTATATTTTTAACATAACACTTTTGCTTAAGCCAAAATTCCCATCCACATTATCCTGTTATGCAAACCATATTATTTATGATCCTTTACCACTGGATGTCACCCAAGTACCAGAGGAGAAGTCTACATGTACATTCCAGTGATGACCCATAGATGGCAGTCTTTCCCCATAGAAATCAAAGAAATATGCAAAAGACACTAGAAGAGATAGAAGCCAACAATCTTCATGTCCCATTGAAAATGTAAATAAGTTTAATATAAAAAATAGTTATTTCCAACATATTCTCTATTCTCAAATGGGAAAAAGAACTCCAAGAAGTTAAATACATATAAATGTCTAAAATTAACCTATCAACCTAAATTAAACCTTTTAAACATCTTCTTCGACATCTTGGTGTTTGGTTTTAGTCTAAATATCATACATAAGAAAAATATCTTTCATTTGGAAATAACAAACCTGGAAATATGAGCTCTAGATTATGATGGAATAAAATTTAAATTTACAAATTTATGTAACCTGCTTTGTATTTTGCCTCTCTAATGTTCACTTGAATACCCTAACTGTTTACATGCAACTTGGTACTATGTATCCTGAAACTAAGATAATGAAAAAAAGCTTTGTGTGTTACTGTAAATGCACACACAGGGCCACAATGGGTTGTTAAGTTTAACAGATGAGCCATACCAAGAGCAGAAATAACTAAAGCACTCTGCGCAAAAGATGCATTTAATGTATTTTTAAAATACATGTTAGGACACACTAACACTAAACAACACAGCAAGATACAATGAACATAAAGCAACCTAATGCTGGACAGCCTGGAAGCAAAAATGTGTACTATTCAATTGATTATTAATGCATACATGGTTGAAATGTGAAAACATGGGAGCTTGACACTAGTGGAGACTTAGCCTCTAACTCCCTGGCAGTTACCCCTTGTGTTGTTCAAGTCAGTTTGTTCACAAAACAAACTCGTCCGAGCTACACTCAGGGATACTCACCTATCCTCTACAAGCCCGCATTCTGAATCTTGGTGGACTCACCAAATGCTTCCGGCCAAGGCATGGGTGGGGGAGTGGCCCATTGACCTCCATGTTAAGGATGTGGCACTGGTTTCCCTCCCTACATCCCTGGCATCATCAGTGGGGATATATAGAGGGGAAGAGAGAAAGTGGGAAAACAGAGCAGAGTACTATGTACTCTGCTTTGATTGCCCATATCACATCACTGAAAATCTCTGTATGGACGAACCACCAGGGAGGTTAATGCTGTTTCATTGCCATGAACTTATGCAGATGCCATTGAAGTGAACAAGCAAAAGGGTGTGGAGAGGAGCACAGCACTGTCCAGAATAAAATGCTAAATGGGCGGTAAATGACCTGCGGTATGAACTTTGCCTATGACAGGCAAAAATGCATACCATTTTTTTAAATGCTAATAGTCGAAATAGACATGGTCAATTAAAAAAAAAAAAATTTGACCATTTTAAACATAGTATGAACAAAAATCTTACTGAAGATGAGAAGGGTTAGGGGTATACTACAAAAGATAGTATGTTTTTAACACAAATAGTTTTTGCACAAATTAAGTTCAAAGTCAAGTCAAGAAAATCGGAATTTCAACTTTCAAGCAATACTTTTTTTTTCAAATGTTTCCACAACCCTTCTCTACATCTCCAGCAATTTTGGTGATGATACTATTTTCAGAGGCTTTGCAATCAGCTCACAAAGTTAGCAAGTCGAAAAATTCGACCCTCTCTAGTTGACAATAGGTTTTGCCATCAGCTTCCCATTTAGGATATTTCTACTTCCTGTACTATAGATATTACTGGGAGTGAGAGGAAATCTCTCCAAGTTAGGAAAGCGCCACATGTTCTCATTGCATGAATTCCCTAAACTCCCTTTCATTGTGGTGATATGTATATCTTATTTTACTCCTTATCACAAGATCAACTAGGGCACATCAATATCCCCAATGAGGACACAGTCCGCAAAGTGGTGATTCTGAATGATAGTTTTACAAAATATTCCAGATTTTAATAACCCTTTATACAATATATAATCCCCTTGTTCTATTTATCTAAGATATTCCTGGGTTAAATCACCAAAGAAAATCTACTGAAAAAGGCAGACACACTGTAAGCCAAAATCCATACTAAATCTTGACATATTGAAGTGGGGTTTGTTTGATGAGGGTTGCAAATTAAAAACTGTTGACAAGTGAAGTTTTCAGAGTGAATATATTAGCAAAACTATAGAAGGCATTCACTTTCAGGCTGTAGACAAGCTGTCTCATAGCATAGGTAACCTTCCATTCATGAAAAAGTTTCAGATTAAAAAGAATAAAAATGTACAGAATATAGATAGATAGATAGATAGATAGATAGATAGATAGATAGATAGATAGATAGATAGATAGATAGATAGATAGATAGATAGATAGATAGATAGATAGATAGATAGATAGATAGATAGATAGATAGATAGATAGATGTAGTATAATAAGTGATATCTAATTACTTTAGTTATGTCTCTTTCTGGGTCTTGATGGAGATTCCATTGTTTGTTTGACAAAATAAAACCCTTCCCTAGGGCATCCACCAATCATGACTGTATAGCAGGTAACATCGTTTGTATAAACCCCCCTGGTGGTCCAAAAATTATGCAATAAGTGGCACCTCCACTGCTTCAGGATAGGGTGACAGACCTGCCACTCATTTTCCCACCCAATTATCTGTTTCTAGTCTGACCATGACCCTTTCGGTGCACGCTGTTGAAGGTCTGGCACATTAAAAGAATGTCTTACCTCCATGTAAAAGTAATAAATGTGCCTTTGGTCATGCAGACACTTGATCATGTCTTCTCTGCACCTTCCCCTAAAACTTGGCTAGACATTTCTATACAACCTTTGAATCCATTTAGTTGTGCTTTCTGATTAAAGTGAATGTATACTCAAAACCTAAAAAAAAAATATATATATATATATTTAAAGTCTGACTTACCTCTAAGTTGGTACGATCGTGTCGTGGCGCTCCACAATCTAAAAAAAAATGAATTACCTGCCTGTTCCCAGGCTTAGGGGGTTCATTCAGTGCAATATCATGAGTGGCCACTGGAGGTGTTTAGAATGTTTTCTAACCTTCTGCGCACGTGGCACGTTTTTTTTTATAACCATGCCACAGGCAATCGCGGCGGAGCACGACATGCTCCTCTGTGATTGCCTGCCCAGCTGGAGGATGTTAATATAAGTGACGCCGGACCTATGCTTAAAAAAGGCGATGCCCCTCCAGTTACACAGAGGTCTATGGCGATCGGAGGCGGACCATACATGCCAATGCTCCCGACCCCCGTAGCAATACGGCGGTAGCTAGAGCGTCACTCTAGTTAACTGGGTTATGATGCATGAAACTCAGCCCAATGCTCAGAAGGTTAATAGAGAAAAACATCAATGTGTATTTCACAGATACGTCAGCTCCTCCCCCACCATGGTGCTACGTCATCAGAGAGAGGAGGGGCTGCAATTGACTTTCTTAATTAACTTATTACAGGTAAGCCTTTTTGTTTTACAGATCCTGCCCTATTATCAACCCTTTTGGTACCATTCATACATGGCAGTAGGCCCACTTTTAATGTATAATGTATGCAGTCTGTCAAGGGCTGACGTAAGTTTAACATTTAAGCCTAGTTTTATGTGATTGTGTGATTGCCCTCTGTCCCAGGTATATATATATATATATATATATATATATATATATATATATATACACCATTAAAGGGTGACACCATGAGTCTCCAGTACTGGGTGATACCAAACCTATTGATGCCACTGGGTAAGATACCTTAGGGCAAACATTGTACTCTAACTGCTAATCCCTAATCTTTTTTGGATCATACTTTATGCACCAGAAATCATTCTTATTTTTAAAGAGAAATAGATCAAATAATAAATGAATACTTTCAAGGAAACTAAGAAACGAGATGAGACCAAATTGTCTCTTCGTTTCTAGTTAGATTCCCCCTGAGGGAACCCCAGGGGCAAGGGGACTTTAGCGGCCGAGAGATATGAAAAGGATATCGGGTATTTATAGAATCAAAGTAATCACAGTTTTATTTTATATAGTACATGATTGAAAACAAGACTGATTCCCAGGTCGGTTGATGTTACAATATGAGTGGGAAATCAGTGAAATATCTCACATGATAAATATAATCAATAATGTCAGACAGCCTGTGAACGAACCGCACAATAGACCTGGGCACCTGCACCCACTCTGTCACTCCATACTTCAAATAGAAGATTCACCTATTATATATTCTACTCCATTTACTTCTAACTGATCTAAGGTTCTGCCCGTTGGGCTGCGAGTGCTGTCGGACGCTGGTTTGTGGCCTCCCGTTCTATGTCCTCTGGTCACTTGGGCCTATGAGGACGGGCTGTCCTCCTCCTTCCCAGGCACGAAGCTTGGTTAACCCTTTTTGGTGTTATGACATACCTTATGGTGTTATTCGGATAAGGATATTCCCCTGATGAAGTCACTATACGAAACGCACGTTGGGGCCAGTCCTGTTTGATACAGGAACTGTATCCTATTCCTTTGTGCATGACCTCTTTATACCATCATGTTTGTTGATTATATTTATCATGTGAGATATTTCGCTGATTTCCCACTCATATTGTAACATCAACCGACCTGGGAATCAGTCTTGTTTTCAATCATGTACTATGTAATATAAAACTGTGATTACTTTGATTCTATAAATACCCGATATCCTTTTCATACCTCTCGGCCGCTAAAGTCCCCTTGCCCATGGGCTTCCCTCAGGGGGAATCTAACTAGAAACGAAGAGACAATTTGGTCTCATCTCGTTTCTTAGTTTCCTTGAATATATTATTTGGGATGTTGGCCTCAAAGTAGTGCAACTCCTATGCATATAATAAATGAATACTGCTGTGTTGGAAAAGTGAGATTTGTCATATTTTTTCCATTGCTGCATGAGTTTATGGATATTCCAATTCTAGCAAATGTCACAGCAATGGTTATTCAAAAAACAAACAGTACAATAAAGTAATGGTCTATAGATAGTATATTTATTTTTACGTATTTATATTCTTTGTGTACATACAGACATGAATCACTATTAAATGGGATAAGTGAATGAGGTCAGAACAAAGAAAGATACACCTGTTATGTTTCCAGAGTGTGTTTGTAAAAGAAAATTGATTTCATTATGAGGCTGAATAGTTTGGAAAAGAGCTTCATTGGGAATAACAGAAGAGACCCTAGAGCATATAAATAACTCGGAAATGACACAAAGACGAGCTCACAAAAGACTGTTGATGTAATTGTTTTGTGATTTATAAGAACACACATGGATATAAGGTATGAACAAGGAATATAAATGTCATTGAGGTTTTTATTATTTCATTATAGAATTCAAACTAGTTCTTCATCAACTAGGTTCATTGAGTCATCAGGTTAATGCAGTTCACTTATATGATCCCAATTAAACATATTGAGTTATCTGTTTATTATTTACTAATGTACGGATATATTTAGAAATTGTCTAACATGCTTTTCAGGAAACAGTTGACTTATTCTTTTGATCTAGTAGAGACCATTATACTTATGGAAAACCATGTGTATTTATTTATAAGATCCCTTTCATGATGTATCAGTTTAGAATATCTCACTGAAGAACAGGGACATACATTCTAAATAATATTCTCCTATGGTTGGGCAAATTTAATAACTTCACTACTCATTTCTAAGGTCCCCCCCCCATACACTTATGGATCCCTGGTAGATTTTGCATGCATCGACACACACATAGTGATTCCCATCCATTCGGCGGCCGTCCGAAAGCAGCGTGGTCATCACACTGTAATTGGTCGCTACCAAAACGCATGGGAATCCATGCGTGTATGTCTAGCTTAACTAACCCTCATACCCAGAGGATTAAAAAAATGAGAAGGAAATATATTACTATGAGGTCCTATCAAAATTCATACAACCAGGTTGTATGAAGGAACTTCCAGCTCACCCTTGTGGCAAATTTCTATTAATAAATCCATAGAGTGTGATTATATATTTACCTGTATTTACCTGAAAGTCACTGAGCATTGGGGTTTTTTCAGACTTGGTGTGACGTCTTCAGAGGGGAGAATAAACAAGGGACACTTGGAATCTACTTATTGCCTAAAGTGTGGGATTTGGGAGAGACTAAAGGTGAGTATAGGTACACTTTAAAGCAGACCTATCAGTTCCTTTTGTATTTTCTTGGCACCAGTTTGAGATTAAAGTCCTCTAAATACAGTGATGCTCAGCCTCTCCTGGGACGCCGTGCTTCTTAGCGACGCCTACCTTCCCAAGTCTTCTTTCGCTGGTTTAGGAAGCGAGACAGGAAGAGCCACCATGTTGAAGCCTGGAATTACTTGACACTGTAAATATGGCAGCACAGTAGCGAGGAAGAGGGGAAGGTAAGTATATATTTTTTATGTTTGGGGATCTCTTTTCCCAAATGAAGACTACATAAAGGAAAGTAATGTGTATATGATTTTTTTTTCTTACCTACAGTACAAGGTAGAATTAACAAGGTTGGTCAGTGGGCAGTGGTCAATCATTAACATTTGCTGCCATCTTATTCCTATAGGCAACTGCCAGTAAGTTTGCTGTTTTTGTATTCTTAAATACACGTCAATTTACTCTTTTTTTCTTAATGAATTGGAATATATTCTCCTCACTTACTGGCAATGTTTTCTCTATTGGTTTAAATGCTGAGATGATGTTTCCATTGCACAAATAAGACTAAAGCAGCAACTTTCAGCCAAATGTAAACTGTTTAATGTAAGCACCTTTCAGTGAAGAGTGATCCAATGAATTAACTTATTTCTTTCAGAAACTCGATGACTTAGTTTAAAAAAAATGCCAACAGAGTGTTCCTTCCAACATTAAATAAAGTTTGGAAACGTTGGCTGATCTTAACAGACACATTTTAATACATTTCCTAGAAAACACAGTCAAACTTCAGAGACAGAAATTATAGCTGCAGATCATTTATGAATTGCCTAACAAAAGGTACATCTGTGCTCCAGAAAAGTTTACCACAAGATTCACACAACTTTCCGTCAAGATTCACACATTTTTAAATTTGATTTTGAAAGTGGCGTGAATCTTGTATAAAACACATTTATAAATAGACATAGTAAATTAATAAAACATGAATTAACAAATGCTTTGTTTATAAAATAAATACATCAAAATACAAAAAGAAATATATATATATAAATAAATCATTGATATAATAAAATAGGCTACACTATATTCTCAGATAATAAAATATGGGATCTACTTACTCCAACAAAAATAACATACATAGATGATGTGCTAAAATCAGCAAGTTTCAACTCTACACACAATAAGAAGACCACCAACTCACACTGGGTATAGCTTCACCGGACACAGTAATTGCTTTATTTCTATGAAATACTCAAATTCTGCCTTGTAACATTACACATGGTGGTCCAACACAGTTGACTCCTTTCCAAGGTGATATTTTTCTAAGTTTAATCCAAAGTTATCCAAAACAATGGTCAGATATTAAGGCTTTTTAGTTTAAAAGTATAGGAGGTTAAAAGGCAGAGGACTTTAATGATTCGGGGATTTGTGGTTTGACAGTTTCTGGTCTAGAAAACACAGCCCATTGGCTGTACATAGTAAAGTGAAACGGCTCACTGACGGCTTTCAGTTATGTAAACCACAGCTGGGTGGCTGAACGTAGTGGAAGCCACATTACTAACTTTCTGACAGGACCCAAGTGTAAACTGAGCATCTGCACCTGTACTTAGACTGTGGAAATCAATCTTTCCCTTGGTAGCACAGTAGTTAAAGTGTTGGCTCCAGATTTACTTTTTAAATGTTTGCAGTATGTAGTAATGCATCAGGATCATGCTAATGTCAATCGCTATCATTGTTTCAAGCTCAAGCACATGGGGAATGTTTTCTTTTGCACCTTGTAAGTACTGACACAAGGTGTGGCGCCTAAAGCTGGAACAATTAAGTTAATGCTTCCTGCTAAAACACTGATTTACTGTTTAATATCTGTTTACGCAGCTAATAAGACAATTTTTGATGTAACAAATTTGATGTAAAATAAGATGATAATTTAACTGGCCATTGTGAAACTGAATATGGCATTTATGTTAATCAATTTTCAGGCTTAATAGATCATATTAGGAAGAAGATTGTAGATTTATACTAATAACTAAAGGCATCAACCAGAGATAATTTTATACAATCATACATATCAAAAATAAATTAAATTCAGTGCACTAGAGTTGTGATACAGTTACACTTTTTTAACTTAATATATTGGGTTATAAACCTTTCAAGCATTCGAAAAGATTACACCCTGAGCTACACTTAAGGTTGCTTACATGTCCTTGTTGATCCTCCCTCCACAATGAGTTCTGCTGACTTCAGTCATCCAAGTAAGTGCAAATTGCATTTGTATTAATTACTGTATTATTCGGACTATAAGATGCACCCAACCGTAAGATGCACTCACAGTTTTTGAGGGAAAATATAAACACAGCCATTCAGATATCAAGTGAATATACAGAATGTTCCATCAAAGTAGGTAGGACTGGACTATTCAGTATTCACTCTATATTCCTCCAGCCAAAAGCCCAATGCCAGGGGGAGGTCTTCACTGAGTGTGTAGGGCTTAAACTTTAGCATGTGTTTACACACTAGCAGTACCCATTCTCTGACCAACTTATAAAGAGACACATATTACAATCTGGCATGACCCAACTTACCCATGAGTAGCTATTTACATATGGGAAGAGATATGAGTCTTTGTCACAAAACATATTTATTGCAATGCAGAATGACAATTAGATACACAACTCTTTGTATCTAATTGAAAAATATGTCTCTCCATAAGTGGGTCAGTGTGTTCATAGAATCGGTACTGCTAGTGCTAATGAATATAAGATCTCTTCTTGGAAGTGGCTTTTTGGCTTGGCTGGAGGGAATGAAATACATTTCTACCTCCTGGGATGCATAGCAGGTGCACCCGGGATGGTTGGGACAAAAATTTTTTTTTTTATTTGGGCCATAAGACGCAGATACCATAAGACTCAGACAGTTTCCCATTGATTTTAATTGTAAAAAAAAGTGTGTCTTATAGTCCGAAAAAAAAACGGTACCTAAATGTGATTTATGTTCTGTTTTTGGGGGGTTTTGGGTGGATGGGGCAAACATGTATTTCATTAATCTGCTTTGTCTTGTACTAATTTATAAGGGGGGGGGGGCAACAAAATAGGAAGAAATAATTTTTTTAGCAGTTATTTCAAAATACTAGGTATAACTTTTAATACAGCTAGTGCTAATTGTATTCTACAAATTGTCAGGGGTTTTTCTGACACTAACATTTTTTTTTTAGTAAACAGCATGACAAAGGAACCCAAAAATAAGGCATTTATATAGGTTTAAATGGTGAAGGCTTTTTTAATCTACATTTTTAAACAAGTTTGATGTAAAGAAGATTGCGAATATGATGTAAGATTCCCATTAATCTATCCAAATGTTATCGAAACAATGAATTAATAATTGAAGTGAATAATCACACAATTTATTGTATTAACATTTACAAATATTGTTAAAGAAAAGCTTTATTCAATCATTTTTTTCCATTCGTTTTAGCAGACAATATGAAAATATGAAAACTTGTACACCAGTTTCTAAGAGCAGTATACGTTGAGTTTGACACCCCTGCCAGAGAAACACATTCAAAATACAAACACATTAGAGATAAGTCCTAAAATTTTGCATTTTGTATCCACTAAATTTTTTAAATGCTGTATAATTGAAAATTGGCAGGAGAACATTTTTAACCTCCCTAGCGCACTGCTGAGGTCCATATTTCTGTACCAAAAGTGCACCATAGACTTCAATGGTAAAATTTTCTTTATGTTGTAGGCCTGTAACTTTCCAAAATCTGTCGGTACAAGGGTTTAATAGGCATCCTGACTATAATAATGTTTGAAACAAACAATTATGTAAAATAATTTTTTTTTTTAAATAAAATTAAGGAGAAAACACAAAAATCAGGGCACAAAGCTATGCTGCTATGTACTAAATCTCGCCCAAATGAAGTCTCTGGTTCCCCAGACGTGCCCATTTGCAGTTAACCCTCTCTAACCTGGTGTGATGCATGTGGTAAAATCACACCAGGGAAGAGAGGGTTACTGCAAATGGGCACATCTGGAGCACCAGAGACTTTTTATTTTGGCGATATTTTGTACATAGATGCACATTGAAAAATCTGTAAGTATGCACTGTCGGTGCCCCGATGTTCACTGGACGGCACTATCTCGTCCAGTGCAATAGTGAGAGTAGCAGCGCTAGAGGAGATGATGACGTCCTGAACGCTAGGGCGGTTAAATGGTGTTCCAGCTGACAAAAAATGTTCTGCAGTTTCTGATTGGAGGGTGACATTGACCCTTCATTTCACAACGGTATATAAAGGTAGCCATAGATGCCTCGATTTCTCTGTGATCGATTCTCAATTCAATTATTCCCAGCGATTGAATAATCAGTGATTGATCATTTTGCAATAGATGAGCAGACCACTTTGGGAAACCGATTTGGGGATGATTTTGACAGGAACTGATCGCCAAAAAGGTTTATTTCTCAAAATCGATCGAATGGATGCAGCATAGGGAGCTATGGGTCAATCTCACAGGAAGTTATGGATTTTCTTCACGTACTTCAATTGACACACGTTTGACCCCCCAAAAAGGTATTTTGGATCAAGGTATGGTCCAAATCTTGGTGAATTTTTTTGGGGTCGATTGTGTGGGCAGCACTCGATTCCTGGGCGATCGGTTGATGCGAATGTGCGCTGAAAAAATTACTGAAAGATCAACTTGTGTATGGCTACATTAAGAGAGGGCTTTGTGTAACGTGACCAAATTGAAGAAAGAAATAATGCTGGTTCGCCATCAGGGGTAGGGGCAACAGGGGACAACTGGGAATGAGGGCAGAAGCCATAAATGAAATCTTGTACACTGGAGACTGAACTCTCATACTTCATTCTATTTCTGTACAAAGTATTTGTAGCAAAATTAGAAAGGCTGAAAATATGGTTGTTTGAAATGGTTACAATGATTGCAATGGATCACTTAAAGTATGTTTGCTGGTTGCTGGTAACCTGTAATCACCTATATTAATCTGTATGAAGCCGTTAAAGTCCCCTTGCCCCTATATCATATAGGGGAAATGTCTTTCCCTTGACTGGGAATCCTTTTTGCTATGTTTGCTGGTTGTTTTGAGAACTTTCATTTGCAGACAAAATTACTTTAGGAGATAATGATTTTCATGTACAATCACTAAAAAGTAAGCATGATCTCTTGATCTCTGAGAAGAAACATGTTCAATCATTGGCAAGGACACCCAGAATATCATATCAACAATGACCTTGAAATGTGTTTATTGTTGTACAAACTAAACTCTCTGTAACATGCAACCCACTCATAGTGATGACCTTTTAGATTGAGCTAGTCCGAAAGCCTACTCAAATAGAGTGACAAAGAAGCTTATAGAATACTGTAATCAAAATATTCAAGCTCTAATATTGTTGTAAGGCGATTGAACAAAGTAAACAGATATCTTAAAGAGCAACTCCAGACAAATGGTTTACTGATTTAAGCCCCCCCCCCCCCATACACCTTTAGAACAACAACTATGTAGTGCTGTGTCCTCCCTGATAGAATACATAGTGATTGGAAGGTTTAGAAATGTCCTCATATGACATGGTTTTGGCAGAAATTGTATGGTAAGATCATACGGTGTATGGGGGGCTATAGTGATCTGAGTATG
This sequence comes from Ptychadena robeensis, assembly GCA_036250615.1. NCBI lineage: Eukaryota > Metazoa > Chordata > Amphibia > Anura > Ptychadenidae > Ptychadena > Ptychadena robeensis. Next base: position 133,484,344 of record CM070033.1, read on the forward strand.
ATGGATATTAAAGTAAGAAATCTCACTTTACAGCTTATGTAGTGCATTACAGATACCACTCTTCTGAAAAGTCTCATATGTCATTTTAGTTTGGAAAACCAGAGTAGAAATCATTGAAATTCATTTACATGGCTGAAAATTTGGGGCTTTTACAAAATTTAATTATCAGCAGATTTTGACAATAATTTTCAAGTGAAATCTGTTGGTATGCGGTATTAACATTGCTAATGTGGCAAGACATTTCTTGCTGCATGCTTTCTCCAGATTGGCAAGTCAATCAGACAATCTGAGTTATACGTTAAACACAATAGTACTCCACATATTTTATATATAAGCTGATTGTCCCCTGAAACTCTGGAGATTTACTGTGAACAATGGTAGAGGTGGACCAATATCTCTGCCCTTAGCAAAAATGTGGGATTCTAGACATGTTTCATAAACATGGTTCACTATCACATTCTCTATAGAATATAAGCTTCAGCATCTATTGTCTTCACATGGCTGTGTTACATTGGCTGTAGAAAGATATGGGGATAGAAGCTCAATGAGTGACAAGTTTAAAGAAAACTGTAAAAGATAAAAAAACAAGCACCAATAAAAAGAAATAATAATTAAAATATATTACCTATAAAACTCATAATAGAAGAATAGAACTCATAAAACTAATCCTTAACAATCTATTTTCACAATTTTTCTACATAAACCATTTTAATGCAGTCAATCAAACATTTAGGCAATTCCTTATGACATGAGGAAAGTGCTGAAATACAATAGTCATATTGACAAAGTCTTGTGGGTGCCCCCAATGCCCTATGTCAGTCTAGGAACATACCAGCCATTCCCACAGGAAACAACTCTTGGAAATGGCATTTCCTGTACATAGTGATGCTACACTGGATATTTTATGCTGTCCATTCTCTGGAATCTGGCATCATCTTAGATCTGTGGTTTCCTTTATTTGCAGCCTTCTCAATTGTCCTTAGCCACCCTTAAGAGGCCTGGTATTATCGTGCTGCAACCTCATCTTAAACATTTGATTGCTGTCTGGCTTTCCAACATCTAATAATCCTATTAGTCTCCTCTGGCCTTTGCAGAACAACTAATTCATACATCCCACGGTATTCAGGGACAGCACAGAGAAATCACACATGACCTCTCATGCTACTGAATTCAGGCTTGATGAGTTGTATATAATTTATATATCAGCCATAACCATAATCATCTCAAATATGAATATGCTTGTATTGCATTGTTCTGTACTTTGAAAATACACACTAAATGTATTCTTTGTTATTTCTGGGAATTTTTACATAAACATGAAAATTGTTAACATACCGTAGCTTGTTTAAAAATTTACAATATAAATAAAACACATATGTCAAAAAATATCCTAAAAACAACAACAGACATAACAAATTAATACAATTTAAGATTAGAATAAATAGAAAATAATACACAGAAACCCTTTTGTGATCAAGGGGGCGAAAAATGTTATACAAATGTTAACAATCAAGAAACTGAATTGGAGCTAATAAAACCAGGTACCATGGCCCTGCGCTGAAGGCGATTAAATCCTTTATAATATGGTAAATGTCATTAACATTGGGTGAACCATTGTTAAAGAGTCATAGGGGTCACCTGCTTCCAAAAACTAAGGATAAATGTTCTTCTGCATAGAAGCGTCAGAGTAAGGACTTAAAGCCTGCCATACACCCACCGAGTTGGGTGCCGACAGACTAGTCCCAATGAGTTCTGGAATGCAGCATGATGACGTCAACACACTGCATTCCCGAGCTGCCTGCATCGTCGTCAGCGGCTGCGTGCCGGCTGTTAAATTCAATGAAGACGCCGGTCTTCATTCAAAGTAACAGCATCGACTGGCATCGGCCAGAGAACATCGGACATGTCCGTTCTCTGGCTGGCCGAGCTGTGGGGCGACAGGGATCTGTCGCCCCATGTGGGCACACACCGATTGGCAGCCGATTTTGCAGACGACTGACGGCGCGAGCGCGCACACCTGTCGGTCAGCGGCAAAATCGGTAATCGCTAATCGGTGTTTTGTCAAAAAGCTGCATAAAAAAAGCCAGGGCCAGGGGAGTTATCACTAATGGAGTTGTGTGTAAATGTTAATATAATCTCAGATACTGAGGTCCAAAATTGGGCCCTTACATATAGGGGACCTTACATATTCTTTGGACAATTCCAAAAAATATGAAATAAGGTTAATTTAGCTATATGGCATCACCAACAGACTAGCCTGGTAGCAAGGAAGACTTCACAAAAAAAGTCGAGGTGGGCAGAGAGTTAAGGAAGAGAGTGAGCTGCGTATTATCTAAGAAGTTGGATGGCATCACATTGTCTAAAGAAAAAAAGGGATGAAATCTACAACCACTCCTGTGAATTAGGAAAGTGCTGAGCCCTGGACCTACTCCCACTCTCCATTTTAGGAAAAGTGGGTAAGAAATACCAGGCTTAAACAGAGGATGTAACAATTTTTATTTTACAGTGACTCCAAAAGCAGAAGTTTTGGGACTGCCCTGGTCCCAAAATTTGAGGATTCAGGTGTGACCCAGATCAGAGGTACCGACCACAAGGATAAATGTTACAGA
>CM070033.1:133487052-133499173 GCA_036250615.1 Ptychadena robeensis
CAGCGCTGCGTAATATGTTGGCGCTATATAAATAAATGATAATAATAATAATAATTAATGGCAGCTTCACATTTGCGGCATCTAATGTAATGTAATCAAAGCTCCATCTAGTGGTGGTTTTCTAAAATTACAGCTCCATCATCAAAATTTAATATTCATGAAGTGTGGGCGTATACAGCCTCTCCTTGCCAATACTTAACATGCTGGTTCCAGGAATGAGGAAGTGAGGATGGTAAATACATTTGTTGTTACATTTATAATATCAGGACTATTATGCTATTTTCTTCTTGATACGTTTCATGACAAAGTCACTTAAGAATAAGAAGAGTAAAGGTAGCCATATAGGGGCCTACTTTCACCCGACTGTTGGGCCGGTTGACCACTGTACGTGTTCCAGGCAATCGCCAGGGCGAAAATCAGATGTGTCCACCTGGTCAGATTGTCCAGGAATCTCCCGCATGTCAGATTGCATGGTGAACTGACATGTTGGTAAATTCCCGGCCGATCCTATTACTTGGAATGGGGACGGAAGTCCCCATTTAACTGCTCTAGCGTTCGGGACGGCACCATCTCTTCCAGCGCTGCTACTCCCACTATTGCACTGGATGAGATGGTGCCGTCCAGTGAACATCAGGCACTGACAGCGCTTACTTACTGTTTTGCGGTGTTCCCGATGCGACGTGGCTGCTTGGATCCTTCGGTTACCCCCCCCCCCCGATTGATGTGATGATGTTACATCGGGGAGGCGGCGGGAAATTTTAAAATAAATTGCATGAAAGCAGTTTTCTATGTAAAAAACTGCTTTCAATAAACATCTCTGTAATAAACATCGCCCAAATAAAGTCTCTGGTGCCCCAGATGTGCCTATTAGCAGTAACCCTCTCTTCCCTGGTGTGATATTACCACATCCATCACACCAAGTAAGAGAGGGTTAACTGCAAATGGGCACATCTGGGGCACCAGAGACTTTATTTGGGCGAGATTTAGTACATAGCAGCATAGCTTTGTGCCCTGATTTTTGTGTTTTCTCATAAATTTTATTTTAAAAAAAAAATTAATTTTATATAAATGTTTGTTTCAAACATTATTATATTTAGGATGTCTATTAGACCCTTGTACGGACAGATTTTGGGAAGTTACAGGCCTACAACATAAAGAAACATTTACCATTGGAGTCTATGGTGCACTTTTGGTACAGAAATCTGGACCCTTAGCAGTGCGCTAGGGAGGTTAAAGTAATCTCAGGCACACAAAGGGTGTTGACTGATCCTCTGAGGGGCCAGCTGCAGCATGATTACATCATCATGCTGTGGTCTATCCCTGATCTATCAAAGGATTATCGTAGTATGTATGGCTACCTTAAGAGAAACAAGATAGCAACAGCTGAATGCTGTGCTTACTGTCTCCTATATTCCCTTGTATAGAACAGGAAGCGTCTTCCAAACTTCATATACCACCTTTAGCTGATCTGTTGGCTGCTGTTTTTTCCTCCTCATATAAGTTTGTATCAGTTGTATTGGTTTTGTTTTCCTGTGGTCTGGGATATCACCTTATTGCCAGTACTATTTGCCTTGTTAAATTAAAATTTATCCATCACTATACAAATAACTGTTTGATTAATTTCCTGTCCGATGTATAGTTAATTTCTTTCTGGTGCCTAAAATGAGTATCTCTCTGAAAATAAACCTACCTATTCAAAGACTTACTAAAGCGGATGTAAACTCTTAAAAAAACATGAAAAGTTAAAAATATATACACCTATACTCAGTTTTCATTCCGATGACTAAAAAATAAATACTCACCTTTCCTACCTGCTCGCTCCAGCGCTGCCATGCCTGGAGTGTCCGGTCCTCCAGGCTGCAAAATGGAGGAATGAGACTTTTCCAGTCTCACACACTCCACCAATCCAGATCTGAATCTGGTGACGCTCCACCCCTCTAGCATCACGCAATTCACATGTGGCTGGCTGCCGGGTGCAAAGGGGAAGGTAGATGTCAGCCATAGTGATGAGCAGCATAGGAAGTATTCGCATTCATGGAATTTCACAAATAATTTTACTAATATTCAACTTGATATTCATAAATACAACATTCACACATATGGCCACACATTGCAATTATTTTTAAAATGAAAAGTCAGAAATTGTATTTCTTATTGTATTGCTTTTTTATTATTACAATGCTTGACAGTACATATTATTTGAAATAACCAATATCATAACAAATTCTCAAATAGCCAATATTCTGAAAAAATATTCACATTTGGAATATTGGAGCTCAACACAAGTCAGCTGTGACGTCTACCCTCTGAAGTCCACTTGAGCCCAGAGCCCGCTGTGAAGCTTCGCTGGATTTTGACACTTTTACCACTTTGACCTCTGATCTGCCCTATCATCAGCACCTTTGGTGTCAATAGGTAGATAATATGCAGAGGTGGTAGGTCCATTTTAAGAGCAACTCAGTAGCAAGCAAAAGTGGCTTGTTCCCTGTTATATTGGTGTTGTATAAGGCAAGTAAAGTATGTAAACTAAAGATATATAGATATTTTTTTTTTCCAAAAAGACTTTATTGAAAGAGCTGAGACAATATGTCATGTTTACATAAGGCAAATTCAAATCACATTTAAGAGAAAATCAATGACTTTCAAAACAACACGTGTCAGCATGGAAACTTGACAAGATAGTTTAACAAAACTTATACCTGTGATCAAATAATTAATCAGGATTAGCATTATGTAACTGTACCAAGGTGACCAGATTTCCAAGTAAGTGTTCAGGGAGTCATGCGTCATGTGAATCAATTGTTCCATTTCCGCAATTCTGTTCAATTCCATTCTCCACTCAGCTAGGGTAGGGGATCTGATTTGTTTCCAGAGGCGAGGAACCAGCAATTTGGCAGCATTAAGCATATGGAACAACAAAGAACCCTTGTACTTTTTTGTAGGAAGGTTGGAATGGTGTAACAGATAACATGCTGGGGTAAATCCTGGGGCATCCCCCGTGACTTCTCTAATCACTAGGTCTAGTTGCTGCCAGAAAGGTTGTATAATAGGGCAATCCCACCAAATGTAGGAGTATGAGCCTACTGCTGACACGCATCTCCAGCAGACATCGCCCTGACCCGGGAATATTTTGTTTAGGAATACCGGCACCCTATACCATCTAGCCCTCAATTTGAAATTGTTCTCTTGTATAAGCACGTTTAGGGAACCTTTTACTGTAAGGGTGTTGATTTTACACCATTCCTCAGAGGTGAAGTTAAACTGTAACTCTTTTTCCAAACTCTGTCAAATCTCTACAGATCAGGGCTCTGTGTGTAGGGGTATTGAGAAAATTTCGAGTTTGGAGGTAAAGCCACATTTTGAGTCTGCCACCAAAGTGGTCCTTATTTAGCGTGGTCAAGTCTTTGAAAGCGCCCTTGTGGAAGAATAGGGAGGCCGTCACTAGTGGGCAATTAGAGTCAGTCATTAAGTGCTTAAATTCCTGGCCTGGAGCAAATGCACTATTGTCTACCAATGGGGTGAAAGGGTTGGGGTGAGTAGTAAGATCTGCATATTTTGTTAACAGTCTCCATGTCTGTACTGTAGGCTTAATCAAAGGGTGTGTGTTGAGAATAGTCATGATAGGGAAAGCGGGTAGCCATATAGCTGCCGTCAAAGGTAAGGGTGATAAGTCCCCTTCAAGCTGGACCCATTTTTTCGAGTGGGCATGGAGGTATATATATTTATTTATAAAGGTCAGTTTTGACTTACCAGCAAGATGGTGGTGTTGCGCTCCACAATCCTTAAAAAATGCACGTACCTATTGTTACCTGGAATCATATAGAAGACTCCATGTTTATCTGTCATGCTTCCAGGTCTTATTCAGTGCAATATCATGGGTAGCCACTAGGGGCACAAGTTAATAGATTTAAATTGAGATAACTTGTCTATATAGTTTAATTACATAGTGTGATGAGGTCAGAGATGTGCGAGGTCTTCTGTCATGTGGTTTAGAGAAACGATGAGGAGGGGCTGTGAGGGACATTCACAGTTTACTTGTTCCAGAAAATGTTTTTTTATGCATTCTGCCCTATTATTGGCACTTGTAGAACAGATATTTAGTTACACTTAGGTTACACTAAAGTGTAACTATATATCTGTCCTATTTAAAGCGGATCAACTGCATTTATACTTCTGATCTTCTTAAAAAAATAAATAAATACAATTTCAAGGAGCTTGGTAATAAATACATTATTTCCCCTAATAAATAGTAATATAAATGTGGCCAGTATTAGACATTTTAGTGGGGATAGACTTTAATAATTAAAACAGTAGAGGTTAACAAAGTATCCATGTGAATAAAATAAAATTGGCTGTCATGTATTATAGCTTTTAAAAACAGTATCCATTGCCAAGACAAGCCTTACTATACTTAACTACCTTGCCAGATACTTACTATGCCCCAATTACCTTTAAAGAGCATAGCAGGAGGATAAATCATTTCTTTGATGTCTTCCTCCAGACAAATATCTATTTATATTAATAATCTCTGTTAACAGTTGCTTAAAGCCTGGCAACTGGCATTTATTGTCAACAGGATAAAGCAGGATTTATTAAAATAATGATATTATATTGCTAGGTTGGTGTACTAGTGTATAATACAGCACATTAGTAGAGAAGAACCCTGACCCTGTGCTGTTTGCATATTGAAATTTTATATTTCTTGGAGGAGTTTTCTTTTCATTTTAAGTATTTTTATTCAGATACATTGTTTGTCAATACTATAGTTTTAAGGTTTACATTATCATGACATGTAAAAGTGGATGTACCGTATTTTTCGGACTATAAGACGCACCGGACCATAAGACGCACCCAGTTTTTAGGGCAGAAAAGCCAGAAAAAAAAGTAATTAATAAGTTTTCACATCAATTGGGATAATGCAATGAATTTAATGGATGCAATATTCAATTCAGCCACAGGTGAGCAGCAGTACACCCTCAGCACAACATGTCACACTACACTGATCTGTTCAGTGTTCTGTGGATTTCGGCATCCCCTGCACCCCGGCCGAGCCATCCATAGCCGCACTGAACACAGCACACAGCTCTCCTCTGTGTTCTCGTTGGTGGGGATGCAGGGAAATCGGATGCGGCATTTAGATAGAAGAGCCGAACATCGCAAATGACAGCTGCCGCAGCTCTGCTCCTCGGCTCTCCTCGCACATTCAGACCATAAGACGCAGGCACTTCCCCCCCCCCCCAATTTTGGGGGTGAAAAAGTGCGTCTTATGGTCCGAAAAATACGGTATACTCAAAATAAAAAATATATATAAATAATATATATATATATATATATATATATATATATATATATAAATAATGTATATATACATATATATATCAAATTTAAGTTTGACTTACCTCTGAGCTAGAAAGATGGTGGGGTAGCTCTCCACAATCCTAAATAAAATATACCTGCTGTTCCATGGAATCATATGAAAGATTCCATCTTTATCTGCCAGGCTTCCAGGGGGTTAATTCAGGATACAATATCCTGAGTTGCCACTGGGAGCGTCCAAATAATTGTTTTCAATGGAGAAAAATCTCCATGTGTATTTCAATGCAGAGACGAGTCACTCCTCTCAGAGATGTCAAAACTTCTGCCTCACCATGGAGAGAGGAGAGGCTGCAGGGGACATTCTTAAATTAGGTGCATTCCTTTGAATTAGCTGAATTAGGTTTAAGTTTATCAACTAATTTTGCTTGTTCTTTCTTCTTTGTAATTAATATAGGGATGAGGCCGCGCACTCGCCTTGATTAGTACTTTTTAACCTCTGTACCTGCTCACCCACTCATTATGTGCTAAGGATGAAAATCTGATGATAGGACCACTTTAATTGTACTCTTAAATACAAAATAACAATAATACAACTTGTTTTACTATAAAGGAGATATAATAGAGGTAAACACATTGGACTTGTTATGAACAACTTTTAGTTACATAGTAAATTGCATTAAAGTGTCAATAGATTCAAGAAATGTTATTACAGTATTTGATCCAGTTTGCCCAAGAACCCTGATATCTGTTTAGATCACCCAACAATGTACAGTGAACCCTTGACTTACCAACGTAATTGGCTTCCCAAGGGTTGGTTGTAAATCAAGGCTATATTACCCATAAGAAATAAAAAAAGTAGCCTAAATGTGTTGTGAATCTCCCAAAGCACCCATAACCTAATCTTGTCATAATAGCAAATGTTGTATAGTATGTGTTATTTACCAGAAACATCAAAAAGTTTATTGGTGTTCTCACCAAAAATGTTAATGAGCTTAGCATACCAAAAAACAAAAGTGTAAAATCACCATTCCAGTTTACATATTTGGCTTTCAGGAACAGAGAATCAAATGGATGGTGGTTATTATATGAAATCAGAGTCCCCTTCCATAAGAACACCAGGAATCTGACCGTGTAGCCTTTCTTGACTTGCTGTACTTGTTAGTTAGAATTAAAATTTGGGTTGTTACTCAAGTTGGTCTTAAATCAAGTTAGAACATTATTTAATACATTATTTGCCAAACTGATATGGGGCTTATTTGTCCCATTCCAATAACGAACATAACGAACTGGAGCTGTGGACATTGGGAATAGCATTAGTAGGCAACACATGTAAATGGTATGTGTGAATGATTCAATTGTGTGTTAGTTATTCACACATACCATTTACATTTGTTACTTCCTCCATGTTCCCTGATATCATTGTTTTCAAAATGTATCTCCTGGCAAAGACTGTGCACAAAAGAAAAGTCTAGGGACCAGAAAAGCAGAAGGCCACACATTTAAAAGGGGCATTTTAGCTTTTGTCAAGTTTTTACAGGGAAGCAAACTTTGGGCATTTTGTGCTAAAGACAATAGGTTAGAGATTAGTATACTTTATTAGCCAGGAGCCCATCATAAAACTCAAGAAACTAATGTTTCCACAAGGTCAGCAAGAATGTACAACATATTTATCTTTAAAATTAGCAACAAGATACGTTGTTGTATGTTAAATGTTGGATATGTTCCTGATCTCTGGCTCAGTCTTGTAATTACTGACAATCAATGCAAAAAATATGTGAGTTATGTACATATTATTATTAACTATGTTAATTTGCCCTGATTTTGCCTTTATTTATTAATCAATAAAGCAGGAACTAATGTGTTTAATAGATACAAGCTGGGCACATTATGTTGCACATGATAACTCATTCTTAAGACTATGTTCCGACTTGATGTCCTGTTTAATTTGTACCCCAATTTTTATTGTACAAAACCAGTGTCTTTTCCAAAATTCTTGCTTTGAATGTTCAAAGAAAACTAGAACCATATCATTAATGCAACATTTGTTACCTATTTTGTGGGATTGTGTTAGCAGTGCCGGTGCCTGCTCCCATCTCTCCTTCCAACACTGCCGTCAAAAGGTGGACTGCATCAACATAATCTTTGTTGTCATCCGTTGTTACTGCAGCTTCAGGTTTTTGTGTTCATCTTCTGCAGGCATGGGGAGATCTAGAGTGTATTCATAGGTGGTACTCCACCTGTTTATTGAGCTCAGGCATCTCCTCCCCTATGTAATCCTGAATCGTGCATGGCTGCCCTGCCCATGATAACGTCATTTTACCTGGACTGCTGGGTTCCTTGCTCCTTTTTAAATTAATCATTTTGTATGACCCCTGTTGGACTGAATTTCTGTGTATGACCCCCGCTGTGTACCTTGACAATTCTTCCATTAACCCTTTGACTCTGTACTAGTTCCCAAGGGGGTCCCTGGAGGGTTTTTACCGGTCTCAGCTCTCACGTGGGATACTTAAGGGCAACCAAAGTCGGGTAGATGTATTGTGTCTCCCATTCAAGCAGTGGCTTGGCTTTAGGTGAAAACCGCAGTTGAGATGGGGTAATAAAATCTGCAGACAGAAGATCAGTCTGAGACTCTCCCGATAGTATGTTAATTTGCTAGGGACAAATTCTCCTTGCAATATGTCTTTTAATCATGACCGATGTAACACATTTGCATAATGTCTATATGAAGTCTGGTAGTTTTACACTGGATAAGAAGAAAACTATGTAAAAACTTAAATAATCTCACAAAACCTTTTAAAACAGAATCCTACCACATGCACTGATAAAATGTTCTGATGTATCCCAGATGTGTATTACACATGACGTGTTTATAGACAGAAAAAGGGTTTACTACATGTGTTGTCCTCCTGCTCATATGGTCTGCACCTGTATTCTGGAGAATACAGACTAGCATTGTAATTCTACCAACCACTAACTACTAAAATATCCTCAGCTTACTTGGGCACTTTCATAACTTTTTGATATTTTGTAATAATATTAGATTACAATAGAGAATAATAATAGATTACAAAAAATACTATTATATTATAATAATTTTAAATTAGTGTCATGACATATGCGAAGAAAATAAACATTTTAAACGAAAAAAAATTTTCATGATGTAAAAGTGTAATATATGTTATTTATCTCTGCTATGCCCAGTATAAACGTGCATGTGTAGCATATTCTGTAAATAGTTTACTAAGATGAAATAATGTTCTGTTAGAGGGCCTATTAGTTAAACCCCCATACACCTTTAAATCACTCAATAAAATTTCCTTTAGATCTACTAACAACTATGTAGTGCTGGGTGCTTCCTTATAGAATACATAGTGATTGGAAGGGTTAGAAAGGCCCTTATAATATATGGTTTTGGTAAAACAAAAGTTGAACAGAAATTGTATGTAAGATTGTAAGGTGTATGGGGGCCTTATGCATAGTGGGAGATGAGTTCAGATGCTGAAACTGCAGTCCAAAGAACCAGATGAGAAAGGCTGCAGACATAGAAGTTGACTGCTGATGATTAGAAGATAAGGTAAGTATGACCTTATTAAAAGATGATCATAATAAATTTGATCGTATTACATTTTGATAATTTTTACTAGCACATAATGTGATTACCTCCCTAGCGGTTGAGACGAACCCAGTTTGTTCACTCTGGATGTGCAAAAAGTGCACTGAATGAACTGTCGTCTGCCACTGAGAGGTGCCCCGCAGCACTCACCCGATCCGGTGTCTGTGGCAGCTTCGCTTGCCTGTGCCAGGCTTCCAGGAAGGGAGCAGGCTTCCGGGAAAGGAAGCAGGCCCCCCCCCCGTGTCATGTCATTATGACACCGGGGGGAGAAGGGACCCACAGTCATCTCAAACAAACATTAAGTTTTCTAACTTCAACCGCCAACCTATTTAGAAACTGTGTTCAGAGCGATTGGATTGTGAAAAATTTACTGTTTGCTTTGAGATTGTAGCGGAGTCCTCTTCCCCTGGCCTGTGTCACATCATTACTAGTGTTGAGCGAATATACAAAGGAACATTCAAAATTAGTAAAATTCAATTCGACTGTTTGCAATTATTTGCAAAGTGTGCATATTGCATGTATCCATTCGCAATGCGCACAAATATGCACGATGTATGCCGGTAAACAATGTTGAAGCATAATATGACGAATATCCACTGGGGATACTTGGTACACATTTATAAATGAACAGTATGGCATACAATGCATATACACATGCACTGGACGTACACTGGAACAACAAGTAATTAGAAATCTAACATTTTACAGTTGTCACAAGAACAACATGCAGAGAAAATCTCAAAGGCACAACTATTTATAGTCTTCTTATAGTAATGGAGCATTTTAATCCTAATGTAGCTGATAAATAGATGATAATTTGTACCAGCAATCTATTTGACTTTTCTTTTTTTGATGTATAGTTTTTTATAACATTACCAACACAGAAATACGTGTTTTTTATAACATTACCAACACAGAAATACGTGTTTTTTGGCCCCTTGAACAAAACATTTAGTACCAGGCTATGTAAGGAAAACGTCATGTACATCGTGAGGATGAGCAGGCTTCTAACACTGGTCTCTTTGATGCCAAACTAATGCAGTATTTAGGTTGAATCATAAAAGAAAGAGAATTAAAATCTCTGAAGAATTGCCAAGAAAGACGTTTTGTTCTACACGTCTTTGGGAATTATCCATAAGTTAAGTTGTCATGTTAAAAGAGACAGAAAAAAACCAACTTGTTCCAAAACCAGCATTAGGGGAATACTGCTTTCAATGGGCGCTTGCCTTGTTTTATGCTTAGCTATTAGGGATGGTCGAAAAATTCGCAGTGCAAATTTTTAAGTAGAAATTTTGAATTTTGATGGGGTCATTTTGACTTTTCACCGAAAAAGTGTGAATATCGCCATTTTATTAAAAATTTTCGCATGTGGGAGTGATTGGAAAATTCGCATTGCCGAAAATTCGCATTGGAAAATTCGCATGGTGCTAGCTAACTTTGTCAGCTTATTGCAAAGCCCTTGAAAATGGTATCCTCACAAAAATTGCTGGAGTTGTAGAGAAGGGTTGGGGAAACATTTGAAAACAATAAGTTTTGCTCTAACATGTCAAGTTTGTGTATAAATTGGGTTCAAATTGAACCCTAAAATGTTTGACTTCTGATATTTTAACTTGACTTTGAACTTAATTTATGTAAAAACTCTTTGTGTTAGAACAACACTTTCTTTTTTGTAGCATACCCCCAACCTATCTCCAGCAAGTTATGTTAATGTTTGACCTTATGCAAATTTTAGGCTTTATGCAAATTTTTTAGTGTTTTATGCAAATTTTTGACTTTTGAAATTTCGACTCTAAAAAAGTCGCAATTTTGCAGTCGAATCGAAATTCGATTGGGAAACTCGAAATTTAAGTAGAATCTAATTTTATTCATTTCGACCATCTCTATTAGCTATGTGCTGGGATATGAAGCAGCCATGGTTGTATAGACTGCTCCAATTTTTACTGTAATATTACAAATTTTATTGCACCATAAGGTCAGAGACACCAGAATACTGCTGGGAGGCTGGGTGAAAGCTATATTACCATATAATATACTGTATATAATAATATAAGCAGCATGTAGTTAGTGTTGAGCTCGAATATTCGAATGCCGAATATTTTTTGCGAATATCGGCAATTCGAGAATTCGCCAATATCTCGAATATGTCGGCGAATATTCGCAATTTCGAATATTCGCAATATGGGCATGTATCGCGAAAATAATATTCGCATTGCGAAAATAAACATAGCATGTGACCATTCATTTTAAAGATTTTTGCGATGCGAATATTATTTTCGCAATGCGAATATTATTTTTGCAATGCGAATATTATTTTCGCAATGCGAATATGATTTTCGCAATACATGGTCATACCGCGAATATTCGAATTTCCGAATATAGAATCGAATATTAGTAGAATTATTCGTGAAATATCACGAATTCGAATATTGACTATGCCGCTCATCACTACATGTAGTCTACTGGAAATGCTGGTAACTAGTTCAGACCTTGGTTCCAGTCTATAGAGATTCCTCAGATTAGAGGCTCCTCATTTGTGTAAAATGCATAAGTACAGTGTTTTAATAACAAATAAAAATATAAAAAATGTTTAGACTGATTTAATTTCAGGCCATTTTCACAGGTGCCTCATCTGTACTCTGCCGTGATTCCCTGCCCTCCTCTCTACACATGTGGGCCAGGAAAAGTGACAGCACCTCCATTAACATGGTGGTCTATGGTGCCAACGCAGAATATGCAGTACCTGTAGCAATTGGCGGGCTTGCAGTTATGCCTTGGGGGCTTGCACAGCACAGGTGTGTTTGTCCGACTGCAGCCTGCAGCAGGTGCAGAATATGTTTAATGAACAACCTGTGCACGTACTGAGTTCAGGCATGAAGCCAAGAAGGCTAAGAAAAAAGTTTCCTTGCATTGCCATTTTTGATCCTCCTCGGTGGTCTAAATACATAGTTTATATATACTTTTAATATATACTATTGCTGGATAATTTAGCAGAGTTGCAAAACGTGTAGAGGCAAAGTATGTAATACTACTGAGTATGATGAGGTTACAAGTTCCTCTGTATCTATTTTATCTGGCTTTAATGTACAAACAATGTATTGAAGTGTATAATAAAAGTAATCTGACTTACTAATGAGTAGTGATGAGCGGCATAGGCAACATTTGTATTCGCGGCATGCCGCGAATTTTTGGGAA
>CM070033.1:133505025-133529998 GCA_036250615.1 Ptychadena robeensis
TTCAATGTGGTAGCATTTTTGCCGAAATTTACGATCCAAACCAATACCGCCGTCGGGATAATTTTTATCTCAGAGTGTATGGTGAGCATTATCGTGATCCCTGCTTCCTGTTTGGTTTCAGTAAGTTTTCATTATACTTGTCTGCTGCGCATTTTTTTGCCTGGTTTCAGTATATGCTGCCTATCCTGGTAATCACCCCTGACATATCCTTTCTAGATCACCTCTGCCAGACTGCTCTATTTTGTGACATGGCACCTTACCATCATCTAATGTTTGCCCATTGTTCTCTATTTTGGTGGGCTCTTCATCTTAAACATCTGACTTTAAATCATATACATTATCATAACGAGCTGTAAATTTGTTTTATGGTATTTTAGGTCTATCCCTACTTTTCTCAGATATATATTTCCTGAAAACTTTATTATTAAACAGCACTGGCACTCCCATTCCTGTAAGTTTTCGAAACTTACAAAAGTTATACAAAAATGTAAAGAGATTACAGATTAATTTGTGTGCAAAAGAATTTCCAATTTGTATACATTTGTCTTGTAGGGACCTATTTTGTGCATTTTACCTTTAAACATGTCATTTGACTCTATTGGCAGGGCCACGCTCAGCCAGGGACATGTAGCACTCCAGTCCCAGGTCTGACCATCTAGGGGGGCTCAGCGGTCCGCTGCCCGACCGGTTAAGCCTTGCTGGCGCTATGGACTGGTGCCCCGAATCCAGCTCTTTCTGATTAAACTCTCTAAAATCACTGAGTCAGAGCTGGACTCGGCTGGTGACTTGTAATCACGTGTAGGCGGTGGCGCTATCTTGTGGACAATCTACAAATTTTTCTAGTAATGGTTTAATTTGTGTTTGAAAATTCTACTATCTGGATTTGCGAGTCGATTATGAAGCTCCTAAACATATCATCCCCCAAAATGGGGGAAAATTACAGAAAAGAAAAATGACTCCAGCACATGTATTTTTTTTATAAATTAAGTAAAAAATCTAAGTTTTGAGTTGAATTTTCCACTTAACTTTTGGCTTAACACATGCTAGAGTGTAGTGTTCCCACAACCTATCTCTAGCAAGATGGAAATTTTTGGGGCTTTGCAATTAACTCAAAAAATTTAAAAAAAAAATCGACAAGCTGTACTAATTACACCCGAAAAACCTGATATATAAGGTTCACATGCAGCAGGTCACATGATATAGTGCTAGCATTACTGCAGGGTACACAGGTTTCCATAGGAAATCATTCTTTCGTGCATTGCACATAGTCAAGGGGGGCCCCCGAAATTTCTGGTGGCAGCACGGTCTATGGGTAGAAGCTCTAAAGTTTTTAATGTAAAGATATTTATAAATTCTTAAACCAGTAACTGCTGTGCTTTTTAAAACTGCTTCTAATGACTTTTAATGGAGTTTTGCTTAATTATTTCTGACTGATCTTGTGTACTACTAATTGACACATGTGTTCCCTGATGTGCCCGGCTCAATTATTTGACCTCATATAAATGACAAGAGTAGTAATTCAATTAAATCAAATTACAATTTACATGGAATTCTTTCTCCTATTCTCTCCTTTATTGTCCTTTATTATCATTCACTTCATCTGGTGCTGCAAAGTTTTTACTGGATGATTAGGGGGGGTTACACAATAGGTTCAGGAATCTACCAGACAACAAGAATGGGTGTATTGCTTTAAATGTAACTTTATTAAACAATAAAGTTACATTTAAAGGGTCTCAATATAACTGACAGCCGACAGCCAAACAGAACGTAGGCCACACTGCAAAGGGAGTCGGTATAGGCAAAGGGCTCCTCACCTCACATATGGCCAGGGGGGCGTAAAAGTAGGTGCAGCAAATGTCCGCAGGTCCTGGGTAGGTGTTTGGTGGGCTGGAGTAGCGGGTGCACCAACAGTGGCTCCCCGGCGTTCTTGGCGTGGCCCAGTGATTGAGTCCTAACATTCACTCCACCGGAACATGAGCATTGGTACCCTGCAGGAACTGCAGTGGGGCACCGTGACTGTTGCATAGAAGTGAGGAGTGAGCTATTATGCTCTCTGGCTGCACGTGAAAGAGGGAGCCCAGCCCATCACTAGCACTTGTGTGCACCGCATGTACCAGGGTGAATCAGGGGACGACAATGGTCTCATCCCTATGTTGCCACGGACTCTCTCCAGGTCTCCACACACATATACCTCCCTGTGCCAGACACAAGGACAGCCAGGCCTCACAGTCCTCACCTGCAACAGCAGTTAAGCTGGCTTTCTTCCGGTTGGCAAGTCCTTGCGCACATCCCTCAATAAAGGTCCAGGACACATCCAGTTGTAAATACAGTGCCCCTTTATTGTAGTCACATCACAGTGCCAATCACACTCTACGGTAACTCTAGGAGCCATCTGGGAGCAGAATCTGCTGGTACAGTCTCTCTGCCCTAGCCTTCTCCAGCTAAGCGACCTCTCCTGGCTAGGACTGCCCTTGTCCCCAGCGTGGGGTACAAGGGTGAGGCCTTAGTTACCTCTCAGTGAAGGCCTTGTCTTTAGATCCACAGGCCTGAGGCCTGTTCCCCCCAGGCCTGATCCAGTACATCTCTGCTCTCTGCTGCTAGAAAGACCCTATTTTCTTAAAGTCCCTATTTTCTTAAGGTCCCTAACTTATATAAGCTCACATTCTCCTCCCAGATGGCTCTCCAGATTACAATATCACATGTTCCAAACATTTACAGTAACACCTCCCACCTTATTTTTTGCCCAGCAACAGCACAAACACAATCACTGACATTAATCATGGGGACACAGTTAACCCCTTAATGACCATGGTACAGCACACTACAATCCACCTTCCTACACATGCATGCCGGATAAAATGGTGAAAGACAGACCTTGGGTGGGACAGCTGTTCCTGTCTGCTTCCTCTCCTTCCTGACTAAGCATCACCTCAGGGGCGGGACTCCCCATTTAATATTTTCTCTGCCCCAAAGCATCATGGTCTAGTTCCTTAAAGGGACCCATACCCCCCTGTAGTAACCTCTCACCACTACACTAGTACTTTGTTTGCTCAGGCATTGATCAAGCCTGCGATATTTCACGAATAAAATATTTAACGAATAGTAATATTTGATATTTGCGAATATTCATGATTCAAGTGTATGGTCATGAAAATATATTTGCAATTATAATTGCATTGCGATTACCTTAAAAATGGATGGTCACATGTGGTATTTTTTTTCACATTGCGATGCATGGTCATAAGCTTTCTAATGCATAATATCGTGAATATTCGACATTGCAAATGACATTCACCGTCATATTCGCGAAATTTGCAAATTTTAAAATAGTGGATATTCGTTCGCAATTCGAATATTTGAGTTCAACACTAGTTTCAAGCAGCAGAATAAGTTGAAAAAAAAAAACTTTTTGCAAATAAAAAAAAAGTTTGTATGTAATACTTTGTTTATTTATTAAATATAAAGGTACGTTGGGGTGCTTTTATGCAGTTGCATTTTTTCTATAATTCGTTCCATAGATTACGGGAAGGGGATCAGGTTATGTATATTTTTATAATTATAGTAATATTTTAGTAATCGATCATCTCTACAGCTTAACAACTTGTATGGGAAGGGTTTTTTAGCACCTTTAATGGTTATGAAGCATATGAAAGGCATTTTTAGGATGGTCCATTATCTGTGCAAGTTAATGAGCTCTGGGCAGAGCAAATCAGAGCTCTTGGCCATTGTTATATAGTTATATTTATCTAAAAATATTGGAAATATGTCCTTTTTAATACAGATACTGAGATATTTACTGGAGATGGTAAAAGGGGTTTTCCCCCATGTTCCCACAACCCTTCTCTACATCTTCAGCAATTTTGGTGATGATACCATGTTTAGGGGCTTTGCAATCAGCAAGTCGAAAAATACGACCATCTCTATTATTTACTATGATGAGCATTGTGATGAGCAGCATAGGCATATTCGAATTTGCTAAATTTTCCAAATTACTCTCCAAATATTCAAAGTAAATTCGAAAAATGAAGATCTCCTTTCCTTGAATGCGAAAATCTGCACTTGTACATGTGAATATTGTGTGAACATGTGAATATATAATGTGTATTGTCACAGCGGCATCTAGTGGCAGAATGTGAATTGCACATATATTCAAGATGAAGCACTATATTAGAGATCACCGTGAATTCCCAAAGTGTCAATATTCACAATAAAAATGTGTAATTTGAATAATCATGCTCAATTATTATTTACATAAGAATACAAGCAGTGCAACTCTACTTCATAATTATGGGAGCACACAGGCAGGATTTCATAATACATGTTTTTTTGAATAAGTTTATTTTATGTTTTAATTGCAGAGCCCCTGAACATAGTATCCTTGTATCATTGTAGATGTAGATTAAGGTAAGTTCAAAGTTGAATCAAAATTTCATTAAAAAAATTACTTTGAGCTCATTTTATGCAAAAACTGCATGTGCTAGAAAAAAAAATTCTAGCAGATACTTACAGTATTCTGAAGTTTCGTGATAATATCATGTTCAGGGGCTTTGCAAATAACTCACAAAATCAGTCAAAATGTAAAAAACAAGACACAAAACATTCAGTTTGATTCTCTGGACAATTGGAAGCCAGTGTAGAGATTTGCAGAGAGGAGTAGCAGATGAGGAGTGGTTAAAGGAGTAAACGAGTCTAGCATGATATTCTGATTTTAGATATTCTGTGCAGATAGGAGTGACAGGAGATATGTTCTGTATGTGGGGAGTAAAGAAAAGTGTCATAGGTGACAGCAAGACAGTGTGCTTGTGGAGTAGGGAAGATGTCAGTGTTATTTGTTAGTGTTCATTTACATTTGCTTGGTGAAAATGACTGGTATTCGCCAGATGTTTTATGGGTCTTTACCCATTAGACCTGTTATGGTATCTTTATCTAAACACCCCGAGTGCCCAGTTACTTTTGGCACAGCTGCGGTGTGTAGGGGGTGTGACGTTGGGGGAGAGGTGTAAAAGGTGATGGATGGAACATCATGAATTATGTCTTACTCTGGCTGAGTTTAAAGCAGACCTACCGCCAGAAAATAAAGATTACATTAAACCCATAAAATTCGATTCGTCTGTATTCTATTGCCTTACATTGCGCATGCCCGTGCGCAATGATTCGCAACGATTCGCAATGCAGCTTTACAGCTTCTCATCTTCATTCTGTGATCTCAGCCAGCACGAGCGAAGTGTGTATTGCGCATATCAATTCGCAATGTGCACATATTATTAGGATTGCGGAGCCCTATGCCCCTATCATACCAGCTCAGAGGTAAGTCAAACATTAACTTTACATATATATGTATTACGTTTTGAATATATATATATGCGTATATACAAATACGCTTTAAGATATTCATGAAAAAATGTCTGATAGGCAGCAAAATACATTGTGCAGGACAGAGGGGGCTGGAAGGAAGGGGGGATAGATTTTGGTGTCATCATTATATAAATGGTATTGCACACCAAAGGATGAGAAGAGTTTACTGAGGAAGGAGGTATAAGTAGAGAAGAGTACCAGACCAAAAACTGAGCCTTGAGGGACACCAACAGGGAGGAAAGTTGAAAAGGTAGAGTTGCCGATGAAAGAAGTTTGTGTCAGCCAAAGAGAGAGGAGAAACAAGAATGGGCAGAGCGTTGAACAATGGGCCATGAGCAACCGGAGGCTGTTGCTGGTTAACCCCTGGCCTTGTTTGTTTGTAAGGTCCTGGTCCTCTGCTTACCCTTTTCCCAGACGTCATCCTTTGCACAGGTATGACGTCTGGGAGGCTGATAGGGGGATATGTCCATGGGGAAGCGTGCAGTGAAGAATAGGGGTGAATATCTGGCCTACATACGTTTTAAATAAGTACTGTCAGTAAAACTTCTGGGAACACAGTTTATCTCTACATTTACATTTGCAAACTACCAAAGAAAAAACATATCTAAACATGGTCCAGAAATAATTAATGAACTGAGGTGAAATGTAAAATTCTGTTTTATTTTAAATGTTAGAAAACAAGAAATAACAGTCAATAAATGTCATTTTCCAATATACAGATGTTGCGTTCTCAGTTTCCAAACCTTTGCAGTGTGATGTTAAGAAAAATGCGATGCAACACAATGGTACTCATGTACCCAATAGTTTTTTATCTGTTTCAACATGTGATATATATTTGGATCTGTACTATATTAAATGAACTAGAGAGATGAAATGAATTGTAGCTCACCACATTCTGTTTCAATTAACATCTGTACACAACAACCTTACTTTTTTTTTTACAAACTTGGTTGTAGTCTCCCTTTATGTGAACACAAGCGACAAACTGTTATAGTTTCTTTTTAACTATATCTGATGTTTAAATATTTATGCAAATATATCCTTCTGTAGTCTTGAAAAAACTTTTGAACTTTCTACAACATGAGAAAATCTTTCCCAGATCTGAGTTTAGGGTATTTCTAAACATACTTAACAGTCTGCAGGAGATTCATGGAACAGAATAATATATACAAGTCAGCCAACTGGCAAATTGGTTCCTGTCTTCTTACGTCAGTCTATAGATAAAATTAGCTTAATTGGGGAAACAAACTATTTTGGATGAAACTGAAACAAATTTTAAGAGGCAAAGAGCATTTATGATTCCCCTCTAGTGAGTGCAGCTCACCTACAGGCACACATAGATGGAAAAGATGCTGGCTGACATCTCTCATCTATATATTTCTGCTGTATTGCTTATATCAGCAGGACTCTGCTGATATAAGCAATACATTTTATATCAGCAGTACTTTGCTGATATAAACAATACAGTACAGATGGGAGATCCGGCCGTGGGCGGATCTACCATCTGACAGCTTCTCCACCTAATTTTATTATTGGGAGGGTGAGGATGTTGGTGCATGTGGTTGTGCATACGGACCATAAGATGCAGGCACTCTTCAATTATAGTTGTCATATGGTTATTACTATAGATATTTAGTTGGAGGGTGGATTTGTTTAAGGATGATGGTAATAGGCTAATATGGAAAGGTCAACCTTACCCAAGTCATGAAAATTGGTGTCATTAGGATATATAACTGCTGTGTCTCTAGCTCAGCCGATGCTTTGCATGGAGACCCGTGGTTTCCATGCAAAGAAATGGACATCAACCCTGGTTTATGATCATATCTTATATCCCTGTTTTCGAGTGGGGTTGATTTGTTCCGCTCGAAAACAGGGATGGCCACATTAGATATGGCCCATCTCTATACGTGTGTTCCCTGCTTTACATTTATATTAGTCAATGAAGGACAATTTAAAGTTCAACATTGCAGCATTAACGTCATATCCATCTCCAGTGATCTGAATGACCTATAGCAGGAACCCAACAAAGACCATTTAGGGAGAGGGCACTTACTGATGATTTGAATAAGACTGATGATTTGAATGCAGATGTACCCACAGCAGTTTTTAAACCTCCTATGGGTGCAGGATGAGAGGAAATGACCAGGAGTCCTCAAAGTAAGGAGTCCAGATAGGCAGCACAACACAGACGGTCTGATATTAGGATCTTTTGTTGTGTCAGACCGGGCAAAACTCTATTGAAATAGCTGGTGTCAGAATACCCCTTTGGTGAAAATGGGTTTTCACAGAATACCCATTCGGGTTCTGTAGAACTAATACTATTGTGTTAACTACTTCTGGACCAAGAGATTTATGGTTTGTGAATCTGTTAGCAGCAGAGATACAGTAGAAAAATAGAGCCAAACTTTCTTACCTGGGCCAGCAACCCACAAGGAAACATTCTAGAAAATATTTCAAAAAAATATATATTTCTACCCCATTCCAAATAAATTAATCAATTAAATGAATCAGCAGTATTACCAATATCATATACACATGTATGCTGTAATAGAGTGCGTTTTGTAAGGATCACCCTTTTATTTCAAGAACAGAAAATTGTTGCTTAAAGAAGAGATGTGTTTATTATCTCAAAAGTTACAATAGAAAATGATGCAAAATACTAAAATCCTAACTAAGCCCTGCTGTGTGCTTGTGTGTGCGTGAGTCCAGTGTAATCCTGCCAAGCTATCAGCAGTTACCACGTATTTATAAACTTTTCTTTTGCATAGAAGGAATTCAATACAGGAATAGATATGTTGAGCCATGTACGTTAATGGTCAGAATACACTTAATCCTGCAACATACTGTGTTGAGAAGCTCAACTGCCTGTCCAACAAAGTTTTAAGACATTTCATGCTGCTGTTCCATTTGAAGGTGGCAGATCCATGCATGTTTTTGTCTTTAAAAAAATCTTTAGATTTTCTACTTTTCCGTGAAAAAGGGCTACGCAAATAAAGAGAGGTAACACAGGGAGAAGGAAACATTTTGACCCCTGACACATCTTTTAAAAAATTATTATATGCAGATTGGGCGTACCATTTTTTATGTAGCCTGTATCACTACAGATGTGTATAATTTAACATTTCTTTGCTTAAGGAAATATTTATAAATTATGTAGTAGAGGGCACAGTTATGTGTTGCATAACATACAATATGTATACATTTTTGTATTGACAAATTACCTACATCAGTCAGTCTGGGAATATGCAGAAACTGTAATATTGTTTCAAGAACAAATGTCTGCATTGTGCTTAAACAGTAATGAACAAATTCCAAAGAATTCAACTACTGGAGGAACATCAAAAGAAGAAATACTCCTGGAATTTTTCTGGAAAGAGCAATATTTTTAAATGATATTGCATAGATCCACCAAAACACCTCTAACATGTAGAGTCATGGATTACCCAAAATGGGATGTGACACCAAGATGTTAGAAGTACTGTATATCTTTTAGGTCCTGTAAGTTTAAGGGGGGTAAATATTACCTTGTTACTGGAAACCATTGTAATGAAGGGGTTTCTATTATCAGCAATGATCTTTAGGTTGGTATTACATTCTCAAATAATATCATACAAGGATAATGCCTCCCTAATGTTAATTAGGCAATGAGACATCAACACATTTTCTTTATCTGTTTATTAATCTGCTTCATAATGTCAACATTTAAATCAAACAATATGGGTATAGGTATAATTAATGTGAACACTCCACACTTAAATTGACTCCACTTTTTATGACCACAGTGATTTTAACGGAGTGCAGAACCTGCCTATTGACGGCAATGGGGCAATGGGGCTATGACACAGCCCTTCCACAGCCCTTCAGAGCCCCCGATCCAATGGTGCATTGGTGCATTGAGTCACGTTACTGTCCACCATGGGTTCGCAATGGAGGCTTGATGGATGACAGATCTATTGATAATCAATGGGACTTGTCATAATGTCTTATGACCAATGTGCCCTGGCACTAGGGAGCTCTGAAATTACAATTGCTTGGTAGGCCAACGCAGGCCTGCTCCTACCACTTTTAAACTTAAAAGAGATATCTTTTTCAATCCCTCTAATCCTTAAAACCTATGCTAGATTGGATTATTGTATTACAGTGGCATCTATCCCTAAAATGCATGATCACATCATATATTAATATCATCTCTTGGTCTTGGCCATGCAACAATTACTAGATTTCTCTTCAGAATCTTCAAATATGTATTTGCCGCAAAACTTTCAGGAGTAAGGTGCTTATTTTTCTAACATAATATTTTGTAACCAATATAGAGCTTTGCGCTATGTGTTTAAACTGTATGTAACATAATTGTAACTGTATGAAAGATAATTAAAGTGGCTGTGCTTGGGTATTGCACTGGGGAGTGTCCCTGTCGTCTGAGGTCCTGGTTACAAGTATTCTCCCTGGTAGCAGTGCATAAAGCAATAACAAATAAACTTAAAACAAGAAATGGGATATGATGTGCATCACAATCCATTGAGCCCCTTCCAAAACACACAAAGCATCAGCAGTGTATCGCTGAACCACTGAACCACAGTATGTTACTAATTAAATTTGCATCATTTATTTATATTTCTATACAAATTTTTACCATATTCTATCATTTATGTTTTACACATTTTATTAAAAGGACATATTGGCCATAGAACTTGTCTAACAGAAAAGGCTAATCTCTTTAAAAAGTACAATGGATGTAGAGACATCAAACCACTTTACATAATAGTAGGTTATTTAAATCTATAGGGACAAAACTATCTTTAATTAAATCTTTTGTGCATTACACAGTTCATGAAAAGGTAGCTGCAAATCCTAAAGGAGTTTTATTGTATGAATAATTCCCTAATCTTCAGCAAATAGAAAAAAAATGGAAAATGTGAAAAATTGGGTTCAATCATTTAAACTTTATTTTGCTTTCTCCATAAATCGATTTCTTTTCAATGTATTTATGTACATTTCTCCAATACATTTATTTTCCCATCTTTGGCTCCGTTATAACACATTAACATTATACATTCAAATACTTGATCCAATATCCCAGAATCCCAGTCCGCTTTCAAGACTAAACATCCTCAAGCATTGATTAAAATGTTAGAGATGAGGAAAGATGAAGGTCTTCTAGTCCTAAGGTGACAATATTAACAGCAGTACAATGGGAGATCATTGTCACACAGGAACAAATGCACATTTGAGGTCAGATAAAACCACCACTTCACCTTTAGCTCACTCCATACAATTTTCCTTTATATCTATCAACAACTATGTAGTATAGTGGCCTCTCTGATAGAAAAACATAGTGATTGGAAGGTTAAGAAAGGTCCTCATATTACATGGTTTTGGTAGAACAAAATTTGATTGTAAAGAAATTGTATGGTTAAATTGTAAGGTGTATGGAGGGGGGGGGGGGCTTAAGATGTAATATTCTATAAACATATTTTGTGTCTTTAAACTGCTTTTGTGGCATTTACTGCTGATCCACAGTGCCTACAACATGCAGTTGTAAATTATTAATTATTTTCCACAAGTGACATGCTGCATGTGCACAGTAAAATATATTGAAGGGCCTTGTTATTAATTTTAAAAGCCATAAACATATGTCTTTCCACTAAATATCAAATTTATTTGGTTCTTTTATAAGACAGAACCGAATAGCAGGTGTTGATGGTGAATTCATGTTCACTCAAATATTAGGATTAGCCATTTGGGAGACTGCCAGACTAGCTGATTTGCAAATGCATTGCAAAGCCCCTGAACCAGTCAAAATCTCTGCCCACCCATGTGCTTTCCGAAATAACTGGAGATGTAGAGAAGGGTTGTGGGAATATAAACTATTGCTCTAGCACAGGAATGGGCAAACTTTTTGACTGTTGGCCCACATTGACTTCTTAAATTTGATAAAGGGGCCAGACCAAGAGCCTGTAATGGCCATATGTGTGCCAAATCCATGCATCACTTATGGTGGCGCAGATTGGCAACATGTGACAGGGACGTTGTTATTTTTTTACATTTCTGCACTTAAAAAAAACAATAGACTGTTGTTGGCAAGAGAAAGTACCCACAGTGTCATGATCTTTCCACTGCATCATCCTCAAGGCAACGTTTGGACCCCTCTAGTCATTATGTGAACTCTTTGCAGAGAACAAGTGTAGGGGAATATCTTTTCAACAAGGTGACAAAGGGCTGGAAAAGAAAGCTTAATGGGCAGTAGAGATGGTCAAATTTTTCGACTTGCTAACTTTATGAGCTGATTGCAAAGCCCCTGAAAATGGTATCATCACCAAAATTCCCGGAGATGTAGAGAAGGGTTGTGAAAACATAAACACACACAAAAAAAAGGTTTGCTCTAGCACATGGAGTTTTTGTATAAATTAGGTTCAAAATCAAAGTCGAAATTCCGATCTGCGAAATTTTTACTTGACTATTACTTAATTTGTGAAAAAAAAAACTATTCATGTTAGAGACATACTTTCTTTTTTGTAGTATACCCCCAACCCTTCCCTACATCTCCTGCAAGTTTGGTCATGATATCATGTTCAGGGGCTTTGCAATTAACTCGAAACCGTTAAAGTGGTTGAATTTTTGAAAAAAAAAGCTGGGCCCCTGAGCCTTAGTTTGCCCACTCCTACTCTAGCACATGTAGTTTTGCAGAAATTACGTTTCAAGTACAAAAATGAATAAACTTATTTTTTGCAAAAACTACATGTGCTAAAGCAATACTGTGCTAAAGCAATACTTTCTTTTTATGTTCTATTTCAGTCAGGGCAGCACAATCTAGATACCCTGGCCTGAAAATACCTAACCTCCTGACTCTCTTTCCGAACAACAGATGACACAGACCTTTAATTGAAGATCAGCTCCCTTTGCTGGTAGTAGAAGCAATAAACCATAAGGTGTCTTCCCTGTTTTATCTGATGGTAATTTCTAGTACATCTGTTGTCTCCACATGCACTCCCTTTTCTGGATCTCCTTGGAACCTCACCTGGAAGTCCTGTCCAATTAGGTCTGTTATGGCAGAAACTCAGAACCAAAAATAGGATTGTTAGCTGTCCAGCACACAGATATATGATCACAGAGAACAGATATCATATCCATGTTCTGTTTATTAATAAATAAACATATACACTTTAGGCTGGATATCTATTTGGACTGATATTTGTTGAGACTCTACATCAGTCTCACTTTCAACATGATCAGGTAAGTATTGTCCCCTCCTTCCTTATATCCCAGCCCACTTGTGCAAATAATGTGCGGGGTGGGAAGTTAGGAGAGAGAGTAACGCCCATCTGTCTTAAGTTAAAAGGCAGGGGCCCTTACTCTTCCTCAAAACTTCCCCACCCGGCTTGTGGGCATCAGCTCTGATGCTTTCAGTGAATGTGGCAAATCCTGTGTCATTTGACCTCAAGGGGGACCTTACCCACAGGTTGATAACCACTGATCTACATTATTGTTTATGTTTACAACTCATCACTTACAGTTTGTTATTTGTTCTATTAGCAATTGTCAAGGCGAAATGCCGAGCTTATTACAGGGGACACTGGCCCTGCTCCCCACTGGTTTCTAGTGAAATGTTACTGACTCAAAATATATAAAATCTTAACCATGTAAATACTGGATTTTACCATACAGTGAACTTAAAATGGCAAGCTACTATTGGAATTATCCTTGCCTTCACAGGTCCCATGACCCACTATTTAAGGATTTTAATGTCAGCTAGTAATTGTCTAAACAAAAATATTCTAATTAATGGTCAATTCTATCAAACTAAATTTGACATGTTTTGCTCATGAAGGGTTCCTCAGGAATTGACATAATCTAGACAAAACAATAGTATCATCATCCAAATAATAATAAGGGCTGCATGCGGCTCCTGGGCTGCAGGTTGGGCACCTGGGGTCTATACCCCAGCAATCGTTCTAAAAGGGACCCCAGTTCTCAGAAAACAGAAACATAGATAATTACTGATGTGGAATGTAACTTATCTCTAGCTTTTTTGTTTCTTTTTATTCAAAAGACAGAAAAATGTATGTTCCCATTAAATATTATCGACCTTCCCTATTAACCTTTTATTGTAATCTCATCTGGAGGTTTTTACATTTCCTGATGTACCATATTTTCTGGCTTATAAGAGGACTTTTAAAACCAGGAAAATGTTTGCAAAAGTCGGGAGTCATCCTATCTGCAGGTGCCTGCGCCGCTGTCTGTGGGGAGGCAGGGGGCACTTCCATCCAGGCCAACCATCTAGGGGAGCCCGGAGGTCTGCTACCCGGATCCGTGCTCCTCACACTGCGCACTGGCTGACAGCAGTCTGAGGGACAGACCTGCAGAATCCCCCTTGGGCTCCTACTTCCTGGTGTGTGTGTAGCTATGTGCTGCTTCTGATGGCAAGTGCTCACTAGTGACATCGTGGCTGAAATTGGTATTGCTAGCTAACACATTAAATAGCTGTTCACTTTGTATAATTTATACACAACCTTAAAATTAAACATTTTAGATTGCCAACATTCTTTCAATTTCTGGAAACATTAAAAACTATGAAAGGTTGCAGATAGGGGTGTCTAATTGGGAATGGAAATTACTAATCCAAAAAAAAGATCGGACTTACCATATTTTTCGGACCATACAACACACCTGACCATAAGATGCACCCAGGTTTTAGGGCAAGAATTAAAAAAAATAAAGTGTTCAAGCATTAATCTCAATTGGGGAAAACAATCTCATGTCATATCCGTTTCAGCCACTAGATGTCACTAGAAACACCTGCTGTCACCTGCCACCCGACATCACCAGCTTCCTTCTCACACACAGATCAGGAAAGAGGGGGAGATGCTGCTTTCGTCTCTCCCGTAGGCTGCAAGCAAGATGGCACTGTCGCAAACCCCCCACCGATACGAATCCTTGTCCTTTCGTCACAGTCGCAGTTCCGGTCCCAGCCGCTGGGAGCCCTCCTCACTATGCCTTCCTCACTATGAACAGGCCAACAATGGAAACCAATTGGTTTAAGGGGGTGTGAATGCAATACACTATACAACATCTCGGTGATTGTATATGTATATATCGGTATATAGCTGCCACCACTTCTTAAAGAAAGAACCCTAACTGAACTATCCCTGTGGGAGAAAAAGTTAATTAAAAATAACCTATCTAAAAATAACAATATCTATATCACTAGGTAACATCTCTCCAGTTGCTTAGATTCTTTATGGGTCATTTAGAACAGGTACAGACTGAATTGATTTAGATAATTTATTTTAAATATAAAATTGTGCATAAAAATATTAACAATACTTTTTGGAGAAAAAAAAATACTAACGAAAAATTTAACAAAAACTAACAAAGGAACAGAGATTTTCAATTGTAAAAATAAATGGGGTAAAAACAGGAAAAAGAGAACTTGTCTGAGGAGCAAGAATTACCAGGGGAGAAGTGTCCTTGGAAATGAGTCCAAGTATTGCAATCCAGCGGTCCAATTCTGAAGTTGTGAGGACGGGTATCAGAACTCAAAGACAGCAGTTCGAGGTCAGCTAACGTTGCGTAGAAGAACACAGTTTCCGGACAATCCAGCATAGATAATCAACAAAGACGAAGACTAAGACTATCAATGAATAGATGAAGGATGCTTTTAACCCCTTCTTCCTCCATGGGAGTAGTTGACAACAGAGCTGGCCAAACCTCTCACCTAAGTAAGACAGCCCCCTCATTAGAAGGGACAGGACAGTCATGTACATATGAATACATGAACACACGTGTACATATGAACATTTATAACTTGCCAGAGGAACATGTGACCATGATATGGGTCACATGTTCGTTACCAGCATGGTTTCCCAAATTCATAGAAACCAAACATGAATAGTTTAGGCTATGCTATCATGCTAAGCTATAGATCTCAGTTTTGGAAGGCCACACACACTCCATCCTGGTTTCCTCATGTACATATTTCTATGGAGAGTCACCTCTGCGATTTACCAGTATTTCCCGTGTATGGAAATATGGTTTTATTGGCAATCTCTCCAATTATTGATCCAAGGGATGAATAAATGGCCAGATCTCTCCTGTTCCTCATTCACCTCCTCCCTCTTCTCCAAAATATCAAAGATTCCAATGTTTATTGGGGAGCTATTGAGTGTGTTATCTCAATGCTCAAATGTACATGTATCTGAGCAATTACGACCCCATAGCTGTTAACCCAAGTGGGCACAGGCAGGCATGGTGGACATTCCATGGTTAACTTAGAGAATTGGTGTGGAATTAACTATAATGGGTCTGGTAAAAATTGAATTGTGGCTTTGGGTAAGATAATAGCATCGACTGACGCTCATACGGCGATAATCACACAGGCGCGATCAAGAGAGAATGTAAGTATGTACTGCCCTGACTATGAGTGTCTCTCCTGTCCTGATGGGCTCCTTGCCTGCCTTAGGGGGAATGAGAGGAATCCCATAGTCCCGGCCGACTGCAAAAAGCAGACGAACCGATGAGGACATATGAGATCCCAAACCCATGTGGGCACATGGGTTGGGGGTCTCACATTTGGACCATAATACGCACCCTAATTTCCCCCCCAGAAAAGTGCGTCTTATGGTCTGAAACATACGGTATACACCATTACAGATGTTTAAAACTATACATAAACCTGTACACTGTTTGGGCTAGGAAAGCACATTTTTCTGGGCATTTGCTGACAAAAATTTGTACAGATATATTTTTTAAAGCACCACACAAAATATTGCTGATAATTGATGTTCATAATCCTCATCACAAACATTCAATGTTCAGTAATACCCAAACACAAGATTTGAAAACAAGATTCATTACCAATGGGGCAAAAAGGTCTTCATACTAGATGCATAGTATGAAACAATTACAATAAAATGACCTTTTAGGCAAACAGTCTTGGTTTTTGGCTCAAGTCTTCCTATACTCTGCCAACAAACATTAATGCATTCTGGGTCATGTGTCTTGCTAGAGGGGATAATTTTCTTTTAAACAAGGCATGATTGTGAACATGAAACAGATAATCTGTTATGTGTCCTTTTCCTCCCCTCTGTCCCACGTAGTCAATGTGGTCTCTCTGGTACGACAAACACACGCAGGCTCTATTCTCCATTTATACCCCAAGCTATGGAACATAAAATATCTTGTTCTTAGAAAACTGTATGCTGTGCTGGCTAGTTGCCCATGGCAAGCGAAATGCAAAGCCTAAGTCCTTTTATTTAATCATCTAGAAAATGAACCAAAAGTCTTACTTTATTAAAGGAGATCTAAGCCCAGTCACTAAAATCTTACATTTCTTGTCAATTAAAAAAGTTGTTTCCAATTAAAGAATACATTTATTCTCTTAAATAATACCTAACGATTCTGCCAGGAAGGTCCATGTTCAGACACTCCGTGTGATGGGGTAACAATTGTCTACCAATTGTGCTTCTATGTTTTTTTTTTCCTGTGGTGGCAACTATATGCAGTCATTAGCATGGTCCACAATCAAAAGGAACGTCAAGATCAATCCTAGGCATCCAACAGAGGAGCAGACCAGGGGTGCATGTAGACAGGGTTGCCACACTGGCTTGCAAGATACTTTTAAAGGACGAGGTCAAAATAATCTACAAACCATAAAAGGCCCCTTCAATTAAACCAGACAAGCAAAAATAAAAAAATCTCTTTTCAATTATATAGTGTAAATATAAGCTTGTTAAGCAAGCTACCGTTAATGCAGGCTTGTGTTAATAAAGCTGAGTAGAATAATAAAAAGGATTGGCTTCCTGATCTATCCATTCAATCTTATCCAGTGTGCACCTTTCCATCCAATCAGCATGTTGTGATAAGTTCATCTAACTTTGAGTCTGAGAGTCAGATGTCTAATCTAGAAATATATAGATTTCAGCAATTAAATGTCTAAATGCAAATATATAATTATTTTGTGTGATTGTACTTGAATAGCAATAAATAATTCTTAATTTCTTAAATAATCTTCTTCATCTATGATACTCAAATTTATTTGTTCAACCATCTATTACATTTGTGGTATCAGAGGCTCACCAGACAGATTTTATCCTTTTTATACAATGACATAATCAGGGCACTGTTTTGAGAAAACAGAAAACTTCAGCCGGATTTCAACAATCTTAGTTGTATTATTCATGCAGAAAACAATCTAAAAAAAAAATGTAGCTGCAAACCCATTTGAAATCTATATGTCTGACCAAATGTCTTACCTTTACATTGGGGGAGGGGTCCTCAGTTTGAGTGACAGCATCTGGACTTACAAAAAGAGAATGGGTTTTTATTATGTTGTATAATCTATCTCCTCAAGAACATGATTGTAGGTGTTCATTGATGCCACTTGTCTTCATAATGATAATGTTTTAATATGTTTTATTCTAGAGACGTGGACAAAGTTTATTGTTTTCCATACAAAATAAATACAAATTTCATCCCCAGGCATCACTTCAATATTCCCTGAACTTCTTGCCTATAGGCAAGCCCCCACTCAGCTTTGGGAGGCTAATTTCGCTGCCCCAGCACTTGGTTTCCACCAAGTCATATGTGTTGTCTTGGAGGTTTTGGCAAAGGACCTGGAGCCCACAAACAAACAAAGCTTGGTTATTACGAATGGCAATTGCTGGATAAAATGAGGCAGCAGTGTAGGTTCCTGCAGGGTTAGTGCAAGCAGCAAACAAGCTACCCAGAGGGGTCAGGAGAAAAGTGTTGTCAGGTCTAACTAGGATCAGGGCAGGCAGCAGACAGAGAAAAGTCAGAAACTAAGCACAGATCAGATACAAATAAATAGCCAAACAGATTGCACCCAGTACTATTGTATGTGTTGCAATACAGCATTCATGCTTATATAGGGACATGAAGTTCAGGGGTGTGCTAAATGTGGATAATGAAGTGAACCAGAAAACCTGGACTGGGTGCAGTAAAAACATACATGTTTTGTTTGTATAATCCTCCTGGTTGGCCGAACTATGGGAGGAAAAAAGGGAGGGGGAGCATGTCTGCAGCCCTGTAGTTAGGAATACACGTGTCAATTTTTTTACAGATATTTAGCAGCCAAGCATCATGCGAGTTCACAGTGCTCAGTTGTGCTAAAATCTGACGTTTTTCCAGCGAACAGGGTTCCAACATGTTGGAAAACCCTGTTCGATATCCTATACTTTGGATGGGGCCGTGCTGCCTACTGGTGGCCAACATCGGAGAGCTCGGCAGCAGCGCGATGACGTCATCTCGCACTTGTGTTCCTTCTTATTATCTTCTCTCAACTAATGCAAGTTATCAAACCAAGGATTCAATTGAAGAGATAAATATTCATAAATCCGTTATTAGTTATCATCACTCATAGAGTACTAATCATTAGATGAGGATAACATAATTTTCAGGCAATTTTTTTCACCAAGAAATTATATGATAACATACCTGTTTTCCTAGGGTACCTACCCTCTCACTCACTCCCCATACCTATAAAGTGAAAGTATCTAAAAAGTGAGCTGTTACTTTTACTCTACATTATTATGTCTAAATAACAAACACACATGTAGTTCCTGGATTTAAATAGCTTAAAGTTTGGTTCAATAACATATTCTAATTAAATTTAAGAAATATAGTGATGCTACCATGTTTAAGGTCTTTACAATTAACTCGCAATGCTAGTCACTGCAGACTACAAACATTAAGACATTGCAGTCAACTCAACCGGCCAATGCTTTACACTCCCCTAAACTCGTACATGCCATGAGAACTATTCTCCTAACAAATTAGCACAACATTCTCCAGATATTAAGCTTATTAGGATCTTCTGAACTACTATGATATTCCTTGCAGAACTAATGTGGAACTATTCATGTGTGAAAATGGAAGGTCAGAAGTCTCTTTAGATGGTCAGCTTTAGGTAATGATAAGAAAACCAAAATACTTTAATCCAAAACGAATGAATGCTTGAGGTTACAGTACAACTTTCGAAGAGATTTGTCTACCCAGTGAATGTTTCCTGTTAAAGGTTGGTGAATGGTAAAGCAAGCATTTGAAGTTTACAGCATAGAGTCACATTTCAAAGGCAATCTCTCTAATCTCGAAAGTCATTATGACACAGAAGTCAGCAATAGACTCACCCTGCTCTCTTTAAAATGTTCTATTTATTTACTGTAACAGAAGTCATCTTATCCTGGCACTGTAATGATTTATGTCTCTGTCCATTAAGTAATGCACACTTCATTGGTCTTTATATTAGAATGGAAATATTCCAATTACAAAAGACCTTATTGTTGGAGGTTACCTGAATCCATTGACTTTTTGTTAATTGCTGCAGTTTGTTCTTAAGCCTTTCCTCACTTTCTTTGACTGAGTTGTCTCTCTGTTCAAGGTCCGACCAGAGGGAATCGGTCCTAAATGATTAAGGTTTTCATCATCTATTGTCCATGATGCAAGTTGAAACTAACTTGTCTATGAGTTAGAAATATATTATTGTTAATTGTGATTAAAAATAATCCGTTCTTTAAACTACTGTCAAAAAATAAAAAAATCCAAGTGATAAAAGAGACTCATATGGTGAATTTGTATCTCTCTGAGCTCTATTTTTCTGAAAATCTTTATTAGGGATAACAATAACAAAGGAAAGATCAGTTAATATCAATGCAGCAGTATAAAATATATGTCTATATATGCAATGAACGAAAGATAAGAAGTAAAACATAATGATCAAATATAGATGATTGCAATCCATTTGTGAATATCTAAGGGCCAATTATTTGTCAGCACCTAGGTGAAATATATTTAGTAATGCATTTGGCCTCTTAAAGTGTATCCGTTGGTATAATCTAGACATTATAATCTAGACAAACACAACATATTCATATTTCTTTAACCAACAGCTTCAAAACATTAAGGTGTTGTTTTCAAAATGATTCTGCTGACAACTAAACGCAGCTTCTATTTGGCCAATTAGAATAAAAGCTGGACAACCCAGATTTAGCGTAATTACAGTTCATAATCAGAGCTATTCATATAGATTATTAGTAAGTGATGATAGTAAAATAATATGTGATGTGAATAGGTGGAATGGTTCGGAAGGCCCCCTTTTCACCCCACCCAGTACCTGTTGGGTGGGTTTGGCTGCACAGCAGCAATATAATGGGGTCAGGTGATCTCATCAGGGGGATTCATGTTCTTGCTGAAAGATGCTCATGTTAAAAACGAAGCTGGATTGCTTCCCCTGTTGAATATGTGAATACTACAAACTGTAAGACACCTCTTTTGTTTTGGGGTTACCTGAAAAAAAGTTTATATTGAATGGCTTTTGTTGCATTTTGGGAGAAGATTTGTTGGACTCCAGTGTGGTGACCCTCGGAACCACCCGGAAAACAACAAAAAATGTCTGTGGTTGGAAAGTTTGGTGCTTTGGGGTCTACCCATCTCGCCATATTGCCAGGTGGCATTGTGCAAACTCATATGAATAGGTCCCTAAATTGGTAAAATGCTACTTTATATTTGCTGCTAATTACATTGAGTATGTTCAGTAGTGAAAAGAAATCTTTATACATGTCTGTGCTCTAAGTGGTAAGCATATTGGCAACACCCCATTGGATCATTACTTATTTAGACAAAGAGTTTGGCAAAACCAGACCAAAACTAATAAGGTGGCAAACATCAGGGACTTTCCCAGAAACATATAATAATGTTTTGTTAATCAACAAACTGCAAAGAAAGCACGTGGATTTCACATAAATCAAAGTGAATTAAATGACGCAATTAAGTTTTCATACCACCAGAGGGTGGAATATTTCTCTTAGAGTATCACACTGTAAAAGGTGCTTTGGTTGCTGGTCCTTGAATCTTTAGGAAAAGAACTCTCAAACATAAAATACATATAGTCCCTTTTTTCTATTAGAAGTCATTTACAAGGCTAAAAAATGTTTGGAAGTTCTTTATTTTTTTTTAAGATGTAAAAATCCAGACCTATTTCTAATGCAAATGGAAGTGTGAAATGTAAAAGAATTCCTATCATGTGTATGGTTTCTGTACATTTCCTGAATAAACATACATTTTGCCTGATGCATGTGTAGACTCACCTTTTTTAGGAACATTCTTTGGCCTAATTAAAGGTTTAAACATTCCAGTTGTGTAAGCTTCTAAGACAAATGTTAGAGATTGGCAAGATATACAAGGCATTCATCTGCATAGTTTGCAGACCATAGACTCTTCTAATGTAGGGACTTGTATTAATTTCTAATAAAACTAATTATGGTTAGGATCTGACACCATCTTTTAACAGCTGCATAAGCAACAGATTCCCACAAAGAAAGAGGGAAGATTATTTATGATTGTGTCTCTACTTGCCCTCTTTTTAACTGCAGGAAGTGTTTTTTGGCTTACAGCAAGCAGAGTTCATTGTTGTTAATTTGAAGCAAGACTGGCATGTTAATTGTTACTTTGGGATATGATTGGCAAAAGACATTGTAAATGTTAATAATTTTCTGGGAAGGTACTTATTTTGGTTCGGTTTTGCAAAACATAACAAGAGTTGCTTTTTCCTATATTAAAATGACAGAGAATGGTTTCTTCAGAAAGTAAAGAGCCATTTCTCTTGGTGAGAAGTTAGACGGCTGATAGAGTTTTGGGTTTACATTGGTATGATGTCCATTATAGAAGGTAGATCTGGCTGACAATATGTATCATATTAAAGGGGGACCAAACTCCCTATCCATTATCTAAGATCTTAGCTTCTATTTAGATTTTAGCTACCATAGGGGTACAGATGCAATCAACTTCATAATTTTATTGCATGATATAAGCATGTTGGGTTTACCTTTTTGGGGGGAAATACCTAAACTGTCACCTATCACTTAAAGATATATCTCCAGGTACTCTCAATTATGGTAGGGTTGTGCCATCATGGAGACATGTATTTATTTTTTATTTTTTTTTACACAATAAGATTTTATTGAGAAAGTAACACACCGTATCAGCAGTACAAACAGTATAAGTAGGCATCTCAGAAATTTTCCAGCTCATCCTGTGGGTAGCATATAAGTACATAAGATAAATAGAAGAGCTCGTATTGTGGATCTGATAAGCACTGTAGATACAACAAAAATCCAAAACAATGAAAATATCGAGAGAATGGGGGGGAGTCAGAGAAAGAAAATAGAACAAAAAAGAAAAGAGAATAGGAAAGTTGATGAGAGGCAAGAAGTACAAGCAAGAGGGGGGAGTGATATAGTCGAAGAAAGGAAGAGAGAGAGGAAAGGGAGAGGCAGGATTGGCGCCAAACATTGAGTGGGATAATCGGATCAGTTCACGAAATCCAAGTTGTAAAGTCTGATGACTCCATGAAAGTTGTCCATACCACCCAGGTCGAGGTGTGATCGGATGCGCGATCTTGAAGATGCGCAATAGATGATTCTATACGCTGAATAGCGTCCATCTCGGTTGCCCACTCTTTGAGGGTGGGGGTGTGAGTGGATTTCCAGTGACGTGGGATGACGTGCCGGGTAGCAATAGCAAAAAATCGTAAGAGACATTTTTTAGCTTTGGATACTGGCCCTGGGAAATTAGATAGGAGGGCAATCTGGGGGGAAATCGGGACCTTGGATAGTTTTAGCTTATTGAACAGTTGTATAACCTTGTTCCAAAGTGCTAATACCGGTGGACACGACCACCAGATGTGTAAAAACGTTCCCTCTTCCCTGTCACATCTCCAGCACAGCTTGGAGACCGAAGGCAGGTATCTGTTGACCATCATGGGGCACCATTACCATCTGGATAAGATTTTAAAGTTCCGCTCCTGTGCATTACTTGAACAACTGATGGAGTGTGAGAGGGCAAAGATCTTGAGTAGGTCCCTATCTGTGATAGAACAGTTCAAATCCTTCTCCCATGAGGCAACATATCTAGGTCTGGACGTGAATACTGCTGTTAATAATATGTCATAAATAAGAGATAAGCGATGTGTAGGTGTATGTGGCAGAGTGCAGAGATCCTCAAATGGTGTCGTGGCTCTGGTGAGGTCCCCTATTGGGCTGATAGTGTCCAAGTATGTTTTTAATTGTAAGAGATGCAACCACTGACTACCAACCCGGGGAGAATCAGACGTACCAGCGGATATATGGAGCGTAGCGTTTAGTTTAAGAACTTGTGAGATAGGTACGAAAGTTCCTCTCTGCCAGGAAAGGAATCGAGTGGACGACATACCGGGTGGAAAGGCTGGGTTCCCTAATATCTGATGTAGAGGTCCTAGGTAGGAAGAGAGTTTGTGTTTAGAGACCAAATGATCCCAAGTTCGGAGGAGTGGGGGGACAAAGAAGGGGAGTAATGAAACGGGAGGGCGTGCTTTGGGAAGAATACATGGCATGGTCGACAGAGGTGTCGAGGAAATGTGGTCATGTAGCGCAACCCATAGTTTGCTTTCCTTGTTATATACCGCATCTGTGATGTGAGATAGATGTGCAGCCATGTAATATAATTTAATGTGGGGTACACCCAGACCACCAGATCCTTTTTTCCGTGCCAGGACGTCAAAATTCAGACGCGCTCGGGAGGATGGCCAAATGAAACGTAAGAAGGATGTTCGTAATTTAACAAAGAAGAAGTGAGGTAAAGAGATGGGCAATGTTTGAAAAAGATATAATACTCTGGGCAGGATATCCATTTTCAGCAAGGAGTTTTTATGAGAGCATTCTAGGCGAGTAATTTCTTCTAAGAGATCCTTAATGCGCGCTGAGCGTTCTCGTTTTAGTCTAGAGCCGTGGACAATCAGAGTACCTCTCATGACGCCCTTCAGCGTTTCCCACTTGATAGGGATTGAAGTGTTATCATTCATATGATTCTCTTGAAACTCCAAGATGCTCCTAAGAACATCTCTTTGAATCAGAGGATCCGCAAGAAGAGTCTCAATAAGCCTCCACGTGGGGTAGGGCTTAATCGTGTCTGGAATAGTCAGATGAAGGTGAATGGGGGAATGGTCTGACCAGATTTGAGGGCTGATTGTGGCAGAGGGATGCCAGTCAAGTAAGGGGTGTGTGATAAGAAAATAATCAATTCTACTGTGTGATTTATGTAATGCAGAATAATGGGTGTAGTCTCTAGTGGTAGGATGTGTGACACGCCAGACGTCTAGAAGTTGAAGGGATTGAAGCTTAGATTTGAGTTTGTTCAATTTGCTACGAGAGATGTATCCCCTCCCAGAAGAGGAATCCAAATCTGGGTTAAGGGTTATGTTGAGATCTCCGCCCAGAATCACCATACCCTCAGCATATTCCTGCAATTCATTGAGGAGTCTGACTAAAAACCTAATGGGATCATGGTTAGGGGAATACACATTCACCAAAGTGAAAACCTTCCCATAAATGGTGCCTTTTAAAAACAAATATCTGCCCTCAGTGTCCGCATGCGAGGAAATAAGTGTGAATGGGAGAGAGTGGTGTATGCCGATGGCCACACCTAGCGATTTACGGGAAGGATTGTGGCTGAAATGCCATGTGTTGTAGTGTCTGGTCGGCATGCGAGGAGCCGCATCCTGTTTAAAATTAGTCTCCTGTAACATGAGTACCTGTACCTTCTGCTTGTGCATGTCGTGTAGAACTAGCGT
>CM070033.1:133530098-133543019 GCA_036250615.1 Ptychadena robeensis
GTCTCCTGTAACATGAGTACCTGTACCTTCTGCTTGTGCATGTCGTGTAGAACTAGCGTTCTTTACTAAGGAACATTGAGGCCCTGGGCATTCAGCGAGGCAAAGTGGACCTTAGCCATGGGATGAGATAAAAACGTGTATCAATAATCTTCGCCGGGCAACCAATCCTGTGAGAAGAGGGGGAAGAGAGAAGAGGAGGGAGGAGGAGAGATAGAGAATAGAATAAAGACAAAACAATTAGTAATCAAAAACAACATCAACATTCTAATCCCTGTAGTGACCCTAGGGCACTACGGGTGGTGACCTTAAAGCCACCAAAAAGACAAGTCGTGTAAACGCTTGTCAACCTATGTGGGGGAACATGGACGCCAAACACGGAAACTCCACACAAAGGGTCAAACAAAATGTTAGATTAGTTGCTGTTTAACAATCTTAAGCAAGAGCAACTAAAGTAACAGCTATAGGTACTATAAGTAATTGAGGCTAAGCACAGAAGTAAAAATATCACTAGCCATATTTGGTTCTATGAAAAGACTTAATCCGTCCAAGAATTAGTGGATAACCCAGCGATACTTGCAGATCAAAAAGGAAAAACAATGTGAAGTTGCTGAAACAAGAGAGTCCCAGAGGACCTAGGACGATCAGCGAGGCGTGGCAGGATTCTTATTTGACTTCTTCTTCTTGGGTGTCTGCCATTGGATGAATTGCGGGATCTTCAGAGGTGGAGGAGGGGGGATCAGGCCACGGATCAAGTTCCACCATGGGAATGCCCAGTGCAGTAGTGAAGGCTGGCAGGTCAGCAGGGGAGTTCAAGATGTGAAGCTTATCTTGGCGACGTACTTGGAGCTTGAAGGGGTATCCCCAGGTATATAGTATGTTAGCATCAGCTAACGCTCTTGTCAAAGGGCGAACAGATCTGTGTCGAGCCAGGGTTCTCTTGCACAGGTCTGAGAACAGGGAAACAGGGAACCCATCCAGATCAATTTGGCCAGCAGCTTTCGCCTTCTGCATTATGTTCTCTTTTTGTAAGTAGAAATTAATCCTGCATAAGACATCTCACGGTCTGGACATGTTAGGATTACGAGAGCCAGGTGTTCTATGAATCCTGTCAATCTCAATCACAGTAGGGTCTTCATTGCCTAAGATGGAATTGAACAGGCGAAGCACAGTTGGTTTCAATTCTGTGTTGGACACTGACTCAGGGATGCCTCTTATGCGTATGTTGTTGCACCGGTTCCTGTCCTCTGAGTCGTCTTCCTTTACCCAAACCTCTTGAAAATATTGGTGGTATGAGTCCATGGTCGTTTGTAGGGATTGGACTGCGGATGTCAGTGCTGCAGTGGATGTTTCCACAGGATCAAGGCATTGGTGTAGGCCAGTGAGCCCCTCCCTCAATTCAAGCATATCTTGTTTGTGGGTTTTCTCAAATCTTTGGAACATCATTTCGATGCCTCTTTTTGTGGGGAGAAGCGCAAAGTATTTTCTGAAAAAATTAGGAAAATCCGGATCATCCTGGCCACTCTCAGAGGCCCTAGACTCCACTTCTTCAGCAGAGAAGTCAGATTCAGCGCCATCTACAGGTTGGGAGCGGGAGGCCGATTTAGCATGGGTGTCTCCAGATTTCATATTAGATGACGATTTTGGGGAAGCGTCAGAGGATTGCCTGAAAAATCGCTCAAAGTCCCTTTTATTTTTGGAAGTGGACGGTTGTTGTTGAGAGGAAGGAGTCCTCCTGGTATTTGAACGTATGAGAATAGAGAGATACCAACGGTAGGTAGGTACAATGAGAAGGTTAGATTGTGGTATAGAATGAGGAAGGACACTGGTGCTGAAAAAATTGAAGTGAAATCTTGGGGGTGAGGAGGGTGGAGGAGATCAGCGTGTGCTAGATAGGAGTCCCAGGGGCCTGTATCTGTGATTCAAAAGGGGGGGAAGGGAGATGGGAGGTTGTAAGTTATATTCCAAACGGATGCTTGCTGCACAAGTTACAGTCACCTCTCGTATTCCAAACACAAATTTCAGATGAGTGTGACCTGATGGGATGTTCTCAGTGCTTAGTGAGTATAGCGGTCCAGGTGTTTCCACATCCAACTGTGCAGGCCCACACCAGGGTGGTTATGGGGAGGCAGTGAGGAGATGCCTTTGAATGAGGCTCTCATAGGGGAACAGTTCATTGGTGGACTATGTGGGGTGATCTGGTTGATCCTGGCCCAGTCCTTCAGATCTGCTCTAGGGAGATTGCAGGGGTGTCAGGGGGAGAAGACCCTTGATGTGCGATCCAAATGAATAAAGAGCGTTGGTGGATGTAGTGGGGAGAGAAACAGAGTTTCCAGGGTATATGTAGTCACTCTGACCCAGCTGTACGGATGGTGGCGCGTGCTGGAGGCGATTACAGTGCACTGAGACAGTGGGGCAGTAAAGTAGGCCCGAGTTGCGGCCTATGCATGCCGCGCACGTCAGGGGCTGTGGGAAAGTTTGCTTGGGCGGGTGGTAAGCAGAGGTCCTACCTTGCCCTCCGAGCTGCTTGTGCTGCCGTGACACGTCAGGATCCTGGGTTAGGAAGGATGCAGTCCACCGTCTCTCGCGTGCACGCGCTTAATGGCGCCGCCGGCGGCACGATCTGCTCCCGCACCCGCCGATCCACTCCAAATGCGGCTGCTTGATGCCTCGGGGTGTCCTGAAGTTCAGGGCTCTCTTTCAGGGTGAATCATCTGCGGATGGCTCAGGAAAACAGCGGCTGATGGTGCCCTGTGTGGAGTAGCTCAGCACCCAGCGTCCATGCTCATCGGCATCAAGCCACGCCCCCCATGTATTTACATTAGTTTGGTTAAATCAAGTTCAACTATCAAAAATGTTTTCTTTATTTTACCCAAATGTATTCTGTGGTTGGACGAATACAGATAAGAACCCCTTCACCACATGACCCATGCCAACATACTTAATTGCAGTATTAGTAATTTATTTTGTAAATTTAATTTATTTGTAAATTAAGTTAAGAATACTTTTTTGAAAACTATGAGGAGATCAGCACGGGATCAATAGTATACACAAAAAACATTGTTTACGGACCATTTTAAACAGCCACAAATTAAAAAAACAATTTCAATAATGAAGTCCTTATTCACCCAGTAGATTGTTCAACTACTAGTTGAGGCAGGCGTCTCTCATCCACTGACTGCCTTTAATCCTCTCCAACCTATACTTTATCAGACCATTTTGAATGCTATGTCTTTCCAGACCCTTTTTTCACTTGATTTTTTGCTTTCACAATTTGCTGTTTCAAGCTACTATAACAATGATGACCACCCTGCAGGCCACATGCAGCCCCTTAAAGGTTAATGTGCGCAGTGCAAGCTATGGGTACATCTTCACCAAAGAAGAGATTTTCTGAGAACTCCAGTGAAGGAAATGGAGAGGAGTAGGAAAATTATTTCTGTCTATTAAGTCTATTCTTTATATTACCAGGTAAGAAATGTATATATTATACAGATACCCTGCTTTGTTATATACAATCTTTACATCCACCTTACCTGCCTACTGCCATTAGGATTATTATTAATATTAACTTTTATTTATATAGCGCCAACATATTACCCAGCGCTATACAATACATTAGAGTGGAGATACAACACAATATAGTACACACAGGAACAGGTTATGACACAGGAGGAGTGGAGGACCCTGCCCGGATGGGCTTACAATCTAATAGGTTGGGGAACAGAGTATACAATAGGAAGGGGTGGGGTAGGATGCTTCTACTGGAAATTTAATCCTGATTTGGAGGGGATGTAAGGGTTGCTTTTTTCAAAATTGCATTCTTGGTCAAATGTTTACCCAAATTTGAATGCTTGGTATGGAAGGAATGGCTGGCAGTGCCAATGATCAATGGTTAGCTTTGCTCTTCTTTGAACCCTTTTTGAACCCTTCTTTACTAATAGCTCTGATGTGGACCCTTACTGCTCTCCTTACCTTACTTACGTACCTGCACTTTTCTGTTGAAAACTGGATATTTTTCATCATATTTTCTGACAAATATGGCCCTTAACTACTACAGGGTAGCTGCCCTTTCCAACAGTTGTATTTCCAACATCCCCAACCCAGATTATTGGCCAAAGCTGACAGTTGAAATATTCCACCATGTTTGTTTGTGTGTTCTTTTTGTAAATGTAAAAGGGTGCCGCTTATAAAAGGCCTGTTTTAAAGAGTCATCTACTTGTGTTAAAAGTCAATGTAACACATATTTTTGTAATTTTCAACATTTAAACAATGTAATTTTCTTTTTGCTCTGTAGCCAACAATGATATTAAAAATTTTTTCTTTGAAAGAAACTTTTTCCTGTAATCCAAGTCCCTTGATGTGATTTTTTATGAAATTCTGTCTGAAATTTTTTTTCTGTTGTAGAACAAATTGGATCATGCTTAATGAGGTTGTCTTGCCTTTCTTTGGATCAGCGGAGGCTTTCGGAACCTAACAATGAAAGATTGTTAATTAACTTTAGTATTTTGGTGACCTTGATGATCAACCTGACTAACTAAGCTTGTCTGAAGTCCAATTAAATGGATATTCTGCAATGTTCAAATCTTTCCTAATTGGCCTAATTGGGGTTTTCATTTTTGATTCTTGAGACTTGCTTGTAGAAAGGAATGCTGAGTTTACATGGCTGCTTTAACTGATCATGTCATATTGAAGCAGTTGTATATATATTTAAGCTAGCACTCTAAAAAACTCTTCCTGGCAGTATTCCTGAGTTGGTTCCAGGTAAAATATCACTGCTAACAGTATTTATTGTGTCATGGGACTCTTGTACCATAAGCATAAAAACAATGATGTTTGAGAATACTTCCTGGGTAAGCAGTACTTAATTCCACAATTGATTATTTGATTTAACTTAAGCTAGCCATACACGTGTCGGATTCCATGTCCAATCGATTCATCATCCGATCGATTCCGGCGATTCTGCCGGGAATCGCAGGTGTGATCAATCGGCCAATTAAGAGTATCCATCGCTGCATACCACCTTGTCCAACGGATTCCGGCACGATTCCGGGACGATTCCGTGTCCGATTCCACCTCCGATTCCACCTCACAAATGGCAACTCCCCCTGATCTGTGCAGAATCGGATCAAAAAGACCA
Organism: Ptychadena robeensis; assembly: GCA_036250615.1. Taxonomy (NCBI): domain Eukaryota; kingdom Metazoa; phylum Chordata; class Amphibia; order Anura; family Ptychadenidae; genus Ptychadena; species Ptychadena robeensis. The sequence continues at coordinate 133,535,233 of CM070033.1, forward strand.
ACATGTTGGTTCTCTGACGGATCCGATTCTAGGCCCCCGAACGATCGGACGTGATCGGACGGACAAGGTGGGCTGCACACGATTCCGGCACGATCGATTCACGTGCACGCGCCCGGAATCGATCGGCCCGGAATCCGGCCGGAATCCGACCCGTGTATGGGGGCCTTTACAGAACTATCAAGATATTTTTTTTCTATTCACAAGCAATATAATTGATAAATTTTTGTATTTTGCAGGCTACAAGACCATGCAATATAACACGGTTGTATACAAGGCGTGTGCTGTTACAGCCACTGATGACTTACACACCCATCTGAGCTTGAGTTATAGGAGGAGAAGGGGCAGAGTGAAGAACCGCCCGTTGATTTACCTGTTCACCGGGGAAAGAAAAGCGGACATGTTATGTTTGCGGCCGAATTGTCCGCCTAATCCCTATTTAAGTTGTACACATATTTTTCCTATTTTGGGTGGGAAAAGTGCATCTTGTCGATTGAAAAATACAACATAAAAGTGAAAAAAACACTGAAAATAAATTGAGTCAACAGATTTTCCTGCATTACTGTGGATGATAATTCCCAAGGATGAGAAAGTACAGCTGTGACTTTTTAGTAGCATTTTGTGATAAAAAATGACCATGCTACGGTATACCCATAATTTGAACATGTTTACATGGCAATTAAATAGATAAATAGATAAATATCCAGATAGATAGGTGTGAATATGTACTTTTTAATTATATCTACAGTTTCATAGATCTTGCAGCCTTTTCCTATGTCCACAATATGATTTCATATTTTTCTCCCTTGAATGGAGAAGTGCATTTGTATATGAAACTCAGGTCAGTAAGTAAATACAGATGTTCTTCTTTCGGAAAAATTACAAATATGAAGTCTGTTATTTTGGCATTTTTGCCAATTTTGGCTTTGTCGAACTATCTTCATGTCTGTTTATGTGTTATTCCTAACTGCCCTTACTGTGAACTACATTTCAGGCCAAGATAGGAAACCCTTCAAGTGCCATTGGTTTTATCAATAATGTTTCCATAGGCATTTTCATTTACCACTGATAGATGAAAGAAAAACATATATTTATCTGTAAACATAGAGTACAACATGAACAAAAAAAACACCAGATTCAGCATTAGTTAAGGGGTTAAGTTAAGGATAAGTTGACGGGTGGCTAGCCCCATAGGATTAAGTTGTCACTCTGTTTATAATAAAAAGAATACAACTTGGTCTGGAACATTCTCCAGAACACCACCAACCTGAACTACTGTAGACAGTTAGGGCTTGTGCCCACTGATGCTTTTTCCCCAGGGGGAATGAATGGGACATTCTGATGAATGGGACATTGTCCACACTGCGTATTCTGAGTGGCATGCCTGTGGTGCTGTTTTGAAGCTGCGGGGTGCCGCGTCTTCTAAGCAGCACCGCGCTGTGTCTCCAAGACGCAGAAAAACGTAGCTGTTCAGGCGCTAATTTTCTGCGTATTTCCCCTGCTGCATTGTTAGAGCATGTTTAGTGGGGAAGCCGCCTGGCAAATGTGCCGGCATATGCCTTGGTTCCAAATAGACACACATGCAATAAACATTAAAAATTATGGTTAAAATATTGTTAACAGTGTCTTGTAGTATCAGAACAATTATAACTTTATTTATAACTATCTCTTATCAAACAACAAAATGGCTATATTATCAACCTGATATATAGCTTAACATTAAATATCAATTTACTGTGTTTTTGTGAGATTAATATGTGAACGTTTTTTGGGATAAAAAGTCAAAGAAACACTAGTTGCTGTTTTCCACTTGAAAGAAAATTGAGTTTCACTTGAAACTCACAAAACCTTATTTATTTTGTTGAGCAAATACAGTTTTTAGCAAAAGTTGGATAACCATATTTTTTGCACTATAAGACTTTTTCCACTCCAAAATATGGAGTTTGTATAAGAAAAGATCTTTCCAACAGCTTTTTGTTTACTTTTTGTGAGCTGGGCAGCTTAAAGCGCACCTAAACCCACCAGACCAACTTTTCCCACTAGCTAGCCAACCCCACATTATCGTAGCAATATGTAAATATTTTTTTTTTTTAATCATTACCTGTGAGGAGAAATCTGTACATTTCCCCCCTCACCCCCCCCCCCCCCCCTGAAATCACAGGGGTCGTGGTATTTCAGCTCCTCACACTGCCTGGCTCGGAACTTCTTTCAGCAGTTATACATGTTGTGTTTTTTTTCTTTTTCCTGCTTTCACTTTGTGTCCATTGACACATTGTATCTGGCGGCCCCCAGTGGCATAGGCAGAAGGAAGAGCTGCCCGCATCTGCACTGTATGTGTGTTGGGCTTTCCTGCCTCCTTAGCTCAAGCCCGCAGAGTGGGAAAAAGACAAAATATTTTTTGGATGCTCTGCTGAATAGGGTGGGTCCTCTACAAAGGAGAACCTAATTGTTTGAAAAATATGATATATCTTTAATATCTATGTACTTTAAATTGGCTAGTAATTAATAACTGTCTATTCTCTTAAATGTATTTTAAATCTTTAAGCTTGATTTTTTTGTCATCCTTCTATGCACCCGATATCCATCTTTATCCATCAGGTGGATTAATACCCATTGGGTAATTATACAATACAATATAGGAAAGCAGAAAATACTATAGGACAATTGATTAGAGATGGTAAAGTTCAACTTGACAAGTTGTAAGTTCATTGCAAAGCCCCTGAACATGGTATCCTCACCAATAGGTACAATGGTTTGTTTTAACCATTAACTCAAGAAAAATAAAATACACAGATATGAGTGGCAGCAGTGAAAGTGCAAGTCAGAACTCGACAAAACTATGAAGTTTGACAGAAAAAAACTTTATTGAACAACTAAAAGGTACATATCGTGGCACTTAACCTCTACAATTAGATAGTGAAGTAGCTTTAAAAGTTACAAAATGTGTCATGCTTCATATTAGTTAAGTATTGTTATATAAGAAATATGCTTCTGAAGACATTCTTATTTAGACACACAGGTGGTCTATCATATTCTGTCAGACACCCTCAAATTCAAGTGAGCAATTGGCCATGGTTGAATTGCTACCTCAAAGAACAATACAGTGTGGGGCCAGCTTGTCAAAGAATCTCCATAAGCAAAATAGAGTTGTATATGCACTGTATATATGAAAATGTTTAATTACCCACTATGATATGCTACATGGTCTGTTTTAAATTGAAACCATGTGTCAAAAATCACCAAATGAATTTTATTTCTCAGACAGATAGGGCAGACAGTCTTTGACCCAGCTCTTTTATATTGGACCCAGCTTCATCCTCACAGCCAAGTACACAAAAGACCAAATTAGATTTTGACTTTCTACTGTAAGGTTGATGAATACCTGCTTATCCAAATACAATGTTTCCATTAAGTCTGTGTAGCAGGCATACAGTGAACTCATTGGAAATAACATGTAAAATTTTTGGTGAGGTGCAAACCAATTTAACCTCCAGAGTTACAGGAGGGACTACTTAGGGGTGGCGACCTCGCTGATTCTTCCAGGTGGGTGGGACAGGCCCGTACCATTAACCTGTATTGGTGACCCTTAAATATGAAGGGTAAGGAAGAGCAGGTGTACCATGTTTAAAAAAATAATTAAATGAAAATAAAAACACAGAATGGGTAGACTGCTGGCGGGTTAATGGTATCAAGACTTCCCTTTTTAATAGTAATACGATTTGCAAATATATTTGAATGTTGGAGAGGGAGATAAATTAAACTCATCTTAACCATGACCACTAAATTATTATTCATATATTATTAATAAATTGTAATTTGATAGGCTTGTTAAATTGCTATTTATTTCTGGAACCATGATGACATTTTCTTAAGACAAACAATGTTGTAAATAATATTGCTGGCAGATCTCATGGAGACAGGTTTGATCAGAAGGATTACTTCATTTGTCATAATTAAAATATCACTTTCTGTGTGACCCCTGTCTATCATAAATAATAAGACAGCACTTTATTATCATCACTATTAAATGCATATCTACCCATATTGTACATCTAGCTTTGAAAATTTTTTAATACTTAGTGGTAATAGGGTAATAAAATAAAAAATATCTTTTGCTACACCTATAAATGTCATTTTTTTAGATATTTCAGATCAATGTTTTCATTCTAATTTGTGTGTCTGGTATTAGAAGTATAATATGTGTTCAATGATGACAGGCTTATTTATTTTCAAGGAAAAAAGAATAGGAAATGTATACTTTGAAAATACCATTTTTTATAAATTGCTTCTTTATAGTATTATAAATAATATGCTATTAACCCCATTATGATTTTAAAACCACAACAGTTTTGTCTGCTCTATTGTTACTACAGACAAATCCAATAAACAGTAAGGTTTCTATGCAAAATAAAAAAACAAGCACCTGTTGAAGAAAAACTGGCTTTTGTCAATGAGTGTTCAGGTTACAGTTTTCATGTTTAGAAAAGTTGTTCCAGTTCTTTTTACTAGATCAGGGGAACTCAAACTTTGGCCTGCGGGCCAGATAAGGCCCTCAGAGTTTTTTTTTTATATGGCCCCCTGGTCCCAAAGCAACCACCCTGATGTGTCGTGTGTCCAAGCTGTCAGTTAGAAAGCTAGGACTATGAGATAAATGGCTATTATACTAAGGGAACATTTGGAAGATAGAGGGAATCTTGTGGCAAAAGACAATATTGCAGCAGCATTTATCATGTATACTACTCCAAAAAATAAAGGAAACACTTAAACAACACAATGTAACTCCAAGTCAAGTACACTGTGAAATCAAAATATCCACTTAGGTAGCAACACTGGTTGGCAATCAATTTCACATGCTGTTGTGCAAATAGAATGGAATAGACAATAGGTGGACATAGGCAATAAGCAAGACATCCCCAAATAAAGGAGTGGTTCTGCGGCTGGTGACCACAGACCACTTCTCAGTTACTATGTTTTCTGGCTAATGTTTTGGTCACTTTTGAATGCTCGCGGTGCTTTCACTCTAGTGGTAGCATGAGATAGAGTCTACAACCCACACAAGTGGCTCAGATAATGTATCTCATCCAGGATGGCACATCAATGCGAGCTGTGGCAAGAAGGTTTGCTGTGTCTGTCAGCCTAGTGTACAGAGCATGGAGGCGCTACTAGGAGGCTGGCCAGTACATCAGGAGATGTGGAGGAGACCATAGGAGGGCAACAACCCTGAATAGGGACCGCTACATCTGTCCTTGTGCAAGGAGGAACAGGAGGAGCACTGGCAGAGCCCTGCAAAGTGGCCTCCTGCGGGCCACAAATGTCCATGTGCCTGCTCAAACAGTCAGAAACAGACTCTATGAGGGTGGTATGACGGCCCGATGTCCACAGGGGGGGGGGGTTGTTGAGAACAACAACATTGTCAGTGCTCACCAGAGGTAGCCATTAGGTAGACCCGTTGTGAGACCATATGCTGTTGCGGTTGGTCCTGGGTTCTTCCTAATGTAAGACAATGCTAGACCTTATGTGGTTGGAGTGTGTCAGCAGTTCCTGCAAGATGAAGGCATTGGTGCTACGGACTGGCTTGCCTGTTTCCCAGACCTGAATCCAATTGAGCACATCTGGGACATCATGTCTCGCTCCATCCACCAATGCCCCATTGCACCACAGACTGTCCAAGAGTTGGTGGATGCTTAAGTCCAGGCGGGGGAGGAGACCATCTTCCACCTCATCTTCAACCTAGGAGAATGCCCAGGCATTAAAGGGAGGTCATACAGGCACGTGGAAGCCACACACACTACTTAGGCTGATTTTGACTTGTTTTAAGGACATGGATCAGCCTGTAGAGTTTCTCTAGCAACATCAATACCAGGATGATTCTAATTCCTGGTTGCTAATGACATCACTTACATGAGTTACATGGGCTGTATGAATGCCAGCAGGTAGAGTCACACTATGTGTGGGATCAATGGGTCACTTTTCTGATGACAGCCCTTGGTCAGCCATGAACTGCATTGTTCCTCCACTATTGTGAATACATAATTTGACCTTCCTTCATTATTAACAGAACTTAATTTTGTTGCACTAGTTTGTGCTCCTTGTACTTCTCTGTTCGTATCTGTCTTTTACAAGGGGGCCACACTACCCCTCTATCTTGTGAGCTGCACGCTACCAAGCAACTTTATCACCCAATAGCTCAGAAACTCCTGGACTATTAATTATCTGTCGGGACATAACCTCCCCCCATGGTAATTTCATTACCTGTATGTTACCTTGTGAGGTCCACCTGTTTAATACACCACCCAATGATTCCTACTTTGTGATTAATGCTAAGCAAGTATGTTATCTTTATTTCTGTAGTCATCGGTGCATTATGAAAAACATCTAAATATCAAATGCAACATGTCCCACAAATTGTTTCTTGACTGTCTTATGTGTGTGACCTATGCAGGGGCAAGACCCCAAAAACTTCTCCTACAAATGTAACTGTTAATACAAATGCATAAAAACCACGGACACTACTCAACTCTGTTGGAAGAAATTCTAAAAATGTCTTTGAACACAATTTAATATATTGGATTATGTATTCCATTTTTACTTATTTCACATTTGTTATGAGGCTGAATTTTGGCATTTCAGATCTTGCGCAGTCCAAAGCTATTTAAGGTTACTGATTTATGGCCTGCAAGCTCCAGTATTTCCCTCTAAACCTAAATGTTTTGTTTATCTATATTTGACATGCAGTTTTATTAACTTAGAGGTCGGGGTAAATGCTTTTTCTGGCAGGCTTTATGTTACAGCAGGTGTACAACTTCCATATTTTCTGTGTGGACAGAATCTTTGGATTAGATAAAAAAAACTTCCAGTGTGTGTTTATTTTTTAAATACTTTTTGCTTCTCTTTTAGAGTATTTCATTTCAACTATATGAACTTTACTTTTGTCTCTGTACTTGAATGGAGTTCCTAGTTCATTTCTAATTCAGTAAAGTTGACAGGCCTCAAATTCAAGTTCAAAATGCATTTTTGAAAGACTGGTCCTTGGAGTATTCAAGAGTTCACCTATCAGTTTTCTTTTGTGTTACATAATCGACTCAATGTGAACAAAGGAAGAGAAAAATACTTACACATTAAAGTTTTTTGCAGTGTGTCATTCAGTTAAGACAATAAAACAAAATCTTTACAATGGACTTTGAATTATTAAATTACATTACATTTTACTTACCTTAAAGCTGTTTTAATGGCCCAAAGCTGCTCGTAAAAACCTAAAACAAAATGCTTACCTGCTCTGCTCTCATCTGTGAATTTTGTCATGTTGATTTTTGTTTAGCTTCCAGTCTTCCAGAGGTTAATACTGCAGTATCGTGTACAACCAATGGGGGAGTGCCAGAAACTATGGCTTTCAATGGGAGGGAGAAAATGAAATGGAATTGAAAGAGATGTGACCTATAGAATTTTTTCACAGATCGTCCTAATAATATGTGGTTGGTCAGTGAGTGACCATATGTGCTACTGCAGCTCATTAACCCCTGGAAGACTGGCATCTTCAGAGAATTAAATACCAGACAATATAAGAGCAGAAAAGTATCTTTTTTAATGGAGAGCTTCTCCTTCCCCCTTTGCAAGATGGACCTTGCACAAAGCAAGCACACACGGTTCGCAGAAAAATACAAAATGGAAGGCTTCTGCCAGATAAATACATCAGATTAAGCAGCTGCTAAACTGCCATAACAAAGCAGCAAACAGGTATTTAAAGCTGCTGGTGCCTTTAGAGCCCTGTATAAACATAAACATTCTATCCC
>CM070033.1:133547038-133559828 GCA_036250615.1 Ptychadena robeensis
ACAAGGTATGTGAGGGGATTGCAGGTAACAGACATAGTTGATCAAACTTTGTATGGGTAGGACTAAAAGAGGAGTCTTTGCGCAACTTATTGTAAAAATCTTGGAGCTGAAAGTACTGTAGCCAAGTATAAGAGCGATGAGTGAGAAAAGGCAGCAACTCCAATATGGGCTTAACCTTCCCTGCTGTTAGAGCCTCTGTCAAAGGCGAAGGGCGAGAAGAGGACCAGCACAGGAAAGTCGACCTGTGGCAACCAGGCTGGAACCTTGCATTATCCATTATTGGGGTCATGGGACCATTGTACGAGGAGAACAATATTTTCACCAGCTGACTATCCCAAATCCGCAATAATGGTAGTAAGGTGACAGGTAAGTCCGCTAACTGGGGACGTACCGAAGGTTCTAACCAGAGTAGGGGTACTGGCAGGATAGTAGTACTATGGGCCTCTACCTGGACCCATAGTTTTTGGGAAGAGGAGTAGATACGATCCAAGCTCTGAGCTAGAAGGGCCGCTTGGTAATAGCGTTCGATATTGGGAAGACCTACTCCCCCTTTAGATTTAGGTTGTGTCAATATGGAATAACGAATACGGGCAGATTTATTAGCCCATATAAATCTAAGGATTATCGATCGTACAGAAGTAAAAAAAGGCTCTAGGGAGGATAGTCGGTGCCATCTGTAAAAGATATAAAAACCGGGGCAAGACATCCATCTTGCAGATCGAGATTCTCCCAAACCAGGAATGGAAGGACTTTTGACGCGCTTCTAGATTCATTCTGGTTGATGCTAATAATGGGACAAAATTAAGTAAATATAACTTGGAGAGGTCACTGGGAATGTGGACTCCCAAGTACTTTATAGCCGACTGCTGCCATTTAAATGGGAAGGAGGTACTCAGGGACAAGACTGTCTGAGGCAGGAGGGTAATATTCAGTGCTTATGACTTGCCGTAATTAATTATGTGATTACTCAGTTGGCCAAAACATGAGAATTCTAATGAGGGAGGGAAAGGCAACAATGGGGTTGCTAATATAGAGTAACATATCATCGGCATACAAACCGATTTTATTATGTATTGGGCCCGTGCGTATACCTTGTATCGAGGGGTTGTCCCTGATGGCACTGGCCAGATGCTCCATAGCCAAGATGTACAGATAAGGCGAAAGGGGACAACCCTGGTGCATCCCATTAGCTATGGTTACCGGGGATGAGAGGGTGATTGTTTTTTTTATTATCATCATTATCATCATATATTTATATAGTGCCAACATATTATGTAGCGCTGTATAATACCTTAGAGTGGAGATACAATACAGTATAATACACACAGGTACAGGTTATAACACAGGAGGACTATAAAGACCCTGCCCGATCTGGCTTACAATCTAATAGGTGGGGGAACAGAGTATACAATACCCCTGTCTTGTCCTATTAAGTAAATTTCTCATTATCTATCTGGCAAAAACAGTCAAACTTTGTACTTGTAACTGTCCTAGAATAGATCGCATTTCGATTGACATACTGTAGCTTATGTGATTCCTACTACAATAATATCTACATTTCTCTATAATATAAGAATTATACCAGAGAATGTGCTGTTGCTTCCCTGGAAGGCCTTGGTTATTGGCTGCCCTCTCTGAACTTGGTTTCCTAAACCTAGCACATAGGAAAAATATGTAGCCACAGCATAGTGTCTGAAATTAAATCTTATTAAAGTGTAGGTTTTTACTTGTTGTTCTTTCTTTTTTTATGATCACAGCAAGAACTTGATGACCCTCATGAAAACCCTGAGATTCATTATCATGAGCTCCTTATACAGAATGTTTCAAGTCAAGGCTGTGGGTAATATTAGCAAAACTTATGTCTATAAAAAGTTGTTTAAAAGCTGGGATTTCTGTAATTCATTACAGGTCATGTAGTATAATACAAACACAGGAAGCCAAAGGTTATGCCCTCTTTAAGATTTCAGACCATGATCCCCTGGGCTCTGGAGTATATAAGGGAACATTCTGCCCTCGAGAAAGTTGATTTGTGAGGTCAGTTTTCATGGAGTATGAGTAGCTGGGCACCTTTTCCACTCCGAGATAAGTGACCCACATCAGTCTAGTCCAGCATGCAGGCAGTTGAATAGAGCAATAGCACTCAGAAGCATACCTGTCAACCTCTCTGGGACATTAAAACCAGGCAGAGGCAAGAGGGAGGGGGCATCACTCTCCCTCCTAAGTTACCACTTGTGCACATTCATTCTCTGCTTTGTTTTTAGTTTTTTTCTACACTATGTTGACAGAGCATTTGTTAACCTGGGAATTTTGCCTACATGCACATTTAATTTCTAAATCTAAACTCTTCATTTTCTAACTTCATTAACCTTCTGAGCGTTTGGCCCGAGTAACTCGGGCTGAGTTTCATGCATTATGAAACTCAGCCCCAGTTAACTAGAGAGACACTCTAGATACCGCCGGATTCCTCCTTCTTCCCGGTCTTCCCCTGATCACGTCACCGGTGACGCGAAGGGGGCGGGGGTAGGCGGCGCCATAGACCTCTATGTAAATTGAGGGGTGTCACCTTCTTTCAGCATAAGTCCAGCGTCTCCAGTGACGCCGGATTTATGTTTAGAACCTCCGGCTGGGCAGGCAATCACGGCGGTGCATGGCGCGCTCTGCCGCGATTGCCCGTGGCACCGTTATAAAAAAAACGTGCCACGTGCACAACGCCCAGAAGGTTAATGAATATTCCTCATGTTCATTATTGCCACAGATTTCAGGTAAAAAAAAAAGAAAATACACATCAAGTATAAAAATGGCAACTAAACATGTAAAAACAAATTATACTTGCCAACACAAAAATAATAAATCATTATGTTTTGCATTGCAAAGTTCACATCTTCATAAGATCAAAGGCTGAATTATCTGAGTTGCATATTTATATAATAGCGAAAATATTTGGCAAAATCTTATCTTTTCAATTTTTTTTGCTCTTTTAAACAGGTCTGATCATAAAAAGGAAACTGCCAAAATGTTTGGAAGTTGTACTTGTCTTCATAGCTCATTGCTAAATTTTTACAAAATGTTCAATTCTCCTAATATTATTGCTCATAGTTTCAATGTTCCTTCATACAGTAAATGGGTATTACACGCAGGAAAAAGAAAGCACTACTGAAAAATGTTAGGGTGGGAGCTAGATAGTTAAAACTAGATTTTTATGGTTACCGTACAGATAATTTACTACTTATCTGAGTGACTTCCTTAGATAAAGTTGACAGATATTAACAAGTAGTAATGGCCGAATTTCGGCCAGGTCCGTCTGCAAACAGGCTTTTAAAAAAGTCAGATGTCCGCCTGTTGGCAGGAAGATTCAAATTCCTCGCCTGTTCACAGGGAATTTGAATCGAAAAAAAAGTCACTGACGTCACTTCCAGTACCTGGAACCCACAGTTCCTGGTTTCCATATCCGGACGTGACGTCACTGATGTCATTTCCAATTTAAGCCAGTTTTCTTTCACAGGAGACTAGATTCTATTTGCAGTCTCTTGTGAAAGAATTCTTCCACTGGCCGGATCTTTCTGCTCCTGATCCGGCCAGCGGAAGAATAGTCACCTTCTTCCCGTTGGTGAACAGGGTGGGTCGAACATCCGTACTGTCACCCTCCAGAACCACTTTAGCAATGTCATTGTGAAAGTTCTAGAGTGTTTGGCTTGAACCCCTCCCTACCGTGAATAGTACAGTCAGGGGAATACACCATTAGTGATGGCAGAAACATGCAGACAGTTTGCTTTTCTTCTCACCGGCAAACAGTACAGGTGTTCAACTCGCCCCCTTTGCCGGCGAGAAGAAGTCTATAATTCTTCCTCCGCCCAGCCCTTTCCAGTTTAGGAGCCAGGAACTGTGTGTTCCATATACCGGAAGTGACGTTGTGGTGTCCGGTAAAGTTCCTACTCAAATTCCCTGCCAATAGGCGGGAAATTTGAAGTTATCTGCGAACAGGCGGTCGGTTTACCTATTTTAAAAGTCCGATCCGCCTTTTCGCTGATGGACGCGGCCGATGTTCGGCCATCACTATACACCATGCTGTGCCTGTCTATAGCTGCTTCACCATGCAGATGATCGCTACTATTAGGATGCAGTATTTAGGTGAGCAGTGATGGGTATTTTTCTTACTGATTCTCTCTCCATATGCCATACATAGATGAATGGTCAGGACTGGTAAGGTTAGGTGAATGTCAGGCTGAATGGTCAGACCCCCACACATTTCACTTGATATAACCTGGCCCTATTAGCAAATAGTTTGGACACCCCTGCGCTAACCTAAAAGGAAAAAACATTTTTTTACTGAGCTCTGAGTCTTGACAATGGTATGCTTGGAGATCCCAAAACATATACTTATCTGCAGTTCTCTCCAGCTGTGTTAGAGTACATTTGCACACCCAGGTATGGGCATCTGAAAATTGTTTTTTCACAAACCCCCCACGACCTGCCACTCCAATCACCCCCCTTCTTTCCCAACCTCCCTCCCCAGAACCCATCCTGGATTTCACACCACAACACTGCTCTGTTCCCATAACTAAGAATTAAATCCCTTGGCGGTCTGATTCAGTCAATTTTTTGCACCAAAGGCAGTAGGGTGCTGCAGTAGGCAGTAGGGTTTTCCATAAAATATATTTTATGTTGTTGGCCTGTAAAGTCTAGAGTGGCTGTGTTTATTGGTATATCTGATGAGAATAAAAAACCTCCACAGTTGTAGAATTTCTTCAATAAATATAAATTGCGTTCCAATTTTATATTTTACATAAAGTTCAACTGTAAAGCTAGCCATACATGTTCCGATTCCATGGCCGATCGATCACCTATCCGATCGATTCCGGCGATGTCAGCGGGAATCGGAGGTCCGATCGATCGGCCAATTAAGTGCGTCCGATCGCTACATACCACCTTGTCCCACGGATTCCAGACAATTCCGTGTCCAATCGCTTATTTCACAAATGGCAACTCCCCCTGATGTGTGCTGAATCGATCAGAAAGACCAACATGTTGGTTCTCTGTCCGATCCGATCCTGGGCCCCCGAACGATCGGATGTGATTGGACGGACAAGGTGGGCTTCATGCGATTCCGGGACGATCGATTGGCGTGCACGCTCCCGGAATCGATCGTCCCGGAATCCGTTGGGAAATGGACCCGTGTATGGGGGCCTTAACATATAACCTTAACTTTGAACTTTATTTATGTAAAAACTACAAGTGATAAAGTAATACTTTCTTTTTTGTAATATTTTTCCAAACATTTTTTACATCTCTAGAAATTTGGGGGATGATATCATGTTCAGGGGCTTTGTGATTAAGCCGCAAAGTCAGATAGTAGAATTTTCAAAATACAATTCCACCATCTCCACCATCTCTAGAAAAATAATGTTTACACTTTAGCAGCCGAGTCAAAGTCAGCAATAATGTTTTTTGTGTACTGTCACGGAGGCTTCCTGGAATTGAGAGTAAAAAGAACGATCAGTCAGCCAGGAGCGCTGGGCTCACATCGGCAACCTTACATCGGCCTCCTTACAAGGTCCTGGGCAGCTGCTGACAGAAGACATGGATTTGGTGCCAGGAGAGGGTGCGCAATGCTGGGCACTCATTGGTGGGCATGCTGAGCACGTAGTTTGAGGACCCTTGGTCTAGGATGACATGAAGTACTGGATTTCTGGGACTGAGATTTCCAGAGAAGCAGGTCGTTCTGCAGGCAGAAATGCTTATATTTCACCTAATACAGGGATACTTGTATTTGTAAATTTTCTTAAACCTACAGTTGGGCTTTAACTGGCATAATTTTCAAATAACAAGCAAAGAAACAGCCATTTTTGTTTTTTCATTTTAGAGAAAGGGAGGGCAACACAATGGTACACTTTGTCATCTATGTGTAGTGAGATTAACACTTTATTCTTGTCTGACAGTTACCTTTCAACTTCTTATCCAATGTCCGGACATCTAAAAATACATTTTATGGACAAGTAAATAGCTGTAACAATTATCATTATTATCTTGTATTTAGCACGGACATATTACATAGAGCTTTACAGAGCATATTTTGTCATATCTCTAACTGTCTTCCAGAGAATCTAACACTCTTATGTCCCTCCCAAGTCAGTTATCACTGTATCCAATATAATTCCCTTTTCCACTCTTTCCCCTGGTGTGATAAACACACCCGGGGTGGGTTAGCTGCAAAGAGCTTATCTGTAAATCACACTGGGAACAGTCTTCTCCATAGAAGGCTGTTCTGGTGTGGTTTACTTTCAAATCTCCTGCCGCCCCCCCCCCCCTCCCGATGGGATGTGGGGGGGGGGCCCGTTCTCCTCCTCCAGTTAATCCTTCAGATCGGAGCCCCATTGCAGCACAGAATAGTAAATCTGCACTGCGGGGGCTCTGATCTTCACCGGACGGCTCCATCTCGTCCATTGCTATACTGAGAAGTCAGTGCTGGAAGAGATGGGGCCGTCAGGAATGGCAGGGGGGTTAAATAAAAAAAAACAATGTACAAGGCAAGAAGAAGGTCAACTTTACAATAAGGCTACATCCCATTTAATAACATGGTATAGCATAGCATTGGTTTCTAGTTGGGTCCACACATTTCGCCCTAAATGGTTCATATGCACCCTATTGTTGAGTCATTTCTTTTGGTGAAGATGGATAATGGTGCATATACATAGAGATTTAACCAAGGATAACAACCAGGGGAAAGGAGAGGAAAGAAGTTTTTTTCCAGATGCTCAGCCACAGTTGGTTAGAATCAGGGCGGTTTCTCCTGCTATGTGGAATGTGTGTCTGCATAGGGCCCCAGGGTCCACGTCCACAAACCGGCACCCTGCCGACACGCATATTCTGTACCCTCCCTGTCACGGGCACCCTCTCCATCCCTCTCCATCCCTCGGGGGGGGGGGAGAGTTTTAGGCAGTTTTGTGCTGGCTTGGAACAAGGTGCTAAAACCCCACCCCGTTCAGCTTTGCACGGGGGGGGGGCTGAGTGGTGTTGGGAGGTGGGGGTGTCTCCGAACGTAACGAAACTTGCATAGGACCTCCACAGGCTAGAAACGCCTGGTTGGAATTGCCCAAATGTTGCCCACTAAACCCCAATCTGTAAAGTCTGTTCCTCAGTTTCGGTTATGTTCTATTTCAGAATCATTACTTATGGGGTGATGTAAGCATATGTGTGCAGTTACTTCTTGCCATTCCAATCTTAAGAGTCAGTTCTGAATGGATGTTTTACAAAAGCTTTCAGCAGACTTAAAAAACTAAAACTAAAGCACACACTGTGCTGAATAAACACAAAGAGACGCGACATCAGTTGCATATTGCTAACTTGTTGCTTCTTTTCCAGACCATTACACATTGTCAGATCATTTTGGGATTATGAATATCTATAATTTACTTAACAGCAATAGCTCTGATCTGTAGACTTGAGATATTACTTTTGGTACAGAAGCTTTTGGCGTCCAACTTGTGGTACATTGTTTAAATAAGCTCTAAAAGTAGTTATGTAACTCTACCCATCAATTAGAGAGCCACTTCTGGGAACAGCCAAAAGAGCTTGCCATGGTCCACTTTTATTACACGTGTTACCGGAAAACCAGAACTTAGTTTATTGTGTCCAGTAAATGTTATAACTAATTATAAGGTAATATTTTACTTCAAAGACTGCAAGATGCCGTTTTTGGGTTGTTTTGAGGCATGTATGGTAATTGCTTCCTATTTCAGTTTATCAGTTTTGTTAAGTTCATGTTTTATAGGAAATCTATATTAAGTTTACTCTCACTCAATACTGATCACTGGAAGTTCAGCATGGTAATACATAGCATACAACACTCTGGGAATCTGAATAAGGGATTGTTTCCACATTGCTATTCCCTGCGGATGGCTGCAGTGCTATTTGTGCAGCTGCAGCCATTCGTCCGCACCCCAAGCTGTTCAGCATGCGGATGCACGCGGATGTCCATGCCCCTTGTCCAGGGATGCACAAAAACATGGTAGGGGGACGTTCAAAACCGCGTCCGCGCGCATCCACACATGGTGCCAGCCAAGTGGAGCCTGGCCGATGCTTTGCCTATGGGTGTGGTTGATAGCGGCTGCAGCCACGCATATAGACCGCAGCTATCCACACAGCTTAAGTGGAAACAAGCCCTACAATGTTCTAGGTCAGTGATGGTGAACCTTATTGAGGCCGAGTGCCCAAACGGAAATACATAACCCACTTTTTTTATCTAAAAGTGCCAATACAGCAATTCCACTTTAATACTGATGTTTTAGTTTAAACAATGGGAGACACAGATTTGTTGCCAGTAACAGACGTGGTTACCACTAGCGCAGCTGCACGACAGTGTGAAATGGCACTAAAAAGTTTTGAATTTAAAAATTTTGCTCCAATACAGTAGTGTGTATTAGTATTGGAGAATATTGTTATTTATGAGCCCATAAGTAATTTTGTTTACCATGTAAACAAAATCTCTACTATCCATTGTCTACATAAACCAAACTGTGTATGGGCATAGACATAGCCATGTATGCATATGGCCAGCTATAAAGATAACATCCGTTTAATGTGTAGATGCAGATCACAATTTTTTTTGTGTTGAGTCTGTACATTTGGGTGAATGTATTATTATTATTATTATTAAACTGTATTTTATATAGAGCCAACATATTCCACAGCGCTTTACAGAGCATATATAGTCATATCACTAACTGTCTCTCAGAAGAGCTTTTTATTTGGGGAAGCCAATTAACCTTTGTTTGATCCTAAGTAAATAAGTATTTTGAATGTATGCCCACCCTATATTTGCATGTATGCCCCCCCCCCCCCGTGAGCACCTCTGACTCTACAGACTCTGACTGACCAGCACTCCTCCAGAGAGGGACGACCTTCTCTCTCTTGTGCTTTAAAAGTGGGTGCGCTGGAGGAAAGGTAGCCACACCCCAGTGTCATGCCACCCTGGGTTGTCACCCATATTGCCCATATCTAAAACCATCACTGCATGTATTGAAGACATCAGTGCTCATCAATCTCTGACTTTTGTGCAGTGTTTATTGTTATTCTGTCTCTTACAGCTGCAATAAATAAAATTATAGAATGGCATTTCTTTGTCAGAGAACAGATGTACAAAATCAGAAGGGGATTGAATACTTCTTTCCTCACTATATATGTAGGTAGTGGGATGGAATAGGTGTTCCTCTTTAAGCATTTTGTTATGTACTGCTGAGCCTAGGCAACCATTAGCAATCATTTTGATATTATACAGACTGTAGCTACAAGTGATGGCACACTGCCTAAATTGTTTTTAAATTGACATTATCTGTCTAAGGGATTTACTGTGCATTTATGCTGAAGGAGATGTAATTTTCTTAATCTAAAAACATTGTTATAATAGTTTGGAATCCTTGGCATTTGTATTGGAGGTATTTTGTGGTGTAGGTGAGGAATAGTTATTCTAAAGGTGAATCACAAGTATTGTGCATAAATTGTTGCTTCTTTGGGGAAGAAAGCTTAAGCCAGAAAATAACAAAGTAAAATAAAGGTAATAGGTAAAAGATCTTGTTGGGCCTACCATTCTTTTCATTCCTACATTACCACCCTACTAGTCCAACCATCTCCTACCTATTGTATGCTTTGTTTCTCAACCTCTTAAGCTGGACATACACAGTTCGATTTTTGATTTGATTGACATTGATTGACATGCCCAGCTTTAGATTGTAAGTAGTGTTGATCAAAAATATTCCAGTCGCAAATTTGTATTGCGAATATCAGCACTTTGGGAATTCCCGGAGGTCTCGAATATAGTGCTATGTCCAGGGGTGCACATAAGTGGTACTCAAAAGGGGCCAAAAACTAGCTATGCGTACCTGCATTATTCTTACAAAGCTCATATGCGTACTAACAACTTGGAGACACTCCTTGTCTGGGTGGCCACAGCTAAATGTTAAATGTATACAATGTATGGGGGGAGGTCCATCTGCAGCAGAATCTACCATGCAGGAAGCTGACGCAGGGCACAGTAAGGGAGACCACCCTACATATCGGGTGAGTACCAAACACCATCTCCTGGTACTCATCTGAGGAGCTCACTAACTAAGTTATGTGCACCCCTGGCTATGTCTTCGTAATCTCAAACATACAAGGTTCTGGAGAAAGTACCATGCATTCATTGAGTTTGCAATATGCACATGTACAATTGCTGATTTTCGCAATGAATTACTTCTATGAGTGTTGTCTCATGTGGTGATTACTAGTCTTCCCGACCAGACGGATCGGACTTTAATCAGACATCTGCCTGTTAATGGGGAGATTAAAATTTACCACCTGTTTGCTGGGAATATGAATCGGGAAAACAGGAAGTGACATCACATCCGGTGCCTGGAACGCATAGTTCCTATTTCCGATTGATGGATGTGACGTCACTGATGTCACTTCTGGTTTTCGAAGCCAATTTTTCACTCGAAGACTGGATTCTCTACCCGGTCTCAAGTGAAAAAATTCTTCCTCCGGTGGGATCTTACTGCTTCTGATCCTGCCAGTGTAAGAATAATAAGCTCCGTCTCGCCAGCGAACAGGGCAGGTTGTCTTTCGGACAGTTTGGCCATCACTAGTGATTACAATGCAGCTGCTATTTCGCATACTGCTATTTCGCATACACACAGTGAGCTTGCAATATGCACATGTCCAAGTGCTGATTTTCGCAATAGAGGTAATAACGACGAGATCACAAATTTATGAATTGACTGCAAATATTAGGTGAAAAGCTTGCGATATTTTGCGAATAGGAATGTTGCCTATGCTGCTCATCACTAATTATAGTTTGGTTAGGGCTCTCTTCTCTTCCAATGTCATAGCGTGTACCTGTGTGTTGGCTTGTGTTGCATGTCAACTCTTATTTAATGTACAGAGCTGCATGCATAATACGTAATAAAATATGTATTCAAAATAATCAGATTAACAATTATATTGGAAAATAACATTATGTCTGAAAGTTTTAGGGCTTGTCCCCACTATAGCGATCTCCCACGATTATAATGGCGGTGTGGAGATCCCGTCTATGTATTTAAATGGGCTCATATCCACAGCTGTGATTGGCCGCGATTGGAAAAGGAGTTAAATTAGAAGATCTATGAGCATAAATGGAACAAGATATATGATAAGGAATATATGTTTATAGTAAAATAGTTATAAGGATAAGTTAAGATGGTATTGCATTTTGCAGAATCTACACTACTTGTTTGATGATTCCTGCTGTGGGACGCTATAGGATTTGGCCTTGTCCTAAATAAATAAATAGTTCTGCAATTATTGAATGCGGAATAGAGTAAAGGCCCCCATACACCTTAGAATCTTACCATACAATTCTACATTTGTTCTACCAAGACCATGTAATATGAAGACCAAACCGTCCTATCAACCAATCCATAAGGCCAGATTTCCTATAGATCTCATTTTGTTTTACCAAAACTATATGATATGAGTGACTTTCGCAGAGTAACCTATACTACATAATCGTTGGTAGATCTAAAGGATATCTGACAGAGGGATCTAAAGGTGTATGGCCAACTCAGGCCCTTAGGGGGGGACAAAGGGAACTCCAGTCCTGGGCTCGGGTAGCTATGGGGGCCCGGCGGCCGTATGGCAGGCTGCCCGATCAGCTTGCCCCAGCTCACTGTCAGACTGTGTCAGATGCGCTCAAGAGAAAGGGTGAGTGGAATTTTTTTGCTGGCGCCCACCCCCTGCCCCCGCTCACCAACTTTTTCTTTGGTGTGGGGTTGACTGGTGAAAAAAACTCTGAGTATGGGGATTTCTGACAGCGGCCTATACTACATAGTTGTTGGTAGATTTAAAGGGAACTGTATGGATTTTTTTTATTTCTCTTATCCTCACTTTCATGTGAGTTACAGCTAACAGAACCACTTTATCTGCTGACACTGGGCCCATTTATCTTACTATCAAATGCCAAGGATCAAGACCTGGATGTGGGATGTGTATGGGATCTTTACGCACGTGCAATGAGAAATTTGAAGTGTGTATTGGGGGAGTTATCTTAAATAGTTGGTGGGGATCACAGCTTTATGTAAAAATTAAACCAGCCTGGGGGACATTTTCCTACACCTTTTAAGACTAAGCTGACATGGTGTTATTTTATAAGACTGCATGTACTTATCCACATTTCATTATGTGAATAATTGCATCTAATCCCATAATCAAATGGGTTGCTATTTACGATTATTTTTACAACATCTATAATGGGATTTTTCAGTTTTAATGATATATGAGAACCAGAGGAAAATTGTTTTATAAGATGTAAGATGTTAACATGGCTTACCATTACCATCTGTTTGCTTTCATGTTATATATTCAATACTGTTTGAAGTTAAATTATTACCACAGATTGTTTGGAAACAAATGTTATATAACAGGCTTGCATTGAAGTGCTAGGTATAAATTCCTGGGGTTCAGTTTATCAAGGGCTTAATTAAAACTCAGCAAGGATTAGCCACATGGCCACTGATGCATAATTCTCCTGCACCCATCGTGTACAAATTTCTCCTCACAGGTAACGATTTTTTATTTACATATTGCTCCAATACTCCACTCTAAGGTTATATTATAATTATTATTATTTTCCATAGATAAAGTGTGTAAACACATTACACAGTGCTGATAATTAGTGATGGCGCGAACCCGGAATTTGATGTTCGCGAACCGGCGAACTCGCCATTAACTTCAATGGGAGGCGAATTTTAACAAACAAAGGGACCCTTTCTGGCCACAA
>CM070033.1:133575788-133595159 GCA_036250615.1 Ptychadena robeensis
TTTTTTATTAAAAAAGAATATATGTATTTTTACCCTAAAAAAAATTAAATGTGAATCTTTTTTAAGTATTTAATTGTGTCATATATTGATTGAAACGGCACCTTCGGAAACCCCCATCATATTATGTAATATATGATCCTCTATCCATAGATTCGTCAAAATCCTCACTATTTGGTGAGGTGGGGGGAGGGTGCCATTTCTACTCTAACCTCTGATATAGTGCAAGCCACGAAACACAATACTGTCATGGGGACTTGTCTAAATGCCAACTGACAGCAGCCCCGAAAGCGACCCTGTAAATGTACCCATACATTGTTCATGTAATGGATGTTAATTCAGTTTTACCTCTAATAATATTATCCAAAGTCCGTTCTCTGGCCGACCAAGCTTTGGAGTGACAGAGAACTGTCGCCTCATGTGGGCACCCACGGTCGGCGGCCGATTTTGCCCACGTCCGTGAGCGCGCATGCACACCCGTCGCCACCAAAATGATCCGCTGCTCGTTGCGTGTGTGGGGACCTGTAGATGATTTGCTTATGGACTTGACAGATAGTATCGCAGACATGGTATTGTAGTCCATCTGCTTAGAAAAAAGGGGATAATAGCGCATACGGATTGCATCACATATATAATATAGCAGTTGTTTTACATTATTCAAATTATACTTCACCAACTTCAGATAATTCACTGCAACTAAATATAATAGATATTAGACAAATAACCAAACCAAATTACTAATAATCACTTATTAGTAAGTGCTACTAATTAGTTTACAAGGTATTTCAAATCAATTCAGGTTACAGATGTTTTTACCTCTAGATCTTTCTATACTTCAATAACAGGTAAATACTAAATGTAGCATGGCTCATAGTAACACATGTAATAGATCAAAAGTGTCAGGAGTTCAGTAACCCCAGCATGACACGGTGTTACATTTAAGGAAGATTCCACAAATATTTCATGGGATGCTAATTACTGTTGTAAGAGGTAACATATATCACTTAGATTTAAAGGGAGGTTGACACCTTTGTAGCAAGTGCAGACAGGCAAATATGAATGAGAAACTTGTGTGGCCCAATCCCCCAAAGCAAGGTCAAAACAATATCAATGATAGGAGTGACAATACTAGACATAATTGGTGTATTGTTATTAGAATAGGAGCCTATGTCATTAAAGTATTTCTTATCTAAGAATAACAACATCTAGAAAGGTTTGGCAATATATATATATACTGTTGGTTGTAGGACCAATTAGACATCAAAAGTGCTCAGAATAGTCATTACATTGTATTGTAGCAGAAAGGCTATATAAAATTTAGAGCACCTATCCAATTTTTGCCAGTGTTCCCATTAGGTAGATTAACCTTCTGTATAGGAAATGTGAAGGCAAATCTTTCAACGGGGTGAAGTCTCATAAACAACATAAAAGTGTTTCCTATTTATTCTTTAGGTAAATGTAAAGGGAAATGAAATTGGTTTAAACCTCCTCTATTCAAAAATGAAAACAATTCAAGTATGGACATTTGAAATGTGAGAATGACTCCACGTTTTATAAACCACATGTCATATTTTTCCATGCTACACATTTAGAAAAACTTTAGGTTCTTTGTCTACAGATTTTCTTCAAAGTTTCTACCAGCAGAAATTCTACAATATAGAATATTGGAAGTTCAAAATGTTTCCTAATACACTCTAAATAAGAAGAACAAGCAAACCCAAGGCATCAGTAGAATGAGTAGTACTTTTACCTGTACCTGTGTACTTTTTAACTGTAACAGTTCACTAAAACATAAATGTAGCTGTTTATTTGTTTAATATGGTATTGCAGGTTTTGCTTTCATATCACAGTATGACAGTGCCTAGGAGGGTGATGATTGAATAAGTTGGCTAATTGATACTCTAATGGTTTGTTAATTGTATGAATAAGTTCAGTCTGGGTATCTAAAATGGTCAAAATGGCTACTGCCTTGGTGGTTATGGATGTTACCGACTGAGCTGAGATATAATTAGTGTTACGTATGGTGAATGTCGGTTGGTATACTTCCCTATTGTCATGGACATTTTTCTTTACTGTCAATTCGTTTGTTCATGGCAGAAACATTTAATGAAAGTTGTGACCATTTATTCGTAACTTTAATTTGGTGTAAAACTCATTTATTCCTATGTATTGATCAGGGGTGTTTCTACCATTTAGTGGGCCCTATACAAAATTGTGCACACAATTTGTTGTGTGAGAAACAGCCCTGGTATTGATATATTTGTTGTAGAAACTTGAATATGGCCAGCAACCCGTTAAACCATTAAAAACAATATTTTTATTGATGGCTTCCCTGTTGACCTTAAATGGAAAATGGGGACATTTTGATGAGTTTTCCTTAAATTTTTCTTAACTTTTACAACAAAATATTTACTGTCTATTTTTCTCAGAAGAAAATGAATTCTGCAGCTCTCAAGTAAATATGATTAATTGCACACAGAAATGAGTATGTTTAACACTTAAGCATTTGTGAAATATTTCTGTATAAACACAAAGTAGACAGTGAGTCTTCTGTGTCATAACAATCTCTAACTTGCCATTCATAAGGATGTAACCCAGGACCTGGCACTTGTTACAGAACGGAAACCGGGTAATGCTGATGCATATGTATCCCACACTAGCAAACACTGGCTTTATATTTAGGAAAAATGTTCTCCAGTGTTTTAGATGGCAAAATAAGGACACTTCAGCATAGAGCATCTTTCATCATATGAATGTCATGAGCCCGGTATACACAACATTCAGGTATTTAAGCAGACTAAACAGAATTCATACTTTCCAGCTTCCAACGTTAATGTTACTTGTTTCAGAAACTTTAGTAAACTTACAGTATTTTAACTCTGAATCCATAGAAGACTAGAAGGTCTATAAGGGGTCAGCTTATGTACTTGCTGACTTTTGCAAAAAAATTGGTGCGTTTTTTTCTGTGCTCCTACTATGAACTGTGAGGATCAGATATTTTATAATGCCTGCTGCTAAATATCTCAGCGATGGGCTCAATTTAAACCCATCAAAGCCGATATCAACATATCTGCAATGAATAAATACACCATATATAAATGAATAAATAACAAACAAATAAGTGCAAATGTCTTCCAGCTTAGATGCAAGTTAGAACCAATAATAGTCTACACTCATATGGGTGGCTTCCAAGAGGTTGGCCCCTGGCGGGCAGTTGACAATCACTCGCAGCCACCTCCATGTTAGCTCTATGGAGAACCACCAAGAGATAGTCGAGGTTAATGGTCCCGCCAGTCTGGAGTGGTAAAAATGGTTCTTAACTGACTGTGTTTAGTCCCTTAAGCCTGCCATACACAGCCCGAGTAGGTCAGACAGACCTACTCCGATATGCACCGGAGTGCAAACGTGATGATGTCATCACGTTTGCACCCCGGTGCATTATGGGGCCCTTCAGTCGGCTGGCACCCTTTGTGTGCCGGCCATAAGCTTTAATGAAGATGCCGGTCTTCATTGAAGCTTATGGCATCGGCTTGCATCGGCCAGAGAATACGGACATGTCCGTTCTCTGGCCGGCCTAGCAGTGGGGCGACAGGGATCTGTCGCCCCACGTGGGCACATGCCGATTAGCGGTCGATTTTTAACCTGACCGACGGCGCGAGCAGGCACGCCCGTCGGTCAGGTTAAAAATCGGCCGCTTATCGGCATGTGTATGACTAGCTTAAGGCTTTAACGGCTCTTCCCATTTATTTTTGCAGGGTTAAGTGTTAAAGCAGCAATTAGTTAAAATATGCACTCAGGGCTGTGTCTATGCTATCATATAGCTTATAGCAAAAGTATAGGGAGGTATTGTATCTATATAAAGTGTTTTTGACTCTGAATTTGTTTAAATTTATTTTAATCTGTTTAGTTTTCCATGAAAATCATTAATAATCAAAATGTGTTGGTTGAGATCTTCATCTAGACTGTTCCTGTACTTTTTCCACTAGTACTGTTCCCATTTATTTCTGTGGAATAAAACCCAGCTCATATTAAAAAGAAAAGAGGGAAGATGTTCTTAAGTCCTGTCCTAGAATATTTATGGTACTATTCCATAGATACTGTAGAGTAGCTAGCTAAGCTAGCCAGACACGGATAGATTTTTTGCACAATTGAACTAAGATTCATTGAGCTTGTGCAATTTAAATAGGTAGCCATACACGGGAAGATTCTTGCCTGTTTTTTTTGGCGGATTGACCGCCGTGCACGTTCCCGCAATCCTCTGAGGGACTAGCTGCAGCTTGATGATGTAATCACGCTGCAGTCGATCCCTCATCTATTGAGGGAGATTCTGCACGTCTATGGCTACCTTAACATCAATCGATTATACCACCGCACAGTATCATGAATATACAAATTGTGAATATCCACTGCCATATTTGCGAAATAAGCAGATTCTCGAATAGATGATATTCATCCAATATTTTCGCAATTCGATTATTCAAGCTTAATACTACATTGGAGGCTATGTTTCCACAGCTACGTTTTTAACACAGGATTATCTATCTAGAGAGAATCTGCACGTCTATGGCTACCTTAACATCAATCGATTGAACAACCACGCAGTGTGATCGATTTTAAAACCAAACAATTATTTTCCTTAGGTCTAACATTGGATACAAATTCATTAAAATATTAGAAAACCCATCAGATGCTTGTTATCAACTTAAATTTACTAACATGTCTGATCACTGCTCGATGTTCGATTTCAATCAATTATGGTTGATCTGATCTGGTCGATCTGGTTAATCAGATGAAAATGATCAATTTTAAAGCTGATTGAACAGAAATATAAAAAAATCCAGAGTTAAGATATACTATAACACTTACATCAGTGAAAATATTTGAGATAATAACAAAAACGTCAAGGCCAGCTAAAACCCTTGAAGCCTTTGTTGCAAGCTACTAGCTACTTTTTCTTGGTCTGAATGTGTTGTAGGGCTATTTTAGATGGGAATTTGGAATGAATTGGAGGATTGGTTACAAGTTGATGATGGTGGCACAATCCATCTGAACTAGCTCTGGAGTTTTTATTGCCACATCCAATTCACCCAAAATGTTAGGGTCATCAGCCCTACATCCTCTGAGCTTGTAATTGCAGAAAAAGAGTGAATCTTACAAGACTATTTTTTTATGGGAACAGGCTCAATTTATATGCCAGTATGATCCACCTCATCTTTTTATGTATGCAAAGGGAAACAACAGGTTGCTTTTTATAGTTAAAAGGAATCTTTAAACAATGTACCATATTGTTTGTACTATAAGACAAAACGGACCATAAGACGCACCCAGTCACCCAAGTTTTGAAGTGAAAAGTTGGGAGAAAAAAACAGAAACACAGGCATTTACATATCAAGTGAATATACAGTGTAGAGTGTTTCAGTTGAGTAGGCAGGACTGGACCATGCAGTATTCACTTTGTATCTCCAGCCAAAAGGCCAGTACCAGGAGGGAGGTCTTGGCTGCAGGGCTTAAACTTTAGCATGTGTCTATACACTAGCAGTACCCATTCTCTGAATACACTGATCAACTTATGGAAAGACACAGATTTTACAACCTGGAACTTACCCATGAGTAGCTATTAATATATGGGAGGAGATATGAGTCTTGTTACAAAATGTATTTATTGCAATGCAGAATGTTAATGTAATACACAACTCATGTTATCTTATTGTAAAATGTGTCTCCATAAGTTGGTCAGTGTGTTCAGAGAATGGGTACTTTTTATTTGGACTATAAGATGCAAGGACACTTTACACTTGGTAAAAAAAAGTGTGTCTTATAGTCTGAAAAATACAGTATTTGTATGTGATGATTCTCCACTCCTTCAGTGTATCAGGTTATAGCTATATCTGTGTATATGGGGGTGGGCAATTTATTTATTAGCAGTTAGCAGTTACTACAAAAACATTATTGAAAATTCAGATCTTAAATGCCGTAAACACTACTATTGCAGTAAACATGTTACAATGTGGGTATATACATGTTTATATAGCATTAACACTTGGCCAACAATATTTTCAGCACAAAACCACAATCCTATGCCCCATACACTTTCTATTTATAAATAACTTTTCTAATATTAGTCTTTGTCAATAAGGATATTTACTCGGCTCCAGGCAAACATCTAAATCCACAGCTGAATGTATAATTTATAATTTTTTTACCTGCCAAATGATTTGTATTTGAGTTTATTTAGTCTTATGATCCATAAAGCTTTGTCAATATCAATGAGCTCACATTTCTGTACTGCACTCAAGAGTAGTGTTGAGCTTGAATATTAGAATTGCAAATACATTCGATGAATATCCGCTATCGAATATTTGCAATATTATGCATTGGGTGCGCGGATATTCGCAATGGCAGATATTTGTCATTTTATGCTTCAACATTGTTTACCAGCATTTATCACGCATATGTGTGCGCATTGCGAATGGATATGCGCAATACACACAGCGCTCGTGCTGGCTAAGATCACAGAATGAAGAAGAGAAGCTGTAAAGCTGCATTGCGAATCTTTGCAAATCATTGCGCACGGGAACGTGCAATGGAAGGCAATAGAATACATGAATTTTATGAATTTAGAATGTTTCTTTGTATATTCGCGAAATTACACAAATTCGAATATACCATATGCTGCTCAACACTAATAGCCATACACTCAAATTGAATTTGTGAATATCGGTTTGAATATTATTAGAATTATTTACGATATATCGGTAATTTTAAATATTTTCTATGTTGATCATCCTTACTCAAGAGTATCTAAGCCCAAAAATAAGCCTGTGCTATATTGAAGCCCACCAGTCCTCATCAGATGGTTGATTTACTTTTCTTTTTTACCTTTATTTGCACATCTGCATAGCACACATCCCATCCTAATTCAACGCCTCTCATCCACTTTACTTTATCTATGAAGAGAGCTACAGTGGTCACCTAGGCTATACTTCACACATTGATAATAGAATGGGATCTGGTCATTAATAAATAGGATACAAACAAAGCAGATCAGGAAATGCTGGGCCTCCAAATAGTACAATGGTCATTGATTTTGATGTCAGGCCATGTCTGCTATCTCCAGTAATAATGATATACACAACACAGAGGAGACAATAGATTTATATGTCAGACAGATATATGTGACAGATTTATCTGGATTTTAAAGAAACCGTAGCACCATAACAGTATATCAATTCTTTGAAAGTGAGTAACCCATATGAAATACATCCTAATCAATGGATCTTCACCCTCTTATGGCCACTGCACATAATTTATTTTATAAGTATCAGCCATCCCTCAATCCAAATAATAAGGGAATGACTTAATGCAACTATTGATTCTTACATTAAAAGAAATGGTATGGCAATATGCAGTAATGAACAAAAGCCTTCAGTATTTGCAATATATTCTAGCCCATGCCAATTAATCAGATCTAAGTAAACTTTTATATTTATTTAGTCATTGCTGGGTAACTCATATGATTATAGAATCTTTGAGTTCAAATGTAACTTTGTGAATTTTAAAGGGTCATTTAGCCCTCATGTAAGTATATAAACTCAAAACTCATGAATATTTTGTGAGGGTGTGGCCAGCAGGGGAAATGGTACTGATGGACTTACCTTATGAGGATGGGGCCCCCCTAGGGATCCTTTAAAGAAACTACCGCCAAAACTCAGAAGGGGAAAGTCAGGCCCTGCAAATTTTCAGCTCAGGTTTGCAGCTCCTTGGCACAGGGGTATATCTACACTGCATCCATGACTGGGGTGCAATATAAGGAAGAGGATTGGAACAGGGCTCTCCTGCATGTACCTGGAAAAACTCCAACAGTTTCCCCACTTCCGATATAATCGAAAAGCTTCCCTCTAAATTAAACCCAACTTTACTAGAGGTGAGGACAATTATTTACATTCTTTCTCTGTCTCTGAGAGCCCAGAGACAGCTTTAAGTTATTTTTGAAACAGTTGCAAATAGGAAGGTTCCAAAGGGAGACAGTGCTGACTACTCAGAGGGAAGTGGTCTAAACCCAAGGGCTAACTTTTCACACTCTACCCAGAGACCATGGAGGAAGTTCAATCACTCATATATCCAGTGGTCCTTGCAATCCCTCAGGCTTCTGGCAAGGCTCGTTTCCTACAGGACCTGCTTATAGTCAGTTATAGCCCTGTTCTCAGAAGTAGTGGTTGGGAAAGACCCTTTTGTCCCTTTCTATAGCCTTCTAAACTCAGCACCACCTCCAGACTGGAGTAGGTTAGGCACAGACATAAGACATTTTTACAATTGTATTGCTTTAGTGCATTTCTTTTTACTTGTGTTACTGTATCAAAAGCAGCCTTCTTATAAGCACTAGACACCTCCTGTGTTGTGGCGGCTACCTTTGCTGTTCAAACTCTATGGAGCCCCGTATGTAGCCATTGCATTCACAAATGCATGTGCAGCAAGTAATTGATAAGTGCTCTTGGGACAGGTAATCACAGGGAAGAAGTCCTTGTATACACAGGAGTAGTGACGAGCAGCATAGGCAATATTTGAATTTGTGATATTTCGCAAATAATTGGTATAAAAAGTATTTGCGCATTGCGAATATAAATTTGCAATCCATGGCCATAAGCTTTCCAATGCACAATATAGTGAATAATAGAAATTTGCTCTATTTGCGAAATTTGCTAATTGTCGAATAGATGATATTCATCTAATATATTCGCAATCTGAATATTCAAGCTCAACACTACACAGGAGGGTGCAATTCTAGGATAAGTATATGTCTATGTTTCCACAGCTCCATTTTTAATGCAGGGGTATCCGCGCATCCCTAAACGCTCTGGAAACATAGCCAAAGGCAGCACTAACATGAGAATAAAAAGAGGGAGGAAGGAATACATGAAGTAAAGGGTGTAAAACCAATGTAATAGTAGACATTGATTCACAGTGCAAGAACCAGAAATCACATGGGTGTCCCGATTCTGTCTTCAATGCCAGAAAATACCATTTGTTTTAAATCTAAAAATAAGTAGCAGGAAAAATAAAACAACATAGGATACTCTCCAAAACTCTATTTAGCTTTGAGTGATGGGTGATAAGATTTTTGTTCTACCTTCCAGAGCCAAGCATTTGAATATAATTTTCCGTGAAATACACTGATCTGTCTCCTGGTTCCACTTTTCAACATGCTGGATTTGTAACACCAGACCACCCTGTACAATACTGTAGCGCAACGCTGTGATGTCAGGAGCTATATAGACTGTATTTTCTTCTTTCCTAGAACAAGCAATTTACAGAGACACAATGGAATGAGTGGGCCCTTTTCTTTTTTTAAGAATGCATAATATATGATATAGCCAAAAGTCTGTAAAACTTTTCAGTTAACATTTGCATTACGGAATCCATTTAATAAAAACTACTATCTTGACTGCTTTACTGCTTTTGTTGGGTGTGTGTATGTATAACCCTGAAATGTTCTAGGTTATTAACTATAAATGCAAATGTTAAACTTTCATAATCATATTCCAGCTGGCAAACAGTGCTTTTCTCTTGTCAGGTATACCCTTACATATGCCTAATCTTTTTTTCAACCCCCAGATCTCCAAACCTTTAGAAGTCCAATTTTTTCTTTTGGATTAGTGATTTACAACTCTGAGTACATATCTTCCCAATTTTATACCCACAACTGCAACCTAGTTATATTAACTAGGTTATATTTTCTAGTCCTATTAATGTTCTTTGCTTTTATTCCGAGTTACTTTTACAGTAGTGTATATATGATGAAGTGAAGTTGTTTGTACAGCTATTTGTTTAAATATTTAAAAATCCCCCATCTTGAGCTATAAAATGCCTTCTGTGAACATTTGTCGTCAATGTACAGGTCACTGGATTCTTTGTGAGACATTGGGAGGATTGGGTGAGGGTGGAGGGGGAGACTGAGCACTTCAGATCTCTACCCACTCTGGCTGAGCGATTCTCACTCTGTGATTTCTCGGCTGCCCTTATAGGTGTCCCCCCCCCCCCGAATACCTCTCAATTGTTATTACACAAAGGCATAGTAAAACTACTGCAGCTATGCATAGCTAGCTGCCTACCACTTATATATATTCCTATAGCAATATAGTTATGTTTCAAAAGAATAATGAGGATTGTCCCTCCTCTCTGCACACCTATTGCAGCACACAGAGATCCTGAACAATGTCTGTCTGTCCATGCCCAGAACATAAAGACAATGGCATATGTAGTCTAATAAATGGACTACTGTGCACAGTACAACATGCACAGACTCCATTTTCGTGGATCTCTGTGCAAGCTATGATGGAAAATAGAGCCAAGAAAAAAATGTTAAGAGAGCCCGCATGTAACGGTGGCTACCTGGGGATCCCTGTAGATTCTTCTCTGGGCAGCCACTAAAGAACCAGTAAATAAAACAAAACAGTGTTTTTTAATGGTTTCTAAGGGGGAAGCCAAGTATTGGTTTTTGGGGGCATTTGGGGGTAGGTTATGAGGTATATAAAATTATTTATCTTGGTCAGATTTAAATAACCTTTTAAATGGGATACACATACACTTTCACAATTTCATAAACTGGTAAAAAGCAA
The DNA here is from genome assembly GCA_036250615.1 of Ptychadena robeensis. Classification (NCBI taxonomy): domain Eukaryota; kingdom Metazoa; phylum Chordata; class Amphibia; order Anura; family Ptychadenidae; genus Ptychadena; species Ptychadena robeensis. The sequence goes on from CM070033.1 coordinate 133,586,402, forward strand.
ACCCTATGAAAAGAGCATGAGTTTAGTATATATTTATAGTATAGTATATATTTAACCACAACACTTTTTTTTAAAGATAAACAAACCATTTTAATAGTGAAATATACAAATACTGTAATCTTGAAAAGACCTACATTTGTTATTAAGATATGCATTGAAATATGATTTATTGTATGTTTTTTCCACAATCTCTTTGTAAACGGTTTCTCTTATAATTGAAAACATTGAACATCGTACATTCCCAGGGGGGAAGAAGCTAGACCACCTTCTAAGAAGATCTGCAGTGTGAAAAGATGTTCTCTATTAGTATTTGCCACTCATAAACCTTTACTTCTGTCAATGGATTTAACAAAACCACAACAAGGAATCCATAAAAATGTGTGTAAGAGCTAAAAGACCATTGTTCATGCGCTTACAAGGAAACAATGGTTTTATGAGTAATTACAGTAAATTTTTTTCATCCATGGTTTGATTAGGCACTGTAATAAAACTGAGGCCAGGCTAAAGAATACTACAAACCATATACAGATGCAAGGTTGGCTGCTTCAATTACTTCTTACATATACTAAAATAAGGGATAACTTGTAAAAGTTGTTTCATTTAATCCTCATTATACACAACAGGGTCTGATTATACAGGGCCATGATGTACGGTAAATGTTAATATTTTTTTCAAAAGCAGAGAAAATACTTTTTTTTAGAAACTCCACCTTAAATCCTCTATAATATGTACTTTATAATTTATGGAACTCTACAATTAAAGACAATCGAAATTGAGAGATTATGTCAGATGTAATTGCTTACCTTGTTCTCAACAATACTCTATGTCTGGTTGCTGTTCTCATCCTCAGCCTTCAATATATCGCTGACCCTGGCTGAATACATGGCTTACTTTATGTGTTATGAAATGATTGCATCACAACCTGTGCCTCCAGAACAGAGCTGTGGCCAGACAGTGGTGGTTCGAGGGTTGGTAAAGCCGGGGGGCAGCATCTGGGCACTGAACATTTTTTTCTGATGCCCAGATGTCTCCCCTGCCTATCCGCGTGGCCTCCGTGGGAGTGGAGATGCTTTCCCGGGGGTGGGGAGATGGGTGTATGGGGGAACAGAACAGTGTCAGTAAAGCTGGGAATACACATGTAGATTTGCGCCAGATGGATGGCCGCTTTGAGCACTGTGGACTAGTGATGGCCGAACTGCCCGCAAGGCGGACAGTTTGGCCGCGAACAAGCACGTTCGCCCTCCTTCTCGCCAGCGAGCAGTACGGGTGTTCAACCCGACCTGTTCGCCGGCAAGTAGGAGCCCTCTATTCTTCCTCCGGTGGGATCAGGAGCAGTGAGATCTCACGCAGGAAGAATCTTTTCACTGAAGACCAGGTAGTGAACCCGGTCTTTTAGTGAAAAGCCGGTTCGTAAACCCGGATGTGATGTCAGTGACGTCACATCCGGTTAGCACAACCAGGAACTATGCGTTCCAGGTGCCAGATGTGACGTCACTGACGTCACATCCGGTTTTTAGGCCATCACTATTGTGCACACTTACAGCCATTTATCTGGCCCATATCATATGTGGCCTTCACTGAGTCCATAAGTCTTACCTACCAGCACAATGCCCCCCTGATCTCCCTAGAATCACCCTGTGGCCAGGCAATACATTTTTTACTTTGTAAAGTTAGATTACTTTCAAAGCTCACCATGACGCTTACTGACTCAGAGATGACTATGTTCACATTTACAATGTTTGTTTGATGCTTCCTTCCTGATCTCCCCCCCATTCGCAACCCAAGTCATATCTCCTATCATTGATGGTCTTCGTGGATTGTTCAGGGGGTAGGGAGGGTGGGAGGTTACAAATGGGTTAAAAGATATCGTAACAGTATCTGTCTACAGTGTACTTCTTTTGTTAATATTGAATTGTACGTATCTTTCTGTATGACTGTATTGTACTACCTTGTTTATACTAATAAAAACTTAAATGATTAAAAAAAAAGATTACTTTATAGAACATTATTAAACTTTCATCTAGGTCTCATGCCTAATGTGCTGTTTCAAAGACTGGTAATCCAGTGCTGTAAACTGATGCGCCCCCTTTCCTTTATTTTACTAGGGCTTGCTGCTAGAAATCCAATAGTATTCACATTACACCGGCGTGGTGCGAGAAACCTAAAAAGGATCCAAATTACCTTAAATCAAGGTTCTAGCACTGGAGCTGGATGTAATAGAAATGGGCCTTTTTTATGCCTTTAGTAGGGGTTGAACGTGAGATTTACATTCTCCTGGAGATAAGCTATAAAAACACATGCAAAAACATATGTAGGGGATAGGAATTTGAGGTTCAAAAATATCTGCTGATCCAACAACCATTTCAAAATGTATTTTAATCCATTTGGTATACTTAAAGCTTGAGGTTTCTTTCCACACATTTCACAATAAAATTTTCTATGCAGAAATTTTTTTTTTTATGAAATTAGTTCCAAAACGCACAATAATTAGCAAGTCCAATGTATTCTTTGGAAATTGTTCCAGTAAAAACATAAACAATGACACAGTTACATCAGGATGAATTGTTTTGATGCCAGAGTCTCCTGTTTGTACATGAGCTAATAAAGACATTTTATATATTGAGAAATCAAGGAAAGTTCTAAAACCAATCGCTCAGTGACCACAAGAAGTTTTTTTCAAACCTCCAAAGTTAATCTTCATCCTTTCAATTATGGAGAAAAGTATTTGGAATGTTAGATTTATATTTGCTATCTATATATACACTGAGCAAAAATATAAATGCAACACTTTCGATTTTGTGCCCATTTTGCATGAGCTGAACTTAAAAATCTGAAACATTGTCTACATACACAAAAGACTCATTACTCTCAAATATTGATCACAAATCTTTCTAAATCTGTGTAAAGGTAGCCATACACGGGTCAATTTGTCACCAATCCCTGGCCATAGTGAAATCGGCGATTGATCAGAATCGATGGAACACCACCTTGGGAATCCGATTTGCGGTTAATTTCGACATTAGCCGATCTCCAAAATGTCCGATGTCTGTTCAGGGTGGGCAGAACTCGATTTATCACCGATCGATCGATGTGAACACGCCGGGTGATCGATTGGTCAAAAATCTTGTCAAAAATCGACCGGTGTATGGGAGCCTTTATGCTAGGCATACGTGGCTTAATGCCCGGACAATCGAGGGGGCATTCAAACGCAGTGCATCAACTTCTGCATCGTCTATCTTATCCCTCATTCCCCATCCAAAGTAATGGAAATCGAATAGGGTTTACCTGGTTCCCGGTTCAACTGAGGAATAGATACCACTTGACTTTATTTTCTGATAGATTTGTGCACAATCGTTTGTGCTTGATTCTAGTAAAAAAATTGAGGCATGTATGCCTAGCTTTAATGAGCACTTCAGTGAACACTTCTCCTTTGCCGTGAATAATCCATCCCACCTCAGAGGTCTGGCATATCATGGTGCTGAATAGACAACATGAATATTGCACAGGTATGTTTTAGGCTGCCCACAATAAAAGGCTGCTGCTGATTATGTTAGTTTAAAACTGTTACTGTTGCTGATGCGAAGTCCATTAACATTTTACATATTATATTTCCTTTAAAGCTTTACCTGCAACTGTCTACAAACATTCCTGAGGAAGCGTCGAAAGCAGACAGTACAGGGGCATGGAACACCCCTGGATAATCTGATTCTCCAAGATTGGTACAAGCCTAGCGAGGACCTTTTTGGACAGCATACACATTATGTTAATTGGTCTGGACTGTACAATATTCTTGTATATTTTGTACAATTAATTAACATTTTAATCATACTAGCAGCTAGTAGACTATGCTGCACCAGTAAAGTCCCTTGGGGGTTCGCCACCTCCTGCTTGAGCTGCTGTGAGCAGAACTCAAACTTCTCTATTTCCTTTTTGTTTATCCTTTATCCTTGTTTGTTCATTTCCTGTAAACAAAAACTCATCCCAAGCCTGTCCCCAATGACCATGTCATGGGCCCGATGGGTGTTTCCATTTTGTGTCCAGCACAACATAGAAAAGATAAGGCCAAGTTGTCAATCACAGGAAAGACAGAGGGGTCTTTGATGTTTGAACTAAGACAATCAGGTGGCATTGCTTTCTTCATACATCAGTGACCAGAAAGTGCGGGTAAAAATAGCAATAAAGATTTCGCTATTACTATTAGAAAAAAAGGTCAAATCAATATCAGTATCAAGAGTGGGTATCTGAAATGCTTAAGGAGAGTAATATAAAGTGAAAACACCTTAAGTGCTTGAGCAATAAAAGTTGTATTACCTAATATATTAAGGGTCCCCACACATGTAACAAACCGCAGACAATTTTGGCCAGAACGGACATGTCCGTAAATCTCTGCCAATGCCATTCAAACTAACGGCCGCCTCACAAAGGGTGACTGCTGATACTCTGAGCGATAGAGAGCAGCATGATGACATCATCACATTGCTCTCCATAGCTCATCTGTGGATCCCCACTCTTTGTGTGTGGGGGGACCTTTTGGGAAATATACTTCCTTAGAACTTTGGAAACTTTAGATATTTCAATTGACAAAATCTAATGAAGACAAGTAGCTTTAAAGGGGCTTTATCTAAAAGGTGCTCGCAGACAGAAATGCCTGTGTAAATGTACGCTTAGGCTGCAGGATAACCAGTGATAAAAATTGCATTCTGATGAGAGGTAACCTTGATAATCATTTCCTCCTAGATTTGGCCATCTCTAGTCTGCTCTCATTTGTATCCTGTTTCCTTGGGACCTTTACAACATGGCACTTAGAGAATTCATGAAGATCTAGACTATACAGCTATATCTTTTTAATAGCAAAAATCCAAATTTTTTTACATCAGTACCTGGAACTACCGTGCTTTGTATTCCCAATATGTGCATTTACAAGTGGCGATCTGCGCAATGAAGCTAATAATGACTGGAGATCAAGATTTCTCAAATTTACGATTTTATTATGAATTATGTTTATTATGAATTTTAGGTGAATACGAATATTGCCTATTCTGCTCATCACTATCCTTTATTAATGTTGATTCATTCTTCACACCGAATGCCTGAGGAGAATTGCTATGGTAGACCTTTCAACTTGTGCAAACCTTCATTCTATGTAGAAAGAGTAAAGGAACCTAATATGACACTTATCTTAAGTGTTACCATCAGGCAAGAATCGCCTAAGCAACTCAATGAGTTGAAGGCCACCCTTAAAGCCAAGTCATTAGTTCTCAAATAGAAACCTAAGAATAAGATACTCTGACATGTTGTCAACACATCACTGGTTTTCTTTTCTGGCAATAGGAGCTCATCTGTTCAAGAAATTATAATGTTTCCTTTGCCAAGATAATCCTGATGGGAAATATTCTTCTTCATTTATATCTTTCCCAGATACACAAGAATAAACATTCTTTAGCATCTTATGCAAGGCCCTGACAGATCATTGATTCGGTCAAATTTGTTTAAATGCCTTTATCCTACTGATATGATGTTTTTATCCCAGAGAAATACTAAACCACAGTTGCAAATATTCTATGAGATGCATTGTAATCTTTAGAATCCCAATAGAAAAAACATTAAATCAAAGTAAAATTACTGTTATCACAAACTCAGGACATTACAGCATTGAGGACATCTGGCACATTTGGAATATATTATGTGTAATATTAACTAGACCACCAAAGGTCAAATGTGTGCATAGTTATTGTACTTTTTTTTGGTTCATAGTTGTTCCAATGCTAGCAAAGTGTGCAGTACTTGGGAAAATACAGCTTTTGCAATAGTTTTACGCTCTGGATTTAATTTATAAAATGAGTGGAAAATAGATCATAATGGGAACTTTTATATAACAAACATTTTCAAACAGCGTGTATAAAAAATGTAAACTATAGAGTTCTATTATTAAGTATTATACAGAATTTTACAACATGTGCTACAGGTACAGGAAAAAGTGAGGAAAAGCACAGATATCCGCTTTCTGGGAATACTAACTATTTATATAACACATATCTGTTATAAAATAATATATAATAATATGTTATATGTATATATAAATTATATATATAGATATATATATTGTGACAGACTGGTCATCTGTCATGGTCCAAGTAGGAGACCGTGAGCTTCTGACAGATTGGAGACAGGGGACCCACAAGGAGTGTGGGGCCCAGGCCTGTTGTTGCTGGGAAGCCAAGGTTGACCATTTATTTTGGACGTTGCGAAGCCAGGATTATTGGCATTTTCAAGTGACTTTTTATTTGAATGTCTATTCACCCCTGCAAGGGTAACCCTTTATTTTAGACTGTGTGCTTCAATAAACTTGGGCAGGAGCCCTAAAACGATAACAACCAGTGTGGACCGATGGTTTAAGAGCACCCATTTGAGCTGAACCCCCACAATATATATACAGTATACCCTATGACCCATTTATGTTTCACTTGGCTGTTTGACATCAAGGGTCTATTTTAGGGCCTGCATCAATTAATCTCCCAAGCATTTGAGAAGAACCCAGTTTGTTCGGGGTTTGGGTTAGTCTCAACTTCTACTGTAACGGGGATGGTCTAGACCGGGGAATGGGGGGACTCCCCCCGTTGTCCACAGTGAATGCGGGTGACCTTGTTACAAGCTTCTTTTAATAAGATTACATGTATTAGAATAATTAGAATTATTCTGATATTGAATTATTCTAATACATGAAATCTTATTACTAGAACCTTGTAACAAGGTCACCCGGATTCACTGTGGACAACATGGGGGAGTCCCCCGGTCTAGACCAGCAACCCCTTGGCGAAAGGGCGCCCAGAGTCAACATACACCAGATACAATTTGGTATTTACCCTTTTTTCCTCCTTGGTAACTATTAGGAGTGTTATCACATAATAGTTATTAATTGACTATGTTACTTGAACTCGCATGTACTCTTATGCCTCTTTATCTCCATAGAATATGTAATTTTTTGTCGATCTCCTGAAGAAGCGACTACTCATCGTGAAACGCGTTGAGCTTAATTGACAAGAAATCTGCTATTATGTTTACAAATTTCTTTGTTTTTTGTGTACAAAACTGTATACTATTAATGCATATGTATTGATTTGACATTGTTTGACTTAATATACACCATTTTGGAAGAAATGTATCTCTTTTGTATGTTATTTACTTACCTATAAGTCTACTGAAGCTAACAATCCCGCTGTGGTTGTCTTGTAGTAGCTTAGGCTACTCAAGACAGTGGGGTGCCACTCTTTTGGGATTTTTATATTGAATTTTTGGCATATGGTAGCTGATATAGGATACACATGTGAGGGCATATTCATTGTTTCATTAATGTATTTAACTGAATGTCCACACACATGCTGGTAGAAAGCAGGGGCATAATTTTTCATCTCTTGGCAAGAATATATACAGTATTTCACTATCACTGATCACGGGGCATAACATACAATCCATAGGGTACAAACATTACAAATAAAGGGTACAAAATGTTTTGACCAGCTGGTTTTGTGAGCAAAGCCTTTGAAAATTGTATCATCCCCATAATTGCTGGAGATGTAGACAAGGGTTGTGGGAACATTTGAAAAAAATTATGCTCTAGCACATGTAGTTTTGGCATAAATTAAGTTCAAAATCAAATGCGAAATTTTGATTTTTTGGAGGGGAGTATTTGGGTGTTTATTGCTTACCTAATAGAAACATTTTTTTTTATATATAGGGTTTAATACACCTTTTAAAATATGTTAGAATCATTGTGGGAGAGGATACATAGTATGATCATTGTAAGAGAGAGGAGCAAACTGTATTTGTCACTTTGGGACACTATGTAAAGAATGGACAACTAAATGAAATAGATGCTTCTTTTTAATGCATTTTGTATACAATAAGCCTTCCAAAAGATAATTATAGAATATATATATATATATATATATATATATATATATATATATCCATATGTTTAAAATTCCATAGCAGAAGTGCCAAGTGCAGTCAATGGAAGTCAAAGGTTAGGTGAAAAACACTTGTTTTCTTATATACTACAATTCTCCTGCCTGTTGTATGTTTTTAGCGAATTGCCTGTTGTTTGCTAAGTTTCCTTGTAGACCTCTATAAAAGGCATGTCTCTTATTAGATTGTCAATTGACTAGTATTAAATTTCTGACTCCCAAAAGATTCCGTTGTGCCCTTTAGCTCGCATTCAGTATATACCATATTGTAAGGCTTTGCTGTTTGATCACTATCACAGATATCCAATTGTTGAAATCTAATGGCCTTTGGGAGATATCAGATGCCCTTTAAAAAAAGGTTTTAGCAAAGTCTTTGGGTAACTCTTTCCACTCCAGAGCTGCTTCTAGATGAGGAAAGAAGGAAGGAATAAAAAATTGATTTGTAAATACTCTTATGTTAATTCATTAACATTTTAAGGAAGGAAAAATTTTACATTTACTGTACATGCTAAATGGTTATTTTACAAATTTAATGCATTACACTAATATATTACATTTCATGATGACTGATAGTGATAGTCGAACATCGGCCTGGACTGTCCGCGAACAGGCGGGTCGGACTTTTAAAGAAGTCCGCCGTCCGCCTGTTCGCGGACACATTCAAATTCCCCGCCTCTAGGAAGTGAGCTCCCAGGATGAGAACCCCGCCAAGGGGGTGTCTACTTGCTGCGTCGCTTGGGTTGCATACGCCTAACTCCCCTCTCTCTTTACCATCTTCCTCCACAGGCGGTCGC
>CM070033.1:133609715-133630379 GCA_036250615.1 Ptychadena robeensis
GCCGCCGGTAAGTGAGCGCTGCGGGGCTCTGGGCTTTACATGTAGATCGCCTGTTTTCAATATGTAAATAATAATTTAAACAGTAAACTTGAGAAGGTTACATCATTGACCCGTTTTGCTCTTTTTAATATGGGGCTTTCTCGGGGGGATAATCCCAGGAAATAGAGCTTCTCTATAACAAAACAATATCCAGCCATATAAGATAAGTACCGTATTTTTCGGACTATAAGACACACCGGACCATAAGACGCACCATGCTTTTAGAGCAGGAAAAACAGAAAAAATGTGATATGTTCTAGTCAGTTGAATTTTTTTTCTTGCAGTACCCAATTTCAGCCACACAAATGGTGTCGCTAGAGAGCACACTTCAGGCAGAAGGGGAGGGGGAGTGGGGCATTCTGTACTCTTCTCTCCCTTCTTGCCAGGTGAGCTGCACAGGCTGAACAGGCAGGCATACATAGAAGCTGCTGGCTGGCCGCTTCAATATATGTCTCTGCTGTACTGCTTCTATCAGCAGGGCTCTGTTGGCAGAAAGAGTACAGTACAGATGAGGGATCAAGCTGTGGCTGCATCTCTCATCTGACAGCTCAGGAGAGCTGGCAAGAAGCCAAGGCGCAACCATGGGCACTATTTCCCCCAATTTTGGGGGTTAAAAAGTGTGTCTTATGGTCCAAAAAACACGTTATATAGTATATCACAAAAGTTGAATAAAACCCTGGTAATAGTTTACAATATCTTTTTTATGAGACAATACTCAAGATATGACACTTTGATACAATTTAAAGTAGTCATTGTACAGTTTTTATTAAAATGTTCCTTTCTCATTGACATAGCTCAACACACAGTCATTAGTGCCTAAACCTTTGACAACAAAAGAGAGTACACTTCTTAGAGAACATTTTTAAATTGTGCCCAATGTGACTAATTAGTTGTAATGTCTGAGGTGTGACTATGGAGCGGGTGGGTTAAATTTATTTATGGCTCTTACACTATCTCATATTGGGCGCTTGATATTCAGCATAGCACCTCGTGGCAAATAACTCTTTGAGGTTCAGAGAGATATCCTCTGCTATAAGAACAACACAGTTTGCTGAAGAAAAGTAGACTAAGGGCATGGTGACTTGTACGAAGAAATGTGTGTCTTGCCTATAGTCAAGCATGGTGGCGGGAGTGCCATAGTTTGGGTTTGCATGAGTGCTGCCAGCAATGGAAGGTGGAGGAGGTCTCTAAAATCAACCAACTCCATGATGTTGTCATAGAGGTTTGGAAAAGGACTTTAGGGGTGACCTTGGAAATTCTAGTAAACTCCATACCCAAGAGAGTTAAGTCAGTGCTAGAAAATACTGGTGGCCATACAACATATTGACATTTTTCACTAAGAATTATACCAGGTTTAGACATTAAAAGCAGTGTGTTCAGTTATTTTGAGGGGACAGCAAATTTCTAAAAGAACATATACCATATAAGTTTGCATTTATTCATTAAGAATAAAAAAAAAGTATAAAGTAAATGCTTAAAGATAACCCTTAAAGGGACTTCTAGGACACCCCTACCTATAGGAATGAGTCTCGTTGCTCCAATCACTCCCTCTGAACTTATATCCTGCTTTAGTGTGTGTGCCTCTATAAATACAGTGTGACAATGGGGCCCTTTATAGTACTTACTGCACGTGGATATATGTCACTTGGTTTAAGGACATTTACATTTTATTTAGGAATTATTTTAATATATTGAAATTTGTTATCATATATTCACATCCTTCTGTTTAAGATGTTGCTGCATTCATAGAAACAAAATGAGCAGCTTTCATAGTATCATAGTAATGAATACCGTATTAAAAAAAAGTAAGTACTCGAGTATTAGCAGAGTTTTTCAGCCCAAAAATTAGCTGTAAAAGCCCCCCTCAGCTTATACTCTGGTTGTTGTTGTCTGGTTGTTCGTGGTTGCTGCCTCCTAGGTGCCGGCAGCTGGGTGTTCTGGACCTGGGGGTAAACAATGGACGCGGTTTGTGATGCTTCCAAACAGTGGGTGGGCGCTATGGGTACGCACACGCCAACATGCCCAGAACTGCGGTTGCTGGGGCGGTACAGTCTAGACCCAGCCTTAAATTAAAATCTTCATACAAAATCTGCTTTCCTTAAAATAGACCTTTTTATAACCTAAAGCCCCCCCCCCCCCCATACACCACATACAATTACCATGCAATTTCTGTACAACCAACTTTTCTTCTACCAAAACCATGTAATAGGAGGACCTTTCTACACCTTCCAATCACTATGTATTCTATCAGGGAGGTCTACATAGTTGTTGGTAGGTCTCATGAAAGTTGTATGGAGGAATCTGAAGGTGTATGGGGGGCTTTAGGCTTCCTTGCTGCTCCTGCAAAAGTGATGAGTAAAATGCAGCTGTGTAAACTGCAATTTTGGGCGTCATTGGGCTTCCAACAGTCTGTCTTCAACAGAGTCTCCACAAGATTTGCAGTAGTATCAGAGCACACAAATAAACTTGCAGAGGAACACATACATATTGAACATGCATGGAAGTCTATTACTAACCCACAGCAGGACAGGTCAGGAAAGCAAGACTAAAAAAAAACATATTTTCCTACATGGGAATGGTTGTTACTGTTTCATGTGGACAGCTACACAAGTTGTCAAAAAGTCCAGAAACAGGTTTTTATAGGCTCTTTAGATGTGTACTGCTGTAAGAAACAGCACCAGCTAGAACAAAGAACTACAATTCTACACCTCCATATACAATGAATAGGTCTGCTTTAATGCACTTTCGAAAATATAGCCATATATGAAACAGCACTGCCACACTTTGACTGGGATAAGCCAAATTTTCTGTCTATAGCAAGAACATACAAAGGTAACCCACAAATGGTCACCACTTCGTATAAAGTCTCTAGTGTATATAGCCTATATTGTTTTGTAGTCCACCAACAGAACACATTTCCTTGTCTGTAAAAAAAAAAAAAAAAATACTGTAGTCCTTTTTGGCACTAGAGCTATGGCTATTTAAGCTGTTATGTCTATGTTTATTGGATCTGAGCAGTAATGATCGCTTTTCAGAGAAAGTAATAGTAGGTAATTAATTCATCATTTGACCTGTGTATTACCACCGACTTTTGGACCACCAGCATTTCCATGAATGAGTAGTTGAGCCAATTATGGGTTATTTTATCAGTTCTTTTAAATGCGTCCTTTAGAAGTGCAAATGCAGCAATAAATCTGACACAGATTACACTAAATAGTTCAGTTCCTTTAGCAAACATAATAAAATATACTCTGGATGGGCACCTGCTTCGCTGTTCCTTGCATGATTCATTTCACCAGTGTGCTTCAGAATTCACCTTTATATATATATATTAGAGATATTCTCAGAATTAACTTTAGTATTAGGTTTAATTTATTAGTCTTATAATTTACGGTAAAGAACATTTATTCTATTAAGCCATACATTGTCCTGGTATTATATGTTTACTATGTTGGTGCTAAGTGGTTTATGGTACTAAGTGGTGACCACTAACCAATAACTATTATTTAGGTCATGATGATTTATTTTATTTTGTATCCGGAACCACAAAAATAGCAACTGAAGTCTAAACCTGGCCGTACACGTATAGATGTCTGCTAGATCAATGGCTGCTTAGAGCGCTGACATCATGCCATGCATGCTGAAAGTTGTCGTTCGTGTGCCCATCCAACGCTGCCAACCCTGTCTTCAAGCAGGACCTGTCTTTGAGTCCCGCTCGGAGAATGGTCGGTCAAGCAGTCATGAGACATGTCCGTAAATTTTGCTCCATTTACATTGAACCTAAATCGGGCTCCTAAAGTGGTGCACCTTGATTCCCTTCTACTTGACGGCCTATCAGCAGTAGCATGGTGATGTCATTGCAACGTTACCACACTGAGTTTGAAAGGGTCATTGTTGCGTGTATGGTCATCTTAACTGTATCCAGTTAGATTTCTGTTGCTAACAGCTCTACCCTCTTGTGATCTCAATAGAATAGCATTTTGAATAACTGGGCTGCTTCTACATGCGCTACAATTCCCAAGCATTGAGCACAAGTTAATTAGCTGCCCTGGTGTAAATGGGTCCTTGTAAATCTTATAAAATCTAGTGTTATGAAAAAGGACAATATAGATATTATAAAATGGGCCAACTGTGTATTTTAACAGATGAAAAAGCAAGACCCAAAAAAGAACCAACCCCCCCCCCCCCAAAAAAAAAATGGTACCTAAAAAGATTGGGCTTTTAAGGCACTTTGTTTTATTTACACATTGATATATGTGTGACATGACAAAGCTCTGCTGCCCAATTAACAGCAGACATCACAACCCCGAGTATTTACATAAACCAAACAATTCTTTTAAAAAAATGCATGAAACATATGATTTAAAAAATTTTCAACATTTGTAAACTTCATGTGCATCGCAAATATATTCAATACTACAGTACATTTGGGGAAATTACGCTTCAAGAATGATGTAATGGAAAATGGAAGGAAGACTGCTGACTTTGTCTTGCTTATTTTATGAGGATTTTTAGCATGGCCTTTTGCCCCACCATAGCCCATGCTTGGTATTTTAATGACATGCTAAACGTCCTATGCATTTTTCTATATAAGATAACAGACTGATCTAGAGAAAGTCTGGGCTGGTACTATAATTTTTAAAATAAGGTTGAAATAAGGTTGAAAGATTTATAACCTATAGAAAGCCAAAAACATTGGATTACACATACATAAAGTAATCAAGATAGATAAATAACTACACAAGAGAGTAAAGCTGGGCATAGGTGTTTAGTTTCTTCACCAATTCTCTGGCAGATCAACTGTGTGTCATCATGCATGGCCAGTCATGCATTATGCAATAGTTCTAAAATGGTTCTAAAAAGTGTCCATAAATTCTTAGATCAATTTCATGGCCGAATTTAGCTTTTAAGCATTAGATTTGGGGCCGATTTTGATGCAGTTTGGCCGCCGTGAGCATGCTTTTGTTTCCAGTCTTTGGTGAACTACTAGAGCAATTCAAAGTAATGGGATCAGCCAGGAATTAACCCGCATGTCGCATCACCGTGTGATCCGACATGCAGGAGATTCCTGGGCCACTCAATTTTCGGTTAAGCGATCGCCTGGCGATTGGCGGGAGTGAGCACGGCGGCCCGTGTATGGCTCCCTTAACTCCCTGTTGAAAATATAATTATTGCTTCATATCTCAGGGAAAACTGGTTTATGGTGACTTTCCATTTTTTACAATTATTTGCAATAGGAAAGGTGCAAGCTTTTACTTTGCTCTGCTGGTTGCTAGTGCTCTCCTCTTTGACCCAGAGATCTGGGCTGTGTAGGTCATTGGTGTCTTAACATACAATTTAGATTGTAGGCACCAAGTTAATACAGTACACCAAATGAATAAAGCCGTGGAGATTTACCGGCCATTGTATTTGGTTTACCTTGCTAGGACCCAGTTGGACCCCCCCTTTGCCTCCTGAATTGTCATTATTCTTCATGACATAAAGTCAAGAATGTGCTGAAAACATTCTGCCGTTTTGGTTGACCAGTATAGCACTTGACAGTTGCTCTATATTTGTCGGCTGCACATCAATGATGCAACTCTCCTGGTACACCACATCCCAAAGGTAAACTATTGTATTCAGATCTGGAGACTGTGGAGGCCATTTTCACTCTCACTTTCATTAATGATTATAGCTTTCTGACATTGAGTGTGATCCTGCTGGAGGTAGCCACCAGTTACAAATGGCTGCAAAATTTCAGCAACAATAATCTGCTAGGGTATGAGATTTAAACTTTTGTACCATAACCACCTGCCCGAAATTTGAAATTCTAAAGCAAGGCAAAATTAATCCATGTGTTCATGTTGTTAATACCACATTCTCAATTGAGATTCATCAGACAAGCTACAGTTTGGATGTGCCCCAAAGCTCGGTCGGCCAGAGAACAGACATGTCCGTAAATCTCTGACCGATGCTCATCACTAAGCATGTGCTCAAAAAAAAGGTATTTTTACCCAGAGAACATCTGCTTACTGAATGTCCCCATGAAGGCCCCCATACACCTTACAATCTTACTATACAATTTCTGTACAATCAACTTTTCTTCTACCAAAACCATGCAACCTTTCTAATCCTTCTAATCACTGTGTATTCTATTAGGAGGCCACTATACTGCATAGTTGTTGGTAGATCTAAAGGAAATTGTATGGAGTGATCGAAAGGTGTATGAGGGGCTGCATTCTCTGCAAACTCTAGAGTTTATGCAATATATTAATTGGTATAAGGTTCATATTACAATAAACAAATACATTTCCTTCGAACTGGCAAAAATTCCAAAAACATATTTCTGTATGTGCCTCTAGCAAAGTATTTTTTTTTTCTTTCCGTAACCACACATAAAGCTACTGTCTTAAGCCAAAAGAGATGTTCAGAATACACTATGACATTGTTTCATACTTCATAATTGCTTACCCAACACAAAAAGGTGCCAAATTAAACAATGTCATCAGTAACAGAGGAATGTGATGGTATTTGATGGTATGTCTACTATTTCTCAAAACGGAAATACAGGGAGTGCAGAATTATTAGGCAAGTGGTATTTTTGAGGAATAATTTTATAACAAGCAACCATGTTCTCAATGAACCACAACAACCATTAATATATCAAAGCTTAATATTTTTTGGGAAGTAGTTTTTAGTTTGTTTTTAGTTTAAACTCGTATTAGGGGTATATCGTGTGGTGTGCAGGCGACTATTACTGTGCATAATTTATTAGCAACTTAACAAAAACTAATTTATACCCATTTCAATAATTTATTTTTAACCAGTGAAACCAATATAGACATCTCAACATTTCACAAATATACATGTCTGACAGTCAAAACTAAACAAAAACAAATCAGTGACAATATACGCCCCTTTCTTGCAAGGACACTCAAAGCGCCTGCCCATCATGGATTCTGATCAGTGTTTTGGATCTGTTCACCATCGACACTTGCGTGCAGCGCAACCCACAAGCCTCCCAGACACTGTTCAAGAGGTGTACTGTTTTTCTCTTGACATCACACACATTTGAGATTGACACATGTTCTCAATTGGGGTTCAGATCAGGGAACAAGGGCCATTCATTAGTTTTTCTTCGTTTAAATACATTTCTTGGCCAGCCACGCTGTGGAGTACTTGGACGCGTGGGATGGAGCATTGTCCCTGCATGAAAATCCTGTTTCCCTTGAAGGTGCAGACTATCTTTTCCTGTACCACTTGCTTAAAGAAGGTGTCTTGCCAGAAACTGGCAGTAAGACTGGGATTGAGCTTGACTCCATCCTCCAACTCCGAAACGAGCCCCACAAGCTCATCTTTATGATACCAGACCAACCACCAAGACAGTACTCCCACCTCCACCTTGCTGCTCTAAGTCGGACTGGAGCTCTCTGCCCGTAACCAATTCCAGCCACTTGCCCATCCATCTGGCCCCATCCAGACTCACTCTCATTTCATCTGTCCATAAACCTTAGAAAAATCAGTCTTGAGATATTTCTTGGCCCCGTCCTTGACGTTTTCAAGCTTGTGTGAATCTTGTCAGTGGTGGGTCGTATTTCAGCCTTTCTGTCTCTGGATATTGCACACCGTGTCTTTTGGCACTCCAGTGATGTTGCATTCAAAATAAGGCCCAACTGGTGGCAAGTGGCATCTTGACAGCTGCAACGCTTGACTTTTCCCAGTTCATGGGCAGTTATTTTGCCGCCTTTTGTTGGTCCACATGCTCTTGCACCCTGTTGACTATTTTGAATGAAACGCTTGATGTTCGATGATCACGCTTCGAAGACTTTTTGCAATTTTTAAGAGTGCTGCAGTCCTCTCAAGATATCCATTATTTTTTACTTTTCTAAGCCTGTCCAGTCCTCTTTTACCCTTTTTGCCAAGGAAAAGTTCCTAATAATTATGCACACCTCATAAGGGTGTTGATGTCATTTTAGACCACACCCCTTCTCATTACCGAGAGGCACTCACCTAATATGCTTTAATTTGGTAGTAGGCTTTCGAGCTATAACACTTAGTAGACAACATGCCTCAAGAGGAGATGTGGTCAAAATACTAATTTGCCTAATAATTCTGCACTCCCTGTAAAATGCATAGTGAGTGATCAAGCAAAAGAATAGAAGGTGATGTGTAGGTATACCACTGTTTTTATTTACTGATTACTCTATTATTTTATCATGTATAATGTAAAATCCATGCATTCAACAACAGCTGCAGAGCGGGTGCCATTTGATAGGGTACCATTTCTATTTAGTATTATATATAGTAAGAAGTATTTCTGTGAAGGTTCTCATTCATCCAGGCATTTTCTTGGGGTAAGGATTATGTTGGGGACGTGGGGGGCTGCTCATGGCATTCACCTGTATTTGCAGGTTGCATAGGAATCCTAAAGCTGGGCACCCACAGGTCGATCAAATGGTTAATCGATGTGCACCATTTTGCACATTGATTCCCATTCAATACTTTGAAGAAAGGGTTTTGTTGTTCGATTTCAGATCAATCAACCTGCAATTGATCACTGTGAATGATCGTTAGTCGATCGAACAGAAAATCGATCCTTGTGTGAGGGGCTGAAGTCTTCACAGCCTAGCATGTGCTGGGCTGGCTAGATCGGGCGGGAAATTTTAACAGATTACATGTGATTACAGAAAGCTGAAATTGTTGTACTGCCAGGGAGGTTAAACAACCATTTAGGATTGTTGAATACAAACCTTCATAGAAGTGATTGATGTAGCTCTCATTTTACATGCTTCAAAATTGCTATATATTTGTATTGACTTTCAGAAATGATAACTTTTCATGATGTATTTTACATTATTGATATTGTATAACATTTACATCCAAGACCTTGTAAGTTATATAATTGATACATTGGATGTCAAATAATGTAGGTAAGGCAATGTGTACATCAGGGAGACAAGATGTTTATCTATAGGCACTACCATTTACTCTGCCCTCATATACCATCTATACATTTACATTATACATCACCTTGGGTATCAATTGAGTCCAGTAATTGTCGGCCAATGGTTAAGTAAACCTTTGGAATTTCTGTGTTAGCTTTGTTGCATATAACTAATACAAAAGGTATTAGTAAATGGGAAAACGCACACACGTCAGTAAACCATGAAATAATATATTAAGTAAAGTAAAAAGTTATTTAATGTTTCAAAACCCTTGGGGGAAATCCTCTTTTTAATGGAACTATCCATTGCCAGGGTGAGTAACTTATGCCACACCAGCTGTTCCTGAATACTACCGTGTAAGCTGCCTCAGCCACATGTTGATAGAGTTCAGTAATGATTGGGATGCCAAAGATTTCCCATAACTGGGATATTGATTTTAAAGTTGAGATACACAACAGTTTTGTACAAGGAGGACTATTATGTCACTGTTTACTATTACACGCTGTCTGTCTGGAACAAAAGAATGGAAAATCAAAATTTTTACCAGGATTAGAGCAAAATAATTTGAAGCATCTGCCAAGTTACTTAATCCAGTCAGTGCGTTAGTTATGTATTTCATTTCTTTTTTTTCCTTTTCAAGGGATTGTCCATTTTAGTGACTTCCACCATTCAGACCCTACACACCCACTGGACAGGGTGTTTTCATTTACCTTTCCGGTTCCAAAAACTGACCTCACTCTCTAATGAAGTATACAATATGGATAGCATTAGAGAGATGCCTTTTTTAACTGAGTCAACCAGAATATGTGTGAGGAAAAGATTGAGGCACACAAGCCTTTCCTGTTTATTGGGATAATTTATCATGCAACTACAAACTCTTAGAAATCGCATCTCTGATCTGATCTTGGCTATAGAACCCAGATGTAGTAAACTACCAGAACATGGAGTTTATGGTCTGCCAGAGGCAAATTGGACATCTGGTGAAAGGTTGTTATGCTTGAAAAAATTATTTGTGCTTTCCAAGTATCTCTGTAATGTTTTCTATATATAAAATAATTAGTAATTGTAAAGCCTAATTGCATTCCTTGGCCAATGCCAGAATAATAATAAGAGATGTTTTAATTGAAGCAGTAAAGTTTTTCATTAATCTTTATTGAAAATAAACACAAACATATGAGAACAACAAAGATGGAGCAGGAAGGTTTAAGAGCTCACTTTTTCTCACCTGTGTGTAACAAAGCAAACTAGTAAATGATTCCACTAAAGGCTCATGTCTAGTGAGTTACATTTCAAAACACATGAAATACACATTTCAGCTAAGCAATTTAACAACCATCATATTTGAAAATTAGGCAAAATTTTTTTGAAAAAGTAGACCACCCTTTTGGTGGTTGGGAAGGATAATTTTTGATCATTGCCAAACAACCAGAGAACGAACGCGGCCTGTACATACAAACTCACATTCTGTTCTATGGAGAGTAGGAGGGCAAGTGAGTGACAACCCCCTGCATTCTTCCCCATAGAAGACCATCCTGGCCAAATAATCAACAACTACCCCCAACACTGTTAAAAAATATTTGGCTGGCATGATCATGATAGATCACTATGGTTATTATCGTGCATGAGCCATGACAGATATGTGCAAAGCACAAATGATATACCGTAAGTTACAGATAATTTAAATATTAATTCATAACATTTTAGAAAATGTATGTTATAAAGATCTATACAGAAGGAGGATGATATCATGCCCAGGTTTGAGACAGAACAGGAGTTTAATCATAACTATTCTCAATATAGGAGCCTTTATCACCTAAATGCACTAGGTTTTTTTTTAAAAGGGGGAGGTAAAATGAGCAAATAATAAAATATTCAGGTATATAAACCTCTTCACATGCTTCTCAGCCTTAACATTTATGTTAAAACATTTTTCCCTGGAACATAGCTTTTTAAAGCAAACATTTTTACACTTCAGCAAGGTCATCATTTTTTACTCCAGACCTTTCCATTTCCATGTGTACTCCATCAAATAAGGCTGTCTCATTTTATGAATCTGACCTCCAGTTACAGTTGGGATGTTATATGCAAAGGACCTGTGTCTCTGAGATTGATAATAAAAATTGTACGTCTACCTTTAATGAAGTAATGATGTGACTGTGACCAATCCATGTGGTAGAGCCCTGCTAGGGAATAGGTAATATAAGGCCCAGTATTCATGTGGGAGGAGTCTTCATCTTAGAGTGCCGCTGTGGTCTGGTCCTGAGAGGTGTGGACACAAGCCCCCATGGCAAACGGACACCACTGGTCCATAGGTCCAGGAAAACAGGAAGCCCTATCAGTCTGCGGCACCTGTAGAGAGGGGGCACCAGAGATGTTGCAGTGGAGGAGTTGCCAGAGTTGTGGACATTTTCTATTGGGTGCTGGGTTGTGGCCCAAGACCTGAACCTGTAGGGGCCACAGGCCCATGAGAGGGGAGCCCAGAGTGAAATTAGCACTCTTCCCTATGTAGACATACTGCAATGTCCCGCTCAGAACCTCAGGCTTCCCCCTTAGATGGCCGCATATGGAGGAAATAAGAATACAGCAGTGATCTCAATGGGTCAACTTCCATACTGCTGTGTAGTTCCACCCATTGACCAAAGCTTTGTAGTGCCAGAAAATAAAAATGAACATCTACCAGAGACACCTGCTACTATGATAACCTTCTTTGTTGGGAATTACATTCATTCTGAGGAGATTTCCTTTCACTTCTTCTTTCATTTCTTGTTCATTTGCACTGGGTTGCACAAGAAAATGCTACTTTACAAAACAGTATTTGAAACCAAATATTTAAAACCTAAGTGTCATTCCCCAACACAACTGCTTTCATTTCCAAAATGCAAATAAATAAAATAAAACTAAATGATTGAAACTTCCTTTTTTGTTTGAAGCAACTAAAATCTGAAATATTAGTAATTAATATTAGGTCTGGATTTCCCAAAAAGATACAAAATATCAACTTTCAAATCAAACAGCTTGGAGCATCTAAAACATGGCTTTTGCGTAAGCTGAACCGTTTAATGTATAATTCATAAAGCGAGCAGGTTCCAGAATATGCATGTTACATTAATTTTCAAGTAACACAGCACTGATCATCACTTATAGTCTAGTTTGATAAAGGGTGATGACTCTCCATGGATAGAGTACATCTGGAACAAAGAAAAGTCATGTTCTCTGATGAAAGTCATGTCCATCCATTCAGCACCGTGTAAACAATTCTTTTTAATGTAGCCCTAGTGACTCATTGCTCTGTCAGAGCCTAAAATGATGCAACTGCCATGGCTGATAATATGAATATGATCACAGTAGATGATAGCCATCTTAATTTGTTGGCTTTGTTCATGCAGGCTGACAAATAACAAGAGCTGCAAGGAAAATATGCTTCTTTCATTCAAAGGCATTAATTTGGGTTGTTGTGTTCACTGTGTGTTCATATCCAGGGCTCATTATTAACTTCTTTGTAATCATGATTTATTAATTAGTAAATAAATACAAAGGGTACAGGGCCCCTGTCTAAACTTGAAAGTTGCGGAAAATGTATTTTTGAACAAGCAGATTTAGAGTTGTATGTTTAGAGGAAGAAAAAACAGGTGTTTAAAATATAAAACAACTGTTTTCATCCTGCCATCAACCTTTATGATCCTCTATAATAAGAACAGTGGATAAATTCACCCAGGAATTCTACGTCTGGGGACATGTCTGGAGGATCTGCCATGTATCAGGTCAGCAACAGAAAAGCCCCAGAAAGTTCTGAGGAGCTAACATTTATAGACTCCCAGAGGGGTTGGCCTAAGGCCAGTAGTAGGGTAGATTAGGATTGATACACTAAAGCTAGCCATACACGCACCGAGCTGCGGCTGATTTTGCCGCCGACCGATGGGCATGCGCGCTCGCGGCCCTCGGTCGGCGGCTAAATCGGCCACAGATCGGGGCTGACCACACAGATCCATGTCGCCCCACAGCTCGGCCAACCAGAGAACAGACATGTACAATATTCTCTGGCTGATGCCAGCCGATGCCGTTAGTTTTAATGAAGACCGGCGCAAAGATGCGGTCAGCTCTGGAAAGCAGCGTGATGACATCATCACGCTGCTTTCCAGAGCTGATCTGACCTGCTCTGTTGGCCCCCACTTGGTACGTGTGTGGGGGCCTTTAGTGTGGAGTGGAGAGCGGGAAAAAGGAGACAGCTATCTGGACATGTACCCAACCTCATGTAGGTGAGGTGATGTCATCACGCACGGACAGCCGTGCAGAGAATTGGCCCTGGACCCTTTGTGTGCCGGCATGTGGTTTTCATGGGGACCGTCCAAAGTGATGAAATCGGTCTAAATTTACAGACGTCTATGCCCAGACGTCTATTCGACGTCAGACGAATTCGACGTCTATGCCCAGATTTAGACAGATGTGTTAGTTACATTAATGACTAGTAGTAGGGACATAAGATATAGTAGGTTCCATATTAACATTAAGGCATAAAACCTAGCTGCATCTAAGAAGCCCCTACTAAATATCCTCAGTTGAATCAAGTTAATTGTGACTATCTAGTAGTACGGTGACCTTTATGACAGAAATGTAAAAGGGTTATAATGGGTAAACTAAGATACCGGTTAGCCAGGTTTATATTGCCTCTGCACTAGTGATGGCCAAAAAGTTCGCCTGGCACACAATTTGCGGCGAACATAGCATGTTCACAGTTCGCAATGCCGGCAAACATTATGGGTGTTCGACCCGCCCCCTATACCTTAACATGGAGACAAAGTGTGACTCCTCACCCTATAGTCAGGTGGGACAGTACAGTCATTTTTCGCTCCTGGAGGACACCCCCCCCCCTTATAAAAGAAGCCCCCAAGCGGGCATTTTTACATTTATCCTGTGTCTGCAGTACAAGATAGATAGGGAGAGCTGCTGCTGATTGATGGATAGTTGAGCTACTTTGCTATTACAGTCCATCCAGGGATCTGTAGCTATAGCTAAGGTGTTCTGTTACATGTAGTTTATCATTACTGAGCCACAAAAGTCCTTCTCTGGGGGTGGAGTATGCCGTATTATGCATTGCAGAGAGATCTGACTAAATTTGATGCGCTGCAGAAGGTGCTGTCCGGTAACTTTTGGCAAAATCTTTAATTTCTTAAGAAAACAGCATTTTAAAAAATCCATATTTTTGGGGAAAAGTTGTGCAGGTGGTCGCATCCTTTTGACTTTTTTTATTGGCATTTTGGCTACAAATATGACCTGAAGGTTTAAGAAGTTCCCCCTCCATTAAAGTCAATGGAGGTTCGCCGTTCGCATGTTCGCGGCGGGTATTTGCAGAAGTTTGATTCGCCTGTTCACGAACAGCCGCAGCTGTAGCTCACTACTCTGCACCAACAAATTCATTAATAGATGTTGGGCCACTTAAAATGTTTCCTTTGGAACTCTGATTATGGTACATGTCTATGCATCTGCTTTGTTTAATTATAGACAAGATTATGTCCATACAAATAGCAATACTTTTTGTCTGTTATGTCTGGTTTAAACATTGTGACATCTGCAGATTTCTTTAAACGCTGTATAGTATCCCTTTGTCTGTGAGACGTTTTATGTCAAATATCTGTTCCCATAAATAAAATCTCTAAATAATGAGGTTTAAGCTTTTAAAAAATAATAGTTTATATACCATGGTCAAAAATGATATATCACAATAAATAATTTATATTATATGAAT
This sequence comes from Ptychadena robeensis, assembly GCA_036250615.1. Taxonomy (NCBI): domain Eukaryota; kingdom Metazoa; phylum Chordata; class Amphibia; order Anura; family Ptychadenidae; genus Ptychadena; species Ptychadena robeensis. Next base: position 133,624,422 of record CM070033.1, read on the forward strand.
GTTCAGCTAAAAGAAATGAATTAGAAGCATAGCATTAAAACATCTCTGCTGATATATTGCTTTTCCTGATTCCCCAATTTTCCACTTGTCAACCTGCTCCACTGGCATTCCCTAAAAATAAGGCACCCTTACATTTCTGCCTCAGGCTGGAATATAAGGCATCCCCCCGAAAATAAGGCACCCCTAAAGATACGTACTGTAACTCTGACGGGGGATCTGGGGGGGCAATCACAATGACACAGGAGGATCAAAAGGGGTTATTAAAATGGTAATCCCCCCCCCCTATGAGTCTACTATGCCCACCCTGATACCCCCTGTGTCATTTTAAGTGATTCTCCCACCTTGATACCCCTATGCCGTATGCTTCTTCATAGAAAAATAAGACATCCCCTGAAAATAAGATGTAGGGCATCTTTGGGAGCAAAAATGTATATAAGACACTATGTTATTTTCAGGGGAAACACAGTAGTTCAATTAAAACAGGAATGGGTGGCAAAGACCACATGTGATGGCAAGCCTACATGTAGACCAGTAAGCAGGCAGGAGATGAAGAAGTGACATTACTGAACCTGGAGGATGGATTTCGTGTTTAAACAGCGCATTACACCTACATGGCTAGTACAGTAGAGGTGACTAAATCACAAGACTGGCTGTACAGCTAAAAACATACTAAAACAAATGTGTGAAAAAGACATTATTTAAAAAACACTTAATAGGTCTTGTACATTGTTATGGATTAATGTTGGCCCATCCTTTTAATTGGCATTGTTTCAGATAACTAGGGGTTGCAGGCATTCATTTAAACTAACCTTCTTGAGGTTCTGCCACATTATTTCAGTTGTGTTAAAGTCTGGACCTTGACAGGGCCATCACAACATTTTTATTTTTTTATAGCCATTTTGCTGTAGATTTGTTGATGTAATCAGGATTATTGTCCTGTTTCATGACCCAATTTTGGTCCACAGATTGCCTTAATTCTTAAATACATGGGTATAAAGATGTGTTTTTAATCTCTAAAACCGCAATGACTGCACCATGCCCAGGTCTAGTGGATGCAAAAAAAGTCAAAATTCAGCATGAGGTTTGTGATTATTGGCATCCTTAACAAATGGATGTAATGTAATATGAGGACCTTTATAAACCTTCCAATCACTATGTATGCTATCAGGGAGGATACTATGCTACAATGATGGCGAACCACATAGTGCCAACATAGTCATTTACCCTGACAGACACACACTAATTACAGTGAGGTAAATGAGTATTTGATCCCCTGCAGATTTTGTAAGATTGACCTCTGATAAAGAAATCACCGGTCTTTGGGACGGTGAGGGGTACTGTGTGCATTCGAAAGAGGGAGAAGTGAATGAACAGCCCAGGGAGACAATAAGCAGCTGAGATCTGCAGTTCTCTCCTCTCCCCCTTATCTGCCTCTGTGCTGACTGACAGCTTGGGTGCCCACAGAGAGGGCTACGAGTGCCACCTACGGCACACATGCCATAGGTTAGCCATCACTGCTATACTACATAGTTGTTGGTAGATCTGATTGAAATTGTATGGAGTGATCAAAAGGTGTATGGGGGGCTTTACATGTAGCTTTTTCATTTTTTGTAGTGTGTCTGAGCATTGCACACTTTGGCTATGAATTAGGTTAGCTGAGATGCCTTCTAGCTGGAAGATGGACATTATATATACTATACAACTATATTATATTCCCCTTTCAAATTATCATTTTTGGATTTAAATGACATACTTCAGTTTATTAAGAATTAGTTGTATAATCCTTCCCTTAATGATGGGTAGAAACAATTACTTCTGTAAGTAACTGTAATTGCTGAATTTCCTCAGAACTATATTACCATGCACCTGAAGGTTTTAGACCAGCAAGCTGACCAAACCTCAAAAAGGCATTAATACTTGCTGATGGTCCACTTATCAAGTGGATTCAAATACTGATAACTACCTACTACTAAGTAGCTTAAATATAATTAAACTAGTTATGCTAGGCATACACATGCCGATAAGCGGACGATTTTTAATCTGACCGACGGGCGTGCGCACTCACGCCGTCGGTCAGGTTAAAAATTGGCCCCGAATCGGCATGTGCCCACATGGGTCGCCCCACAGCTCGGCCGGCCAGAGAACGGACATGTCCGATCTTCTCTGGCCGATGCAAGCCGAGGCAAGCCGATGCACACAAAGGGTGCCCGGCCGATAGAAGGGGCCCCATAATGCAATGGGATGCTAACGTGATGACGTCATCACGTTAGCATCTCGGCATACATCGGAGCAGGTCTGTCTGTATTTAATTTATCACACACTGTTTTATGCATTATCACTTTGTTGACTAAATGATAGCACATTGCAATATGCCATGACATGTTGTTTATTCAAAAAAATTTGCCAAAAAACAGATATATTTTTACTTTTATTATGCCTTGATACATACCATGTTCATTTAGGTATATTGAGTTTGAAAATTTCATCATTAGTTGAAATATTACCCTTATCACCTAAATACATCGCCAGACAAGAGAAAAAAACACAAAAGTATATGCAGGTTTTCTGGTCATGTTCTGCTGTTTCCAATGAACCAAAACACACTGAAAAAACTGACCTTTAAATTTAAGCTGCCTTCTCCATGTCACAAAGCAGTGTTGGCCCAAGCCAGGATTAAAGAGAATTTCTGGGAAGTCAAGAATATGCAGGAACAAAAAATGTGCTTTATAAATGACAGGCCAACAGAAAAGCATTTATTAACAGTTGGTTGAGAGCAAATGTATCCCACCCTCTTTTGTGGCCCAGCCAAGTGTGACCCTTTACTTCATATGGCAGTCTGGGGAGATGCACAACTGAAACCTGTCTATAGGGTTTAACCTGTAGGCTGGGAACAAGAAAATCTCTGTTTTCTCAGTATTTAATTTCGGCCAAAGAGCCCTAACGTGAGACACTAAATTTCATAGCAAAGGCCAGATCAGAATGGGAGTATTTGTGCTATTTGTGTCCAGTGCTGGTTGGAAGGAAATCAAGATTCTTGTTTTGTTCCCACTGGTTTAACTCTCATCTTCTGCTTGTTCTTAAGGAAATAAATATGGTTTGGAGCACTCTCCAGGGCTAGGAAGCATGAAGGTCTCTGAGATGAGCTGGTGGGAAAGCTCTTTCAACTGTACAAATATAAATTGTTGTTAGTATGTATTTCATAGTGAATACAAAGATAGCAACATAAACCATACAAGTGATACAAGTATGTCAAGTCATTAGACAGAAGATAGGCTCAACTTTCAATTGCTCCAGAACATTGCATGCCTTAGTTGAGGGTCTTTTACTGACCTATGTACTTTATACTTTATTTTGTTAAGCAAACAGGCATATAATAAAAACTATAAGTTAAAATACCCTTTTGGAATGTGATTGCACTCTACAAGAAACTTCAACTGTTCACATAAAGCTCATAAGAAAGTAAATTCCTACAATTGTTCCTTATGTATGACCTAACATTTCATGGTGTGGGGCTTTGTAATATAACAAATTTGAAACATTCCTAAAACTTCACAAATTTAAATGTAAATTAAAATTTTGTTACAAATATCATGTTTTGCAAATATTCATCAGGTGGTACATATGCCTACAGCAATGAATGTTCCTGCAGGTTTCCTCTGAGTAGCAAGGTCATGAGGCTAGGGCCACCATGCCACATGTCAAGTGAAACTGTCCTTTACTTATATGACTGCTGTTGGAGCTACTATCCCCAGAACCCAAGGGATTGCTTTACTCTCACCACTTACAAGTTCTCTCTATAAACACAACCATACATTTTTTTCTGTTTGCTCGGGTGTTACCTTATTACTGTAAAGCTACAACCTCACCACTCATAAGGAATGCCTTATGGAATTATCACATTTGTCTTTCATGGAATCCCTCATTGCCCAACTTTACAACACTCACCACAAATAAATCTATTTATGGGCACCTCGGTTACTCTTTTTGGACACGCAAGTCTTCATAGGCCTACTTGACTAATATTGTATAATTTGCACACACATGTATCTTATCTGACTGAGGCTTAGGCTGCACTGCATTTTGTTACTGCGGGCGAGCAGTGGGTTTCGGCTGTGTGTTTTTTTTTTATTAGCCCATTGATGTCCATTGATGGCATAAAAACTGTGAAAAAAATGCACCCAATCCTGGGACGCGGTTGTTTCTGTGGAGTCTGCTCTATTGTGGACAATGAGACTGGTTTGTGCACTTCTGAAAAACATGCCACTCCCAAACACACGTAGTGGAGCCTCAGCCTGACTGTTCTACTCTTAAATGGTGATGGCTGAACATTGGCTATGTCCGTTCGGGAACAGGCAGATCAGACTTTTAGAAAAGTCTGATGTCCGCCTGTTTGTGGAGAATTTAAAATTTGCAAAAGTATGTCACTGTTGTCACTTCCAGTACCTGGAACGCACAGCTCCTTATTCTGATTTGTGACGTCACTGACATCACTTCTAATTTTTAAAGCTGATTTCTCACTAGAGATTGAGGTCTCTAGTAAGAAAATTCTTCCTCTGGCTGGATCTTTTTGCACCTGATCCAGCCGGCAGAAGGATAATAAACTACTTCTAGCTGCCTTGTGGACAGTTCGGCTATCACTACTCGCTAAATACACTTTGACGTCCACACACAATCTTCCCTTTTTTCTGTATTCTACTCTTCTTTTACTTAAGCTCCTACAAGGTTAAGCAATTGTCATTGTACCTACAAATAAGATGTTTTCTACATTTGTCAACCTTTTTCTTTCTTTTTGCTGTATTGGCTGTTTTCGGATATCTAAACCTGATCATTAATGCAAATGTTTGAGCATTGTACTTCCTATAGGTTCAGCTATTGTTTTTTTCTGTAAAAGTTTCCTTAGTAAATAGTTTTGAAAAAATGGGCCTCACTATTCGTGTTCTTGTGCTGATCACACTCCTTCCAGATCCAGGTCATCAGGCTTTTGCCTTTAAGGGGGCATTCACACCAGCATCTGACAATTGCAGACAGCTGAAAAGCACATAAGCCGGGAAAGATGCAACATGAGGTGTAAAAGAGATGAAGAAAAAGTAGAGCTTGAAGAACATGAGCAATTTAAAAAAGCTGCTCAGCTGTGACTACCACCCACAAAAAAGGGTTTCTTTGCCACACCCTGTTAAAAGTAATACACATTAGTAATTTTTAAAGCTGGGCTTCAGGAAGATATAAAGGGTATCTGTTTATGGAGTTCTGAATTCAATAAATACTTAAATATCATTTTAAAGCAAACTGAATAGTTCACATGTTCATATATGACATGGTACTAGATTGTAAGCATGATCGTGCAGGATCCTCTATTCCTCCTGTGTCATAGCCTGTAGCTGTGTGTTATCTTGTGTTGTCTCAACTCTAATTTATTGTACAGCACTGCGTAATATGTTGGCGCTATATAATTAGATGATAATAATTATAATTGCCACATTCTTGCTGCAAATTTTAGACTTGAATGGAGAAGGAGACAATAATTGTGCTGCAGCAGAATAAACATATTTATAGTGAGATATATAGATAGAATAATCAATCTGCTGTTTCTCTTTTAACTTTCCAGTCACAGGTTGGGAGAAAGATTGGAAGTGTCACTGAACTGCAGAAGAAAATCAGGGTTTTTCTTCTACCCTGACAAATTTATTTGTGGGTAAGTCTCCACTTAGGGCTAGGAATAGGTCATATGCCCATTTTCTTCTTTAGGAATAACACATCAAAGATGCGTCCAATGCTTATTTAATGCATTCATTAACATGTCTATACATGGGGCATGTCACTGAGCTGACACGTCTGTGTGATCATGTACTTTGCAAAGTATTGGATGCCTTAGGGCCTAGGTGCCCAACCTGAGGCCCAGGGGCCACATGCGGCCCTTTGGGCGTTGTTTGGCGGCCCCCCTTAGTTCTCCACTGAAAA
>CM070033.1:133630479-133654891 GCA_036250615.1 Ptychadena robeensis
CATTTTAACATAGACAACCAATGTTAACATTCACACTGTATGTGATGCATTTTTTATTTATTTTTCCTGAATTTTTCATTCTTTTGTTCAAAAACGCAAACGCAGATGTAATTTCAAAAACGCATGCATTTTTGCATATATGCAGAAACGCATGCCTATAAAAAAGCATGCCTTTAAAAACGCATATAGTGTGAAAGGGCCCTTACAGATGCTATAAAAGACTAGCCCGAAGTAAATGGGCATCTATGAATTTCACCTGTGTATGTTACTTAAAAGTAAATACCAACTGAACCCAGACACATCTGTTCACATTTAATGGGCACTTGGTCCCAGTTGAACTCGAGGATGTCTAGTGACAACCTTTAAACTTAAGTAAGAGCAGTAAACCAAAGGTAGAGCTATAAACTCATTTCTTGTACAAGAAATTGTACAAGAGATGTATGGAAGGGGTATCTTTTGGAACCATATAAGTATAGACTAGTGTTTTCTAAACTGGTGTGACAGGGTTGTTAGGCTGCCAGGCCTCTGCCATGGCTTGCACTTACAGGCACACACCCATTTCAATCCGTTCTTCCATTGTGGCCATGCTTTTTGGCTGACCATTTGGACCAACAGATAGGTCCTAAGGGATTTTTCCTCTGGGGTCCCATTCTGCTTCTATCTAATTAGAGCTCTTTCTGAATGCCTTTCTGCGGTTGATCCCGCTCAAAGACAGGTCTGTCATGCAGGTAACGGAATCAGGCACCTAATGTGGTGTGCCTTGATTAAGGTCCTATCATTGGGTGCCCCAGTGTAGCGCAGTAACATTATTGTGATGTCACTACGCGACACTTGAACAGGTCATCTCATCTAACGCCAGTTGGGTTGTTGATGGGGACCTTTACTGAAGGCAGGAGCCAAGATCCACAACAAAAGACATCCCTTATATAAAAGCAATATACCAAAATGCTTTGCAAAGTCTTTTCATATTGAATTGCTTTGAGTAACATATTGCAGGTTTCTGTTGCTATATTAGGAACAGTAAGAGTTACTTCTGTTGTTTACATCATGTGTAAATAAATTGTCTAAAAGTAAAATTGAAAACCCTAAAGTCAACAATTTATTACAGAGAATGAAAGACTATATATGTACGCTTTGAATTTGGAAGCAAAAAATAGCCACATTTCAAACTGAAGGGCTTTAATGCTATTTACTTACCTATTTAATTATGTGCAGGACAAATATTCACTATACTGTATAAGCAAATTAGGGAACTCAAGCACACATAGTAGAGTTTATTATTTCCTGCAGTGTAGTAAACATCATTATAGACAAGTTGAATGAAACTTGTATTTACACAGAACACAGTGTTTGTATGGAAATATGTCTAGCTGTATATGTTTCAGATCTATGTAATGGTTATTTCTGGAACTGAAAGAGGCCTCGCTAATTCATTCAAGCAATACTGTAATTTTTTTAAATGAATGACAGCTTTATAAAATTATGACTATTAAATGGGTTAGAATGAGGGAAAGGAACTTTTTCACTGCTAATAAGGAGTTATGATGCATTATCCTAGGAAAAGTTCTCCTTCAACATTGGAATTAGAAACCTTTACATCTTTGAGTGCAAAATTCATGCCTCATTCCTACAAAGCAATTCTAATTATTATATCTATATTTATAGACAGGGGTGCACATAAGTGGTACTCTGGTACTCAAAAGGGGCCAAAAACTAGCTATGCGTACCTGCATTATTGTTACTAAGCTCATATGCGTACTAACAACTTGGAGGCACTTTATGTCACTTGGATAACTGCAGGGAAATGTGAATTACTATGAAAGGTTGCAGTTAGGGGTGTGAATAATAATAATAATAAAAAAGAGTGGTCTTCTAAGGGTGTTGGAGATCTGGAGGATGAAAGTCAGAGTATATGTAATGTAAAATATGACAAGAGAAAAGCACTGTGTGACAGCTGGAATATGACTATGAAAGGTTGTCATTTGGACTGCTAGTAGTCTCAGGGGTTAGTTACTTACTCAGAAAATTTCAGGGTTGTACTACTGAGGTATGAGATCTGGGGTTTCAAATGTGTTGTACTGTGAGAGCTACATGTGACCTAAAGCCAGCTCGTGACCTGTGGATGAAGACAGCTAATCAGAGGCTCAATCATGGAACAGTGAGGTCCATCTGCAGAAGAATCTACCATGCAGTATGGGGTAAGTACCAAACACCATCTCCTGGTACTCATCTAAGGAGCTCGATTAAAAAGTTATGTGCACCCCTGTTTATAGGAACTTAACATGTTGCATAATCCAGTATTCCAAGCTGCACTATACTGTACTATGAAAAGGTCGAAGTTATTGAGAAACATTATTAGCTACCATTTATTTCTTTAATATTTGACTAACAAATCATTCTCAGGCACACTAGCTGTATATATTTACCAGTAGTATATGGGTTCCTGGAGGGAAATGAAAGTTTTGAATGAAGAAGGAGAAGTGAAACTGACATAGAGCAGCACTGTCTCCAGGTTAAAGTAGGTATTAAAGGTAACTTTGTTATACAGTATCTCACAAAAGTGAGTACGCCCCTAACCTTTAGTTTATAATATTTTTTCATTGGACAACACTGAAGATATGACACTTTGCATCCAATGTAAAGTAGGTAGCTAACAGCTTGTATAACAGTGTAAATTATTGTCCCCTAAAAATTTCTCAGCCGGGTTTTGGGGTTTTCCCTAAAAATAACCTCTAATATGATTTTCAGAATCAACTTTATATCCCTACGTGAATAATTAGCCCTAGTTACAGTCCTTAAAATTATTTATAAAAAAATTGTTCAAGCAGCTAAAACAGTTAAATCAGTTGGCAATACATTGCAGCAGGACAGATAGACTCCTCACCAAGGAAAATGGACAAGCTTAAAGAATTTGACTCAAAAGGAGAGTTATGATGTGCTGTAATCTTAAAACGTTTATAATTTGGTTATGTTCCCACCTGGCTATTCTAATCGTGGCGCGGAGCTGCAGGAGATATAGCACCCATTGTTCTTCAGCTGACTCCCGCGTTTCGAATCACGGTTCAGTGATTTTAGCTGGAAAGTGGGGGGGGCAGAACATCTTGCCCCTCTCCGCCTGATGGCGCCCATAGATAATGAATGGGTATGGTTAAAATGACAAGCAATTTTAACCTTGCCCATTCAGGTCTATGACTGCAATCATGGGGCGATCACCGCCCACGGCCCTCTATCAGAACGGTGTTTTCAGAACCACCTGCAGCCATGTTTGCAGAACCACCTTAGTTGTAGTTGGCACCAGCCCATTGAACTAAATAGAGGCAATCAGCCGCACGCGATTAAAAGCGCGTCGGCCCCGTGGCTGATGGCCTATGTGGGAACATAGCCTTTGTTTTTAATTAGGAAACAGCATAGATGTTAATTAATTTAGAGTTGCCACCATAAAAGGAAAGAAGGGAATTCATGGCCCTGTACATCTGTCTAAAGGCCCCCACACACTCACCGAGTGGGGGCCAACAGAGCTGCTAAGATCAGCTCGGGACTGCAGCATGATGACGTCATCACTCTGCAGTCCCGAGCTGACTGCATCGGCAGGCACCCTTTGTGTGTCGGCGGTTACCTTCAATGAAGACACCGGTCTTCATTGAAAGTAATGGCATTGGCTGGCATCGGCCAGAGAATTTCGGACATGTCCGTTCTCTGGCCAGCCTAGCTGTGGGGTGACAGGGATCTGTTGCCCCATGTGGGCACCCACGATCGGCGGCCGATTTTGCCGCCAACAGCCACGAGCGCGCACGCCAGTGAATGGTATGTGTATGGCAGGCTTTAGAAAGGATTTTCGTTACAATGGAAATTGTAAGTAGGGATCACAAGTTTACCTGCCAGAGAGATTATTTTGTCTGATTGTCCTTTTCTAACTCACTGACTAGAATCATTTGACCATGTGTCCCTTTGTGTCATGTGTATGGTAGAACAGGATTCTCAGTATCAGCCATATAATTAATAATCTGACTGGATTGATCATGTGCTTCTCCATAAATTCTCTGGAAGGAGAATCTTTCCAAGAACTCCTACTGATAAAAAGTTTGGGAAATCCCCCCAATGCCAACAAAATGAAAATAGATATATTGTAGGTTGAAAGATGTAGACGTGATAGACCCAAGTGCGTATAAAAGTCTGCAGCAAAACAAAAACAATAATGTGTGCTAATTGACACCACTGCCCTAACTGATCAAGTCACCACTCTGCACCCCTTGCTTCTATAGGTCACTGTCCAATGAAAAGCACTGCACTACTAGATAGCTATATTAGTTTACACCAAAATCCATCCTTCTCCAAAATCCTGCTCTCCAATTTAAAACAATACATGGACTTACATTGGCTTAATGTATATATCTATTTTAGGTTAGTTTTTTTTAGTAAATACATAAATAAAACATTAATTTAATTTATATACGTTTTCAGATATTTAAGTAAATTTATTTTCCTAATTTTTAAAGCAGCGTTTTAAAATTATAATTGAAAACTGAAAGCAGCCCTGTGTGCCCATGGGAAGCCAGACAGCAGGATCATACACAGGCATAAGTGGCTCTTGACTAAGCAGGTGAGAATACTGTATTATTTCACATCTACAACTGGTACAGTCAAGAGACAGACATCTGCTTCCTCTTCAATGCCAAAGTACTTATATTTCAATAGTTTCCTCCTTTCTTCTCTGTACACATAGCGTGTTTCCTTTTCAATTGAAATATAATTTTGAAACTGAAATAGTAATGTGAGTAAACAGACAAACAATGGCTGTCATGCAGCAGCTGTTAGAAATGAATGCAAGGTGCTGCTGCTAAAACAAAGAGAGCAGTCAAACATCAGAGCTATCATTAGTAACCCCTTAGCTGCCACTCGTTCAATAACCCCCAAACAACCTTCATGAATAGAAAAGTTTCAAAAATCTGATGTTTGCATTTAGTTATAAAAAATTTGATGCATCCTACTTTTAAATGAAATTGTATTTGTAATGTTATAAAATTTTTTTATGTATTTATTAATTTCACAAATGCCCATCCTATCCACCTCTATATGCAAATAAAAGGTTATACATATGGGGTGTCTAGGTATATAGTGATTTAAAATACTTAACTACCGTACTTTATAATGGAGTTGGTAGAAAACATCTTTTCTAATAACTCTATTGACTGAGCTACCTCTTCTTCGAAAATTTACTTTTGTGAAGGGGTTGCTCAAGGTGCCAGTGTCTCTGGAAAGGGAACCCCTTATAATAACCTCCCAATAATTCAGGCTGAGACCAATATACTTTCATTATGTACCCCTAAACATGTCATGCGGCCAATGTAAAGCAAAGTACAAAAAAATTACAGTTGAACAATCTGTTAAGTAATCTTTTTCTTCAAGACCTTTAGCTAGCCCTTCTTAGTTGTCAAACTTTTTCCCCCATGTTGCTCAGAGTACATAAGCTTGGATTTTAAGTTAGCTGTGTATGACCTTTGCAGTGCTCTTCAGACCTGCACTTGTATGTACTCTTGCACAGAATATCTGTATATCACAGCATAACACATCAGTGTATGGTAATAAACATAACTGTGGTGCTATGCAGTGTGCTTTAAAAAATGTTGTGCATGTTGTAATTACAGTAAGTCCAGCACATGCAAAAAGATGAGGACCAGACGATTTGGGGGTGGACTGCCAGCGATTTGCTGGGGGCTTGCCCTTGGTTTAGGGTGGTAGCAACATGCCTTATTCATTTGCATTACTTACTAGTATTGAGTGAAAATATTTGAAATTTGAATATATTCGACGTATATACGACATTCGAGAATTCGCAATATTTCGCGAATGTGTGCTCGTATATTCGCAATGGCAGATATTCGTCATATTATGCTTCAACATTGTTTAGCGGCATACATCGTGCATATGTGTGTGCATTGCCCAGGCATGCCGATTTGACAACAAAAAATTATCTGTCCCATTAAGTAGAATAGGAAAATTTTCGATTCAAATATTCCTATCTCTACTTATAAAAAGACTTATCTTGGGGAATCATTTTAATAATTAATAATTTGAGAAATTTACAATATTATATATTAAACTGAACCATACATAGTTTCTCAAATGTTCAGTTTAATAGGACATTGTCACAAAGGTAAAATAAAAGAACAAGTAAAAGCACATACAAATAAATTCTTTTTTTTTGTTTAGAGTTTTTTCAAACCCATGAAGAGTCAATTCTGGCACAGCTCCCTCTCATCTTTTATGTAGCTACCAGGAGGAGAAGGAAAAGCAAATCCCTTTTTAATGTATTTCATATATCTGCATTGCATTAGTATTACCATTAACAGAAGAGGTGTATCATTTTTAACACCCTTCTGCTCTATGAAACAACATTGTTTTTAGCAACAATGGTGATCTAAAGCAATTATATCTGTCTTGATCTCCGTCTGTCTGCAGACTATGAACAAATTTCTTCTAACACTGGTTATCAGTGATGCATTTTTTGACAAGCTGACTTTATGAGTTGATTGCAAAACTCCTGAACATGTTATCATTACTAAAATTGCTGCAGATGTAGAAAAGGGTTGTGGGAAGCATGCTCTGGAATTTGTCATTTTTGCATAAATTAAGTTAAAATTTGAAGTCAAAACTTAATATTTAGAAATATTTACTTTAAAGTAATTTATGCAAAAACTATTTCTTTTCTTTTAGTATACCCTCAACCATCCTCTACATCAAAAACAATTTTAGTGATGATACAATGCTCAGGGGCAACTAAACAAATTCTAAAAAGAAAATTCGACCATCTCTAGCGGTCAGTAAAGGATGGAACCCCTTACAATTTGTTGGAAGTGGAGAATGGTTATAATAAGCAGGAGCCACAGCAGCCCGGGAAACCACTGGGTGCTCCTGTCTGCGAGCACCTGCAGACTTGTGCAGGCGCTCACAGGTCATTTAAATAATGACCCAATGGCAGTTATTTTGGGCGAAAGCCTGAAAAGTGATCATAAGGTGTAAGGCATAAATGACCTAAGGTCATTTACTGGGTGGTTAACAAATGCTTGTGTAAACGAGTGATGTCTGTTGAGGCTGCTGGCATTGTTGGCGCCCAGCAGGAGTCAGGGTTTTTTGCAGGTTTTTAAAATTGAATATTTTAAAGGTAAATAACATACATATGTTAAATGCTTCATTAACCATATTGGAGTTTTCTTATTTAAGACCAATATCACACAATTTCTGTTTTTACATATAAAAGGTAACACATGTTGAGCTTGCCTGTTTACAAAAAGGTCAGGAGATGTAAAGAGGCCTAAATGAATAGTCCAATGAATAGTGGCCTAAATGAATAGTCCAAACCTTGATGTGTACTGGCATCAAAGATGTATAGGATTAAAGATTTTAAAGGCTATTACCAATTGAGGACACAATTACTATATTGTATAGTGAACTACACTACAAAAAGTAGGACCAAATGGGTCATGACAATAGGAAATGGGTCATATCATTGTGAAATGAGTCACAGCATTTAATAATGTAGCATTACTTGGTTTAAATACCCATTTTGAGGTATAGCCTTGAGGCTACTACAGAAGTGAAAAAACATTACTTGACCTGTTCTTGCACAACAATCAATCCCCAAAATGCCCCTGACATATGTCAAGCACTGTAAACAGACTCTCCATGAAAACCTCATGAAGATAGTACATGAAATATTGAAAATACAGATTCTACTGCTTGCACTACACTCTTCATAACTAGAGATGGTCGAATTTTTTTTCAAAAATTCGACCATTTTGCCGGTTTCGACTTAATTGCAAAGCCCCTGAGCATGGTATCATCACCAGGGTTGGGGGTATACTACAAAAAAGAAAGTAAGTCTCTAACACAAATCGTTTTTTCACAAATTAAGTTCAAAGTCAAGTAAAAAAATCGAAAATCGGAATTTCGACTTTAACTTTGAACTTAATTTATGCACAAACTACATGTGCTAGAGCAAAACTTATTTTTTTCAAATGTTCCTCCAACCCTTCTCTACATCTCCAGCAAGTTTGGTGATGATACAATTTTCAGGGGCTTTGCAATAAGCTCACAAAGTTTGCAAGTCGAAAAATTCGACCATCTCTATTCATAACTAAATAAACTAAAGTTAAAGTTAAGATTATTTATAAGAAACATATTTTCAGAAGGTGTGTATATGGATTTGGAGTGTTTGGACGGATGCCTGCCAAGTATAAAGGTTACATTTTTATGATAGTATAAATTGCCTTACTCAAAATAAATAAATCCATAAAACAAAAACTCCATTCTATGAACATCTAAAAAGTATTTTGTTTGACTTAGACCAAATTCCACCCCTAAATTCTCTTATGCATCTGGCAGCAACAAGTGTGTCCGTGCGTCTGGTAACAGCAAGCAATGGGAGCAGACAGACCAAATGCCAATACAAGATTTGTGTGAGCGGTTTCAAGTGATATATATTCATTTCTTATTGACAGAATTCCACCAACATCTGCAACACAGAAGTTACAAAAATAACCTGCGAGACCTATTCAAAGGACATAACACTTCCCAGCAGCAGGATGGGGTGCTCAGGGAATATAATTTTCAGTCCATTTCATTTGGCATTGTTGTCAGTTTTTATCAAGTTTCTGTTTTTCTACAATTTGTTGGCTTTCTTACTTCTTTACATTACAATGTTTCTTACCATGGTCATTTTGCTTATTCCATTATAAATAAACTGGGAACTTTCATACCTAGAGCATTTGCCAGATGCCTGGTTAGTGTAGTATCTGCAGCGGAAATGAAAAGATTCCTACTAAGCTACGCAGTATAATGTAGGGAAACTGCAAAGGTATTAGCAAGCTTTGAATGTATTACTCACTTCTTAGAATAAAATAAAAAATGTAATTCTAGGTACAATAAAGGAACAAATATCAATAGTAATAATAATCATAACTTCAGATATCAGCTACATACATATGTGAAATATAGATTATTTGTGTAAACGAAATAAAAGAAACTAACTATAAGATATATTGGTATGTAATGTGTTTTATCAAAAGCAGCATATATTGGCTTATGCATATATAAATTGGTGCCAGAAGTTTATTCAAAAGGGTCAAAATACCTACGTTTGAAAGAACAGAGCCAGGAAAATAGCATTGTTTACACATCAGTTATCAGCAATCTACTTTTTCTGTCTGATGCTGATTGTGGATTAGTTGTGTCTGCCTCAGTCTGAAGGGAGAGCTACAAGCTGTTGCCTCATGCTGATCTGCTGAGAAAGCATCATACCTGAGAGACTCTTAAGCTATGCATACATGGTTAGATTTTAGTACAATCGATTTTCTATTCGATTTTAGATCTGATCTTTTCATCAGACACCGATCGTAATCGAATCCAAATATGTACCACATGAAAGAGTCATATATAAATATGTTCATCGAATACAATCGACCCGACGAACGAACAAAATGATTTGAGTTCGATCGTTGTACAATCGGCAAAAATTTTCCAACATGTCTGATTACTTTTCGATCGATGTTTTGATCAGTATCGAACAATTTTCGCAGATAGAACCATGTGTGCAGTATGCGATTTAAGTTCGTTCGATGTAAACGTTGATAGTTTTAGGTCGTTCGAATGCTAAAATCGAACCGTGTATGCCTAGCTTTAGATTTCTTCCCCCTTTTTCAGGTTTGGAACACCTTCCTTGTTCTTTTGCTGTACTGATATCAGACAAACTGCATTATATATTTGTTCTTATGATGTTAGATGCATATTATAGGAGTTTTCTCTGTTTGTATTATGAGACCCCCTACGTGTCTGTCACACCTAATGGCTGGACAGTGATTTTGAATCTTCCAGTTCGCTCAGTGTTTGGGTTTGTCCCAACAGCTCGGTCAGCGGGCATCAGATACACTAGCGGAAAGCTGTAGTGATTGTCTAACTTGCTGCAGCATTTCCAGGGTTTTGCCACCGCCCTGTTCACATCACAGTCATGTGGAAGGGGGTGGGGCCATAGACCTCCATATTAATGGAGGTGCATCGGGTTTCTAGCCCACACAGCAGGTGTCATTAATGACGCCAGCTGTGTGGACAGGGGTGGGGGGAGGGCGGGAATTGTGTGCTTTGTTTAAAAAGGCTTGGTACGGGCAGTGCGCTAGGGAGGTTCAGACCATTTCTCCTGACACTAACAGTATAGGCATGCCAGTATTGTCCCAACTGCTGTTATACTATTATACTATACTATACTATACTAATCACTGTAATGTATGTGTATTGAGGAAAAGTGTTTGCTTTAGTAGCAAGTGCACTTTAGGTATTTATTCATCTCTAACAATACGGACTGTCAAGATGACTGTGAGATGAACATTTATGTGATTAGATTATCATATTATATTCTCACTGGGATTTCATGTGGGGGGGGGGGGAGTGTCTCAATGTCCGAATGCGCTACCCCCACGGCCACTCGGGGCATTGGCTTCCTGCCAGCTCTCGACTCTCCCATCTGTACTGTATAATTGCCTATGTCAGCATAGGGCCCTGCTGGCATAAGCAATGCAGAGAGGCATAGATAAACTGCCATCTATCCCTCTCTCCCTCCGTGGAAACAGCAATCACTCTGCAGCTCCCACAGACAGCCAGAGAGGAGATTTTTTTCTGGTTTTCCTGCCCTAAAAACTGGGTGCGTCTTATAGTCTGAAAATTACGGTATATATGTTTGTTAAGTATTCTTAATAAATTCTCAATAGTGATGGCCGAACTGCCCGCAAGGCGGACAGTTCGGCCGCAAACAAGCATGTTCGCCCTCCTTCCCGCCGGCGGACAGTACGGGTGTTCGACCCGCCCTGTCCGCCGGCGTGAAGGAGCCCTCTATTCTTCCTCCGGTGGGATCATACGCAGCGAGATCCCGCCGCAGGAAGAATGTTTCCACTGAAGACCGGGTAGAGAACCCGGTCTTTCAGTGGAAAGCCGGCTCGCACACCCGGATATGACGTCAGTGACGTCACATCCGGAAAGCACACCAGGAACTATGCGTTCCAGGTGCCGGATGTGACGTCACTGACGTCACATCCGGGTTTTCAGATTCTAATTCCCCGCCTAGCAGCGGGGAATTTGAATCTGTCCACAAACGTGCGGACGGCGGACTTTTTTAAAAGTCCGCTCCGCCCGTCCGCGGACGAACATGGCCGAGGTTCGGCCATCACTAATTCTCAATGATCTGCTGATGAAGAAAGCATCATGCCTGAGAGGCTCTTACCTTTCTAATCACTAATCATTTTGGTTTTTAGATAAAAGACATGAAACCTTACAGAAAACCTAGAAGAGGAAATTTAAAAAGTAGGTCTATCATCCCTGTACATTTTGCCATGCTTGGATAAAAGCTTCCTCTCCACCTACTTTCTTCTTCTTAAATTCTTTAGACAGATGAAACCCATCAAACAAGACCACCTAAAGCCCCCCATACACGTTCAGATTTTTCGTCCGAATTTTGCCCAACCGAACAACGGGATCGGGAGATTAATCGATCGGGAGATTAATCGGATTCGGAATTAGGGACTACTTCGGACCTGTCCGTAAATTTTGGTCAATCTGCTGTTAATAAATAGTGTTAGGCTGATCGATCGTGATAATTCGAATTCCGATTTTTCGTGCCAGCCGACCGACCGACCATAATATTTTAGGTGAAAATCGGGTGACACGATCGGACGAAAAATCGGTCGGGAGAATAATCGGAAAGTGTATGGGGGGCTTTAGAGATTCATTTCAACCTGGGAATAGGTGCCTAATAGAACAGATCAGCCACCAAGAACTGCACGGGAAACGGTTTCCAACATTTTAAGGAATAAAAAAAAAAATCTAGAGCATGTGAATAGTCAATATAGTCATTAGTCAATAATATAGTGCACAAAGGTACCTTTCTTGCCATATCTCACACAAAACAGGGCTTACTGGAGAAAAAGTAGGAATAAAAAGGCACCATTTAGTGATCATATTAACCGCCCTAGCGTTAGGGGCGGCAGCACCTCTTCCAGCTCTCCAACTGCTACTATCGCACTGGACGAGGTGCTGCCGTCCAGTACAATGCGGGGCTCTGGGAGAGCGCATACTCACACTGTCCTGTGTCCCCTTCATGCGACATGGCTGCTCGGCTGCTCGTGTCTTCCTCCCCCCGCTCCGAGTGACATGATGACGTCACTCGGGGAGGCGGCGGGAGATTTGTACAGTAAATAGAATGAAAGCAGTTTTCTATGTAGAAAACTGCTTTCAAACTCCCCCTATGTACTAAATATCGCCAGAATAAAGTCCCTGATGCCCCAGATGTGCCCATTTGCAGTAACCCTTTCTTCCCTGGTGTGATTTTATCACACCAGGTTAGAGAGGGTTAAGTGCAAATGGGAACATCTGGGGCACCAGAGACTTTTTATTTTGGCGATATTTAGTACATAGCAGCATAGTTTTGTGTCCATCATTATTTTTCTTAAATTTTTTTTTTTATTTTACATAATTGTTTGTTTCAAACATTATTATAGTCAGGATGTCTATTGGACCCTTGTACGGACAGATTTTGGGAAGTTACATGCCTACAACATAAAGAAAAATTTACCATTGAAGTCTATGGTGCACTTTTGGTACAGAAATCTGAAAATCAGCAGTGCGCTAGGGAGGTTAACTCCCCCCCCCCCAAAACGCACACATAAAAACAGCAGTAGTCAGGGACAGTAATATTAAAGTCCTTTTGAACACTTATGGTCAGTGACAGTAAATATGAATCTCATCTCTTTTGTTGTTGGTCAGTGTCAGTAATAAATAACCCATCGCTTTCATTAGTGGTCAGTGATAATAACCCACCCCCTTTTTTTTACTTAAAAAAAGGAAAAAAATTATCATCCATCCTGATCCATCCTTTCCCTGGTGGCCATTGGTGAACATGTTCAACTCCCCCCCATTGTTGATCATTTATCCCTAACTCCCCTTTCATTAGTAGTCAGTGGTGATGGCTGAACTTCATCCAGGTCCGTCCACGAACAGGCAGACTAGACTTTTAAAAAAGTCAGGCGTCTGCCTTTTCGTAAGAAGATTCACATTGCCTGCCCGTTTGTGGGGAATTTGAATAGAAAAAAAATGCACAGTTCCCGGTTTAGATATCCGGACAAGCCAGTTTCTAGAGAAAACTGGCTGGATCTTTCTGCTCCTGATCCGGCCAGCAGAAGAATAGTAACTTTCTTCCTGCCAGTGAACAGGGCGGGTCGAACACCTGTACTGTTCGCTGGGACAAGAAAAGTGAACGTTATGTTCACCACCTTGCGGACAGTTTTGCCATCACTAGTAGTGAGTGGTTGCAAAAATTACTCAGTATTTCCTTTTTTCATAAAACTCTTTTTCCTGACTTAGGCAATGTTTCCACAGCACATTTGGATGTGCTGCTTTAATGCACCCGCCTCAATGCAGGGGTCGCATGAGGACACTTTAGGGAAGTGTTTCTAAGGCAGTGCCATGGGTATTTCCAGTGTGTTTCTGATGAGCCCAATGCATTCCCTACGGGTGCGTTAACTTGGGTAGCGTTGCATTAATGTAAAAAAAAAACAAATGCATCCCTGCAGCCCATGTGGGAACACATTCATTAAAAGTCATATTGATGCCATAGAAACGTTAGGCATGCCACTTTTTTTAGCACTTCAAATTTACAAAAAAAATAAAAATAAATAACCAGTGTTTCAATCCTTTATTGTTTTCAGTATATTGTTATTGGTTTTTAAAAATTTTGAGAACAAATACTCTGTAACAAAATGTATAAACTTAAGCGAGAGCAATAAAAAAAAAAACAGTGTCAAATTGAAACTAGGTGTGTCTATCGAAATAAATGTTTTTTCTAATAGTGGCAGAACTGAGTAGGTGAAGCTCATTCCAATCACAAACAACCCAACACATACAACATCAACTGTCATTGGCTCCAAGGTGATTCAATATTGAATCTTTTGCATTAGTTGTAACTATTGTTGTATGGTAAGCCGCCCTTTAAACCAATGATAATTTCCATTTAAACTAATAATATCATGTTGCTTGACATTGCAGAGGTGGCATCTTTGGAATGGCTTCACTCAAGCCTGAACAGACGCCCATTAACTATTACCGGAGATCTAGTCATAGGTAAAGCATTCATGTGACAAAACTAGTTCAAATGATGGAGTTCGCTAAGTTTTATCCTGACCTCTACAACCTCTAGGCCAGTCTAGATCCTTATCTGCTTCCCATTATTTAACAATAGTTATGCTTTAAAACTTTTATTGGAGGTAGGCTTTGGAAGAAATATCGCTGTAACCACTGATTGTATATTTTATTAACTAGTCAGTTTAACTTTCCCTTAAAGGATTTTCTTAAGGTTAAGGTTTTCTTAAAGCATATCAAAACCCAAGAACAAAAATCTGTTGCCGCCTATTATGGTGATTCATTTATTTTCACCTAGTGACCTGTCCACCTTTATTCTACTGTAACCATTCTACATTCATCTTACTCTATGGAGAAGCACTGTAGGCCCTCTTGGACTCCAGAATTGCTAGGCAGGGCATTTGTCCTTCCATTTGTGCTAACCAGTTTAAGCAGTAAATACATTTTTATGTTTTAAATATAAAATGTTAAATATTGTCACTGTCAGCATTAAATGGTCGATCTCATCCACCCTCTTACCTTAAAATTAGCTTGATACCAATAGTTTTACTTAAAAATACCAAATAAAAAAATGTTCATGTGTATGTGGTAAAAGTGAGGCATTTTACATATTTTGTCATTGTCTTTGTGTTTTTACTTTTCAGTAAAAGCTGCCCAGGCAATCGCAGCGGAGTGCACTCAGCCGTGCTCTTCTGTTCTCCCCCTGGCTCTATACACAGCGCCGGTGTCAATTAGATGCAGTCCGCGTGTGCAGGTAAAAGTGACACCCCCTCCATTAACAATGGAGGTCTACGGTGCCACTCCTTTCTGCGTCATTGATGACGACAATGACTTGGGGCCGGAAGAACTCTGTGAGCCTGCAGTGACGCAGAAACGCTGCAGGCTCACAGAGATCCCAGCAGTTTGATCAAGTTTGACCGCCCAGGAGGTTAAACACTGATTTAAGGCTTGTTTCCACTATACGTCAGACTCCCTCCGCTGAGCGTATTGCTTGGCCGGGATACCGACGGAGCACATAGACTTTACCTACTTGGGGGATGCTGTGTTAAGACTACAACTACGTTCAGCCTTGCATCGGCGGAACGGCTTGGCGCAGTGAAGACACAGCATCCGCCGATCAGGTAAGTGAATGTGCTCCATTGGGACCACCCACCGACGTATAGTGGAAACAAAATTGATCATAAAATTTAAATTATTTACTTTATTTTATTCAAATGCAGCAGACCAGACCACTAGTGATTGAGGAACTGTATGCCTGGCAGACAGTTTGTGGCAAACATCGAGTGTTCGCGGTCTGCCAAAAAGGCAGACTCTTCCGATGTTCTTTTGCCCCCCAAAGATGAAAATGGAGGCAAACTTTGACCCCTCCCTTAGGTGAAAGAGAAAAGCGAAGTGGCTATTTTCTGTACTGGACAGAGAGCAACTGGAGAGCAACACCTCTTTGTATAATTTGTACAGATTTTTTGGTAAGTTTAACCAGTGAACCCCCTCTGGCATGACACTGTCCAGGTGGTTGCACCTTTTTTATTGGCATTGTGGCTACAAATATGACCTAAAGGTTTGAGACTTTCACTTTCAATTGAAATCAATTTGGTTCACCAGGAACATGCAAAGATCAGGTATTTGCAGTTCCATTCGCCTGGCCGCAGCTGATGTTCCTCCATCACTACAGACCACTAAGGGACACAGGTTTCACATCTGCTATCTAGAGATCACAAGAAAACAATACGGCTCTTCTCTATTCTCTGTATTATTTTTTTTTGTGGGAAATTGCATTACTTTACATATATTTGTTTTAGTATTCACATCTAAACTTCCCAAGCTTAACCAATATCAACACTACCTTCAATTAAATCCTTCTAAAAATGACAATGAAAAACTACAAGCAATACACGTCACATGACAGACTTAGAAAATTTTTTTTTTTTCGAGCCAACACATCCCAAACCTTTCTTTTTGTTTTCTCTTTTTTTATTGAATATTTTTCACACAATTTAAAACAAGGAAAGAGATTACAGTTCCTTGAAAAGAAACAAATGAACATATTTTCAACTATTGGCAAGTTGGCAAAGTATAGTTACATAGATAATTTGTCCGCAGGAGTGTTGGCCTAAGTTGGGTCCTAATATTACACCTGAGACTTTACATCCGATGGAGATACTGGGCTTCTTCCATAAACAAACCAACATAAATAAACATAAACAAATAAAAACATATAACAGTAATATGAGGAATTTGGTTTTTGAAGGAGTGGTATAAACAATTATTCTCGAAAGATAATTCTATTTCTCGTCCCAAACCATAGCGTGCCCAGTTTCACTGAGATTACACCATAGAGGCTCACTTCCGGGGGGGAGGGAGAGGGGATGGCCTTATAGCCCCGCAGAGAAGTATTCATGCGGCATTAACCCCCCCAAGTGGTTCCGAAACATGCATTATTGGATACCACGTTAGGAGTGGAGGGAAAACCTGAGGAATCAGTGTTCACGCTTTGTCTTGGGGGGGCAGGGTGGACTGGATGAATTTCTTCCACCTTCGGAAAAGAACTTGGGTTTACCTCCCGTAACCTAAGGTGCTCTGCTCCAGATAGTGGCACCGTAGGGGGATTGGGACGGGACAAGCATTGTGCATAATGCACGGCGTGGCAGGTCAAAAGGGGACAAAGTTGCGGCCATTGTGAAAGCGCAGGACCTTAATCACTCCCCCCCCCGATGACGTTCTTTGTCGTTAGTACGAAAAGAGTAACAACATATGTTATTTAAACCAAGACCTGCCCATTATCGGCGGAATATTACAAAGCACGTCTTGCCAGAACAAAGCAAATGGACCGGGCATTCCAGAGACCAATGTTCCCTTTTGCGTGCAATTAGTCCAATTTTGGGACACAGGGGGCCACCGAGCGCGAAAAAAAATCTGCGTGCCCATCACCGTTGTGATGGGGAAAATCCCAGGTTACGGCGCGTTGAAAGATCTTAAATGGGGTTTCCCCCCAAATTTCGGATGTGATTAGTTTTAAACCACCAGACAGATAGCCTGCTAAGGAAAGATTGTTGTGAGATCATCTTCCGGGAATGTCCTGGTCCATGGAAGAGGCAGCCAGGGCCTCCGGGGGAAGCAACGAGTATGTGTTAGTAAGCGTTTATAGCATTGGGATATAGTTACCACCCGTGTTGTCAGATGAGTCAATTGGTGCCCTCCAAAGGGCATCATGAGGGGTGAAGACCAGTGAGCGCAAAGAAGCTGACAAATGGCACATAGTAGAAGCAATCTACCAGGGGAATTGCATATTGGCCTGGCATATCAGAGAAGGTAAGTAGGGTATAAGCAGGAAGTGTAAACTATCTTGGACAACGGGTTAATGCCCCTTTTGGCCCCCGGTCTATAGAGAGTACGGTTTTCACCATGACAAATTGTGAGTTGGATGCCCGCTAGTGGCAAGTTGAGCGGTTACTCGATACGGAAGTGAAGCATTTTCCTCACCTCCCTCAGGCTACTACCGTGTCCCTAAGAGAAACATTATATTTGGTCGGTAAAGGTAGTTTTACTGGGGCGGAAATGAGGAGGCACAACCAGGTCCCAAGGTCCTAAGGCCGATTCTTATTCCCGGTTGGAAACACGTCGAGGAATTCTGGATCCAGTCAGCCACTCACTGTGATCAAGCAGGCCAAATTGTATAGGCCGTATATTCCGGCAGGGCTAAAGCCCCCTGGGGACTTAGGGCGAGTCAGTTTGATGTAGCTACTCGAGCTTGCCCCCCTTCCCAGAGGAATTTGCTAAAAGCACTTGAGTAAAACTTTACATCCGTATGTCGCAGGAGGGAGGGTGGTTGGAGGGGGGTATAAGCAGGTTTGGAAACGGCTGGGACATTTTAGGAGGTGAGCGCTCCCAAAATAGTGGGGACAGGGGGAGAGAAGTCCACATTAATCCCGTTCCTTTTATAATAGCTTGAATAAGCGGTGGAAAGTTGAGGGTATAAGTGACGAAGGAGTTTTCCCTATCTGTATTTACCTGATAACGTAATTGTGTTGTCAGATAGTGGGAATGGGGTAGAGGAGGGCCAGTTCCCCGTCTGTGGAGTCAAAAAAGGGTTAATAACTAACTCTTGAGTTCATTATTGAAGTCTTTCAATATCTGCGTAAATAGGCAGGTCAGTAGTCGGGTCAGAGTGGAATATAAGGCAACAATCGTCCGCGAACATAGCTGGCGCAACAAGCTTTCCGCCCCTATAGGGCAAAGCCGTTAAGGAGGGGGTCCGATAGAATTTTACGGGATTAAGGGCTTTCAAAGGCGAGGGGGAAAGACGGACGGGGAGCCCCTACCTCGGTCTCTCTTCCAGAAAGGGCAGCACTTCCTTCCCTCACGCCTACTGGCTCCCCTATCATCGGTCGGGATCCTGGGAATGTGCCCCGCGGGTGGCGCACGTTTCGTCTCGGTGCCTCCGCGTCCCACGCTTTATGTTGGGCCCGACTTCGCAAGTTCGTTGCCCGCTCCGAAAGGGTTGGGCGATGGGACGGGGGGAGGGCGGCGAAAAAACTTGCCGTGTGCCCTGCTGAAGACCCAAAGGAAGTGAAATACCCTGTATTGCAATTAGGGCCGTCGGGCCGAATACAGTTGGAGGGCAAATTGTAGGGAAGGGGCCCCCTAAATTTCCAGTTCTTGCCAATACCTTAAAAGCCTTGGAGTTTTGGATTATCGCAAATGCCCTTTTTCGCGCGTATAATTGGATAGGATAACAAATGTTCCTGATAGAGTGCATTTTAGTCATGCTCACAGGGCCGCATCACCTTCATGCATGTTGGATACAGCCGTTCTCACCTTTAACCAAAACCGGCCTGGAAGCTGGATGCACCCGATTGGGCATAAATGCAGCCAGTTCTGTCTGCCATGGATCTAGACAGGATTTAGCATTCAACGTTGAGACAGGGAGATCGGACGATATGAACCCCCCCCAGGATACGTAGGGTCCTTGGTCTTTTTGGGGATGAGTTGAAAATGGGGGCTTAGGATAATGCATGTAGGGGGAAAATAGGGGCCCAATCCAAAGGACCTCCGCCGGAAGGACGGACAACAAGGGGTGGGCTATTTGGCCTGCAGTATTTTGAAACAGTTTCCCCCGGCACGCCAATCCGGGGCCGGGACGACTTCGCATTAAGGGAGAGATTTGATACTTGGTGATGTCTTTCCTGGCGTTAATAGGGGAGTTGAGTGCCTCCGCTGTGGTCCTGAGGCGTGGGAGGAGAACTTGAGATAAGAAAGTCCTCTCCCTCCGTTCAAGCCTATCCGTGTATTTCCCATCAAGTGTTGTATAAAATTTAGAAAAGAGTTGCATTTACAGTCTCGGGTCACGTATGGACTACCCCCTCCTCCTCCCAGGGACCAGTGGACAACCCGTCAGGGTAGTCATGTCCTCAATAGGCTTGCCAAGAGGCGCCCGCGCTTTATTGCCAAAAAGCGTTACTTAAAGTTGAGGTGGGGCATCTTGCAAGGGTGGGTCCTTGAGTTGGAGCCAAAGCTCGAAGTTATTTCTTGCCTACGTGCAAAATTATCTCTTTTAATCTTCGGACGGAGAGGTATTTCAGGAAGAAGTTGTGCCTCCCTACGGTCTTGCTAGCTGTCAAGTATTGAGTCGTATCAGACGTTTTTGGTGGGGTGCAGCGTTAAGTCAATAAATTTACCGAAGAAACGGCCTGCCAACTTCCCCAAAACAAGGGAGGGGTTTGGTATGGTTGTAGAGCATTAGTGGAAACAAACTAGATCCTTCCCAGCCTGTACTAATACCTAAGTTTAAAAGTTATGAGTAAGAAGGTAAGGTTAGGGCCCCTCCAGGTCTGTGGTACTTGGGAGTCTTCCTGGGCACGTGCGGCATTACTAGCGTGATCGGGGCAATGGTAGAGGCACCAAGCGTCTTTTCAATGGATGTCTCGGTTTGTGGCAGGTTCAATAGGGAGGGGGACACAAAAAAATTTGCCAAGCGCAGCTAAAGAGCCATGCGCCATGGGACCACAACGTGTATCCATTGTCCTAGGGTGTCCAATTTTCCCGATGTCAGTCAGGTGATTGGCGTGGGTCAAAAGGATTCTAAAATTTATTGGTGGTGGCGATGTCCGGTGGGTCAGTTGTCTCCTAGGGGTGATCGGGTCAGATTTCCCTGTCTTCTGTCGGGTGTATCGGCGTGTAAAGTTCCCCACATTGATTACGCAATCGGAATGGTCAAATGGAGCCCATCCTGTCAACGGGCTGGGAAAAAGGGGGTGTTGGGGAGTTAGGGGCATAAATATTAAAGATGGAATACGAAGTGTGTAACATCCTGATGTCAAACACGTATCCTCTGCCGCCTTGAAAGGACCGCAGGGAGAGTGAGTGATACTTGCAGGGGGCGAATTAAATAAGGTAAGCACACCAGCCTTTCTACCCCTCAGGCGGGGAGCCGCGGACTTCGGCCCACCCACCATTCGTCAGTAGGGAAAATCATCATTCTAAGAGTGGCTCCTGTAAAGAGGGCTATGTCGGTTTTAGTTGAGGAGATGGTCTTAGTATCTGGGGTTCCTCTTTGAGGGTGTGCGGAGACCCTTAAAACAGTTTCCAAGTGATTTACTCTCATGGTCTCCACAGCGACCCGACAAGAGGGGGCTTCAGTGCGGAGCAGACCTAATATTTAAAGGTAGAGGGTATATGGGTATAGCAATCACGGGACACATAGGGACAGAGATGAGCATTTCAAATACAACCCCTTCTAAAGATAAACAATAAGGGACCTGAATAGTACAATACAACAACAAAAACAAAAACAAACACCATACAGTGGTCTGGCAGGGCGAATGAAGGCCCTTGGAAGTGACAACACCAAAACATGAAAAATAACAATACCAGTTAGTGGACTTCTCTTTTTTCCCACGCATAAGCCGTTGCGTGGAAAGATGGTAGTAATGGCACCACAAGGGAGAGATATGTGCAGAAGTCATTGGAATAATTAGAAATGAAAAAGGAGAATTGGCCGTCTCTAATCTCAGGAGAAATTAGGAACACAGAATTAGCCATCTATAATCTTGGGTCACTGGCCTTCTACAGTTCTGAGTTTTTGTGCTTGGATGAAGGGCCCACGGGGGGTCGGGTCAGTTGAAAGTTCTTTGAGGTGCCGTACTTTAGCCAAAAAAATTGCAGGAGTCGCCGGGGTACGGCATGGGTAAAGCGAAACGGTTTTAGAAACCAAGAACGAGCATACTTTTGATGTAACTCCCTGCGTTTTGGGCAAACCTCTGCCGACTACGTCGAAACATTAAAAAATATTATGGCCTTGCATAGGACAGAGTCTTAGTTTGGCGGTGACGGCTATGAGGATGTCAGCTGTATGAGATAAGTTAAGATAACGCACGATGACGCTATTGGGATCACCGTTACTTTGAGGTTGCGGCGGTCCCCAAGCGATGGGACACGGCTTCAAACCATGCATTGTCGTAAGTGATTCAAGTGTACCCGGTCAAGTGCGAGAAGTCATGCAATTTTTAGTAGGGCGGACAGACTCGGGGGTACCAGTAATTTCTTCCAGTTGATTACGGTCTTGATCTGTTTGCAAGTCATCATTTTTACCTCAGCGGTCCACTGTGAGCTTGGATATGGTCATTTTCAGCGGGTAAGCGCAGCAAGAGAGTATTCAAGAGTGGGAGATCCTCGTCTCTGACTCTAGAGGAGGTAGGAAGGTCAAGCTCCTGCTGGACTTCACGTAGTGTCCTTGAGATAGCAGTGTCAACTGCCTGCTGAATAGTAGGAATAAGGATCCGGGCGACAGCTTGAGCGATCTTAACAACCACTGCATCATCATCCTCCTCCGTGTCTGACTGCGATCGAGTTGGCGCCATCTTTGATCTCCTTAAGCACGGTGTGGAGGGACTGCTGCGGGCGGCGCGGCGTGTCCGTGTCCTTGGTGAGGTCAAGTAACGATCCATCAGGGGTGTCCCACTTGGTGAGGGGTAACAGAGCCGGATTTTCTTTTCTTTTGGAATTTAAATGCCGTTTTTTCCCTCCGCTGGCGCAAGCTTCCCTAAGCGGCTACACACGCATGGGGCGCCGGAACCGGAAGCCTCCCAAACCTTTTCACATTTTTTCATGCATCCTCTGGCTTGAGAGGTTAACTTGTATTGCTGGATGACACTGTTTACCAGCTTCTTCCATCGTGCCAAGGGGGGGGGGGGGGGGGGGGGGGGGGAGTATTATGGTTTTAGTGAAGGACAATCTTTTTTGGGCATCGAATAGCAGTATTTGAACCAGCAGTCTCTGCACACTTAAGAGTATAAATTCCTCAACATCACTAAAAAGGCATACTTTAGGAGTGTATGGTATGGCAATCGAAATCAAACTAGAGATGAAGGAGACTACAGATCCTGAACCACAGGACACTCCCACATTATATGAAAGTAGGTACCAGTCACAGAGTGGCATCTAAAACATTTAGAATCCGACTTGGTTCATCTTTAATAATCGTACTCAGCATAATATATACTATGGAAACATTTCAACTGTACCAATGTATCCTGGGCCAAAATCACTTGCAAGAGATGGGATAGGAATTTATAGAGGACCAATGAGTTGCGGTCATATCGGGTATATCTGACTCCCAACGTTGTATGGTCTTAGATAAGCTAACATTGGGAAGAGAAACAGTTATAAATGCATATTAGAAAAGAGATTAGTTTTGTGTCCTCTTTCAATAAGCATTCCAAACAGGATTCCTGTAAGGAAACCTCGAAACTCCACAACTGGATGCTTACTGCATACCTGACAGGAAGAACATTATATGCAGCCTGGATTCCAGTGAACGATATTACAGTGTTACCCTGTTCAGTAATGTGAAATGCTGCCATTTTTTAATCATGGTAAGCAACATTGCCTAGGTACCTAATATTCTTTGCAATAATATGCTTAGTAAGTTCTTCTGTTTTAATTATATTATGTTTAACCGTAGAGACATCAGCATACATTTTTAAAAGTGCTGACTGTTCAAGTAGCTTGAAACCGAGCCACTGCCCTTTTTTTATTAAGAAAAGCTAGTTGAGGTGGTTTAGCCATGTTATTCTTAGAAGACTCTAGCAGGAAATGTCCCAAGCACACCATGCACACCAGGCTGGGAGGAAGAGGCAAACTAAAGACCAGGTGTAGGGAGTTGTCTATCCAAACTAGGTGAGCATCATGTGCAGAGACTAGTGATAAGTGGCATAGGCAATATTCAAATTCACGATATTTCGCAAATAGATCTACTAATATTCGAATCGATATTCGCGAATATTTGCAATTCAAGTGTATGGCTATGCATTTCGAAAATATAATCGCAATCCATAGCCATAAGCTTCCCAATGCATAATATTGTGAATATTCGAAATTGCGAATATCCTCCATATTGCCTAAATTTGCGAATTCTGTGTGTAGAATGTGTAGAAGTGGCCAGAGGTGGAAAGAAATACAAATAGATTACATTGTAACCTGTTTGTATGTTATGTAATACTTTAGGAAGAAAAAAAGGAAATAACGTTACTCCCAAGGAGGTTAAATGTGCTAAAATAAAATAGGGACCATTTACTAAGCAATTTGAAGATTTGATCACTACATGGTAGGTACAATTATGCATTTCCATACTAGTTGGCCTCATGCTTAATCGACTATTCTATGGGGAGCTTTGGTTTTAATAGAATATTTACTTGGTACAATAATTCTAAAAATATTGATACATTCATACCAAATTAAAATCCTGACAGACCTGATCATGACATGAACTATTAATGAATAGTAGAATAGTACTAGAAAAGTAGTTAGACATAGTTATTAAGTAACATTCTTGTTTATTAAAGGGACTTGATAAATCCCAGTTTTAGTTCTTTTATCTACCCTACTTTGTCATTAAGGCCAGTGTGTACTACGGTCACTGGGTCATCCATAGACTTACCCAAAACCCTTTTTATATCTGATCTGCAATATGCTGAACCTAATAACACAGAGAAGACAGACTGTTCAACATTCGTAGACTTGGCAATGCCTTAAGCCATCTGTCATTCTAATAATAGTAGTTTCTACCACCATTGCCTGTCTGGCCTTCACTCTAATCCTATTTTCATTGCAATATTCATTCCCATACAGTCCTACTCCAGCATAAAAAACCCTGAACATACAGTAGATCCAAAGCCCCATAGTCTTATTTATTTGTATAATCAAATAAAAAGTTGTTAGAATTAAGAATACTATATATATA
>CM070033.1:133654943-133672923 GCA_036250615.1 Ptychadena robeensis
AGAGAGAGAGAGAGAGAGAGAGAGAGAGAGAGAGCACTATATTAAATAGGGTTAAAATAAATTCCTTGCAGGCAAATATGAAAGGGATGGAAAGGAATGCAAATGGAAATTTAAAAAGAGTGACCTAGAATAGTAACCTTTACATATAAATTTACTTGCCAAATTCCCTAAAGGACCATGTTATCTTACATTTAATCTGGAAAATCATTTTCTGCACCTTCATCTTTTATGACATTGTAGAACCAATGGTCTTTTCATTAAACATAATAAATATATTTCATACTTGTGGTATATTAAATATCATAATCCTCAGTGACTGACATGCAGGTAAATGACTGATAGGACAGCTTAGTGGGGCATTTAGATTATATTACCATGTCAGTACTCCTCGTGACCTTGGGCCTTCTATGCTACTAAACATGGCTTCAAGCATTACATTTATTGAAGCATCAAGCTAGTGGAAGGTTTGAGAACTCATAAATATTAGAAAGGTAAGATTTTTTTTCAAGTTTTTTTTTCAAGTTTTGGAACTTCCATGCCAATTGCCTTGCAATGCTGCATTTTGCATAGAAAGGCGACTAGAGTTAGTGCTTGTTTCCACTATAGGTCGATCCCGATGGAGCACATATACCCGTTCGGCAGATGCTGTGTTT
Source organism: Ptychadena robeensis (assembly GCA_036250615.1). NCBI lineage: Eukaryota > Metazoa > Chordata > Amphibia > Anura > Ptychadenidae > Ptychadena > Ptychadena robeensis. Next base: position 133,655,597 of record CM070033.1, read on the forward strand.
AGACATCCGCCAATGCAGTGGCTCGACATACTCGACTACGCTCAGCCTTGCATCAGTGGAACGGCTCAGCGCAGTGAAAACACAGCATCCACTGGCGCAGTGAAGACACAGCATCCACCGGCACAGTGAAGACACAGCATCCACCAAGCAAGTAAATGTGCTCCGTCAGGACCTCCTGCCAAGCAAGGTGACTTTATCTTGGGGGATTATCTTTTATAATCTTTCACCTCATATTATATGACTGTAATCCTAATGATTTCACCTCAAATTTTTTGCATGAGAAATAGAACTCTTAAAAGCAAATCCAAAAAAAGGTCTTCCCATGCAGGCCATAAGTCTCTAAGACCTAACAATAGTACGGAGACTTTGATGCCATTCTCTGGTTGGAACTAAGCTGATCTAGACCCCACAAATTCCTACCTCTGTGCCTCATTAACCATCTGAGGCTCTGACATTTTAAATCCAGGGACCTAAATTGAAAATACATTAATGTCATTGGACTCAAAATTGTGTAACTAGGTTTAATTTACCAGACACTTACATAGGAATCTTTCTTGAGGTCCATTTCTGGCAGTATTAAGCCTGAAGAAGGGATCTGAGACATCCAGAAAGCTTGCTTTTTCAATGACTTCGGTTTGCCAAAAAAGGGGATCACTTAAATGCCAAACACTCTACTGAACCAAATTTTAGGAAATACTGCTCCATACTATGGAGTCCATATTGAAGATTCCAATCTTACTTCGAGATCTATCATATATATTCTGTTAGAGTAGACTAAATCACTGTAAGAATGTATTTGTGCCATGTGTATTCCCCACAATAAATCCAATATGACCACAGTTATCAAAACAATTAAAGAGAGTATGATGTTCTATAATGGGAACATCAAAACCCTGACAGTAGTGGCAACCCTTCACCGCCTTATTCAAACTTTAAGAAAGACGTTTTACTTTGAGTCATACTTTGTACTCTAAACCATTATGTCTATCTCCTCCCTCTAATTACATTTCAGCTAACCATAGAGTAAGAACTGAAGATCTCACCCACATAGCCCCTGAGACAAAGTCAAAGTCTTGATTTCCCAATTCTTGAACAAGGAACAAAAGCTACAAATATCACTTAAGAAATGTTACCAAGCATTTCCCAAAATAAAAAGCATAGACTATTGTTTGGTTTGTTGTCTTGGCATGAGATTAAGGTACATATTTTGACAAAGTAATAAAAGTTTAAAGTGTAGACCCTTATAGTTTTCTGGACTTTTCTGAAAACTTTGCCACTTGATAGCTTTGAAGTTTGGCCAACCCCTTTCAAATCTTTCCTATTAAAAACTGTGGTAGTCCATCAAAATGTTGGACCAATAGGGAGGTTTGGGGTAGAAGGTCATGTGAATGTTATGCTGAACACTTCCTGGGCAAAACAGCCCCATATACAGGCATAGCCAAGGCAGTGAAAGATATTACAAGGTTGGGCAAACAATTCTAGTTTCCTGCTCTTCATACTTGTCAACATCTTGCCTCCTTGTTGGTGACTTAATGTTTTCTTGAACAAAACTATTAACTAAATTTCAAAATATAAATAATCTAGACTCGGAAAACTGTGAAAAAAACATTCTTTTCTGACTGACAACAGCAATTTTTATCCATTTTGGCATAGCATTTTCCACTGAAAGATTAATCTGACCACAACACAGAATGAGAAATGAACCTGTCATTTTGTGTTGACGCCTCCTTGGAGAATCCATGCACATCTATTAGTGGCAATTCAGTGAAGGGAAACTATCTGTAGCATTTAGGTGTTGACTGATAAATGGCTAAGTCTTTGAGAAGGTCTCGAGCAGCCTGTAAAAGATTTAGACATCCCATGTTGTAAAGTGACATTTTCTGCAAATGTATCGTGTTAAGTGAGCTGCGTCCAATTTACATAGTGTTTGCTCATATTTATATTTCATGTCATGAATGTCAGCTGCTTTCATCACAAAACATTTTTTACATTCATGGTTCATTTCTAAAAACATTTCATAGTTTGTATTTCACAATCACACGTTTCCATTTTTTATATAACTGCCACATAAAGGTTGTCTGCACATAGATTCTGATGTTAAACCTTACAAAAGAGTTTATGCTATTGAACAGCAAAGTTTACATGACACGTGCTGTGTCTACATAAATCAGTATATATCACTTGAAACAATAGTTTAAATTACGCTTAGGAATTGTGTAGAATAGTCTTGCAAAATAAAGATCTATATAATGGAGGCTAAAGAAAGGCGTAAGACAGTTGGGTGACTAAATAAAATCTTCAATAAGACTTCAGAAAGTCCAGTTGCTTAGACTTACCATTGGTTAAAAAGAATGCTTGTAACTGGATTACATTTTTCATTCTAAAGTGTTTGTTTTCCAAAGAAAATAGGATTTTAATTTGTAATATACCAAATACTATTCCTCAATCCAAATCTCCTTCAAGTAAATCATTTGACAGCAATCAAAACAAAGAATCTAGGATATTTATCCTAAAAAAATAATAAAGGTTTAAAAATTAAAAAACAAGTGGGAAAAATTGGTCTAGTTTACTTTACAGCATATATATAAACTTTCCTATCACCCTGATAGGGTAGGATGATAGGGCATCGATTATGCAGCTGGAAAAAAATTATGCCACCTCCATTACATTTCCGATGTCATGGATGATGTCATTGAGAAGGACCCAGAAAGATCAGCAGGTTGGCTAATACAAAGGGACACCATGTGCTTCCTCCGGACAGGTGGGTATGCCCGAGGTTATTTTGGTTTGAGTACAGTAAGTAAACAAACTCACCCCAAAATAACTCAGTCTACCTGCTCAGGAGGTTGATACTTGAGCAGCCAATTCCCAGACCCTGGCCAGCATAGCCCTGTGGACATTATGAAGAAAAAATAAATGTATGCAAAATTGTTAGGCATCATGTTAGGATATCTGAGTGCATAGGGAGCAAATGGGAATTAGGAACATGCTTTATGTGCTTCAGATGGTAAAGTATAGGCTTATATGAAAAACCCGCCTGAAGCAAACACCCCTGATCTAAGCTATTGGGATGCCAAATTCATGTGGTAGTTGCTAAGGGTCCCCATACATTCTCTGTCAGATTCACTTTAGATCTCCATTTGTTTTACCAAAACCATGTAATATGAGGGACTTACTAAACAAATCTATCTGTGTTCAACCACAGAGGACCCCATACTACATAGTTGTTGGTAGATCTAAAGGATATCTGACAGAGAGATCTAAAGCTGTATGGCCAGCTTTAAGGCCCCCATACACGTAGCGAGCTGCGTGCTATTTTGCTGCCGACTAATGTGCTTGCAGGCTCCCGGTCGTCGGTTGGGGGCAAAATGGCCCACGGATCGTGGGTACCCACTTGGGGTGAAAGATCCCTGTTGACCCAAAGCTCGGTCGGCCAGAGAATGAACATGTCCGTAAATCTCTGGGCGATACCAATAGTTTGAATGGGGACTGGCCTCGCCATTCAAACGAATGCCCAGCACACAAAGGGTGCCCACTGATACACTGAGCGATGGGGTGCAGCGTGATGACGTCATCATCTGTCGGCCCCCACTTGCTACGTGTGTGGGGGCCTTTAGTCAGAAAGGCTAAGAACTCCAATCTAGGTATCGCTGACTTTTGAACCTGTGGTCCCATCTCTCTTCATGTCATTGAGCGTCTCCTCTCGTGTATTTCTGGGCTGATTCCTCACTCTTTTTATCATTAGTGATACCACATGAGGTGAGATCTTGCATGGAGCCACAGTGTAAGGGAACCTGACAGTTGTCTTTAGCCTCTTCCATTTTTTAACAATTGCTCCAACAGTTGATCTATTATCACCAAGTTGTTTGGCAATTGCCCCATAGCCCTTTACAGCCTTCCAGAATTTCATTTCTGTTGTCTTTTGACAGCTTTTTTGGTCTTGCCCATGGTAGTAGTTGGACTGACTGTGGGGTGGACAGGTGTCTTTAAAGAGCTCAGACAGGGGCTACTAATTTAGATTAATGAGTGGAGTAGTGGTGGACTTTTTAAAGGCAGAGTAACAGATCTTTGAGAGACAGAATTCTTGTTCATTGCCAAATACATGTGTAGATGAGTTATGGTATATCTATTATACTGTATTGAAGACAATCACTAAAGGAACAGTTTAATATTCTGCGTTGAGAAGGCAATTCTTGGAAGTAACCTAAGAGATAGATCGTTTGGAGTCTGGGCTCTTTCCATCAAACTCTGTTCTGTAATACTGCTGTGTCTATGTGACAATGCTGGGGAAGTACTCGAGAAGGTTACATGATTTTGGCTGTCTTAAGGATAATTTTTTTTAAGTGTTCTCTGTTGGAGATTTTCCAAAAAGAATATTTCTACTGCTGGGCCTCACAAGCTTACAGATAAAATAAACATAATTTTGCTAACAGCGTCCTTCAATCTTATTATTTGAGAATAAGATCTACTGCAGGGGTGTCAAACTCCATCCCTGGGGCTAAATGTTGCCTGTGGTATACATTAATGAATGCCACAGATTTGTGTTTAAAATTGATATTTGATTTCCATTTGCGTTGAATGTACTGTATACAGTGCATGTTTGCGTTTTTACAAAAATAAAAGCTGCAACTACCCTGTTTCCCCAAATATAAGGCATCCTGCGAAAATAAGGCACCCTTACATTTCTGCCTCATGCTGAAATTTAAGGCATCCCCCCGAAATTTAGGGCACCCCGAAGATACGGTACTGTAACTCTGGAGAGGGGGATCAGAGGGGGCAACTGAAATGACACAGGAGGATCAGAAAGGTTACTAAAATGGTAACCCACCCCCCACCCTCTGAGTCTCCTGTTCCATTTTGGCCTTGTTTCCATTGATGCGATTCCAGGCGTTTGTAACCGGCTGAACGCATTGCATAGTTGTCGCGCGTTTTTGCGCGTTTACGCAGAGCGATTTTTTACCCAAACTCGTCCAGAATACGCATCCGCGTCTGCTATGCCATGCGCTCTTGCGCGTTTTCGCGGGTTTTGAAACGCATCCAATGCATCCCTATGGGCGCGTTTTTTGTGATGCGGATGAAGTTGGGACGCGGATGCGTTTCAAAACGCTGCAGCTAGCGTTAAGAAACGCGCCCTAGCGTTCAGAAATGGAAACTACATTGAAGTTTCCAATGGATGCGGTTGTTTGCGCTTGCGGCCGCGCGGTTACAAGCGAGCGGAAACGTGAAGAATCGCATCAATAGAAACAAGCCCTTTGATTCCCACCTCTGAACCCCCCTGTGTTATTTCAAGTGATTCCTCCACCCTGATACCCCAGTGCCGTATTTTTCTTCATGGAAAAATAAGACATCCCCTGAAAATGGGCATCTTTGGGAGCAAAAATTAATATAAGACACCGTCTTATTTTCAGGGAGTCATGGTAGTAAGGGGAAAGAGGGGTGATTGGTCAATGGGAACTATGGGAAAAACGTGGCACTGTAAAAACGCATGCAGCAATTTTGTGTTTTTAAATGTAACCCATGCATCTACTTAAAAGAGACCTTAGGTCTAGTGCATGATAGTAATGTAATTATGAAAGGCATAATAAAATCAAAGTGTAAGTGTTTAAAACATTGGCTTTGGATACTCCCATTTCTTGTTAATAATATATGAGTCTTAATATATCACTTAATTATTTTCTCTATTGTAGTCATCTAATATTAGCTATCCAATGTTAACAATTTAGTGAATGTTCTTCCCTTTTGTACACATGTTAACTCCAGCTGTGAGAATTAAGTTGCAGTGGTAAAGCACGCTGCTTTATTTGTTTCTCACCCGCGGTATTCAAGGATTATTGGAGTATTATATAAAAATCTTGGCACTGGATAATAAACTACATGCTGAGGCTCCAAGGATGCTGTATTAGCGGCTGCCAACTTGTTGAGTGACATGTAATTTGTGAGTAAAAGGTTTATTCTGTTGAACAAAACTCAGAAATACACATATACATATAGGCACATTATAGAAGGGCGTTAATAGACGTGAGAGGCTCTCATTTGCGGTTATTATAACATGATCACGTGGAAAGTGCAGTATCCATACCAACTAGCCTCAAAACAAAGTTCAGATATAATTGCACTATCAAGGAATCTGACAACATGCTAAGGCAGAAAAAGTCATGTTTTAATGGTTTTGGGCCTCTAGCACAAGGATCTGCATTGTAAATAGCATTAGTTGTTCTAGACTTTATATTGTTGTGCAAAACTGAACAAACCACCAATGTACAATAAATAAATGCAGTGACAATCAGTGGAGAAGTGCATAGGTATAGTGCTGGGAAATACAGGTAGCTTGTAAAATAATGATTGGCCATGTGGGGGTTACTAAGGTAAATAGGTGCAGTAGAGGTCAATAAAGAAATGCAGAAGGGGTGTAGAGATGGCTACTAATGTGAGAAGTGGGAGACTATAGCTATACTATGGTGAGTGGGTGCAGAAGAGGTCAGTAAAGTAGTGCGGAGGTGCAGTGTGCAGAGATGGCTACTAATGTGAGTGGGTGCAGTGGAGGCCAATGGAGAAGTGGGAGACTATAGCTACTATGGTAAGTGGGTGCAGAAGAGGTCAGTGAAGAAGTGTTGGGGTGCAGGATGCAGAGGCTACTAATGGCTACTAATGTGAGTGGGTGCAGTGGGAGACTAAAGCTACTAAGGTAAGTGAGTACTGAGGAGGCCAGTGGAGAAGTGATTGCTTCTGAGGTAATTGGGTGCAGATGAGGTCAGTGGAGGAGTATAGGGAAGTAGATAGTGGATGCAGTAAAGGTCAGTGAAGAAGTTTGAGGGGCAGAGACTACTACTGAGGTATTATCTGTTAGATTAGAGGGAAGAGAAGCACGAGGGCCCCCACCACTAATTAAATTCCCCCTGGGAAACCCCAGGGGCAAGGGGACTTTAACGGCCAAAGGTATATGACAAGATGAATTCTGAATAGTTTCAAAATAGCCACAATTTAATAAGATAAAAAAAGTTTATAAAAACAAAGGACATTTCGATGTTGTTAACCATCAGGTGTTTAAGATATTATCTTATATAACGAGTACAGAAAGACATAAAAATATAAACGTAAAATTGTATCTATCGGTATGTTAGGATAAAAGTCCTGTTTTGACAGGATTTACCCCAATGCGCGTTTCGTGTAGAACTTCATCAGGGGGTGTGTCTTTATCCAGGTCAGGTAGCATTAAACACCGGGTAGACCAAAAGCTGAGACAGGTAACCGCCAGTGCCCCCACCCAGGGGGCAGCCACAGGCGAAGAGCGGGAGGCCAAACCCAAGCCCCGGCAGCCCACAGGGCCAGAGCAAATCTGATAACTTCTAAAGTTTGGAAGATATAATAGTAACGATTGTAAAGTAAATCTGTAGGGTGAATTTCCATAATGTAAATGTCTTATTCAGTACTATGAGTAGCCAGATTAGTCACTGTTAATCAGATGTGCGGGTGAGTCCATGGAGCACTGGGAGTCCGGACTCACCCGCACATCTGATTATCCTAACATACTGATCGATACAATTTTACGTTTATATTTTTATGTCTTTCTGTACTCGTTATATAAGATAATATCTTAAACACCTGCTGGTTAACAACATAGAAATGTCCCTTGTTTTTATAAACTTTTGTTATCTTATTAAATTGTGGCTATTTTGAAACTATTTAGAATTCATCTTGTCATATACCTTTGGCCGTTAAAGTCCCCTTGCCCCTGGGGTTTCCCAGGGGGAATTTAATTAGTGGTGGGGGCCCTCGTGCTTCTCTTCCCTCTAATCTAACAGATAATATTTATTTGGGATGTTGGCTATATCACATTGAGCAGTGCAACTTTATTTTCACTACTACTGAGGTAATCGGGTGTCAAAGAGGTCAGTGGAGAAGTATAGGGGGAGCATAGACGGCTTCTGAGGTAAGTGGGTATAATGGAGGTCAGTGGAGAAGATTATGGGAGTACAAGGCTGAGTACCAAATACAATGTAAAGGATTGAATATGGTGTATATTTACAGTACTATTCGGCTACTTTATTTCAGGTATGCTTTATTAGGATATTTTTATGGGATGTGTTATGTTCCAACATGATAACTTTAGCTGAAACAATATTATGAATATCAAACAGTTAAATTGTGTCTAAGCTATTTTTTAAATAGTAAGGATAATGGGTATAACCCTTGTCAGGATTAGTGATGGCCGAACTTCAGCCACGTCCGTCCACAAACAGGCGAATCAGACTTTTAAAGAAGTTCTTTACCCAGTCTTCTAGTTAAAAGATTCTGCCTGCTCCTGATCCTGCCGGAGGAAGTATAGTAAACTCCTTCTCGACGGCGAATGGGGCGGGTAGAGCACCCGTACTGCTCGCCGACTAGAAGGATTGCGAACATCCATGTTCGCGGACAGTTCGACCATCACTAGTCAGGATGTTGTATACTCTCAGATAAACTATAAAGTTAGCCATACAAGCATAAACTTTTGTTAGATTGATTTTAAATCTGATTATATATTTAAATACCAATTTTCAATCTAATATTGATTGATGTTTTTCCTTTCCATTCCTTTATGGATTTTAAAATAAGGGTGTTTAGCCGGGCATACAGGGCTCGATGAAGAAACAGACTAGAGCAACATTGGGCACCATGCGTGCTCACAGCCCCCGATGTTGCTCTAATCTGTTACAAGATTTGAGCCATCCACGGAACTCAACCAAACAGGTTTCCAACATGTTGAAAAACTTGGGCAAAATCCATTACTTTGAATGGGGACTGCGGGGCCAGCACGTCTCTGTGCCAGAGGAGGGGGGCACACAGGCTGGCTGACTCTCGGGGGACTGGGAGGCCACGGGTTAACCAGGTCCCCATCAAACAGGAGTTGATGTGCCCACGTGGTGCACATTGATTACCGTTCGATTTACCCGCGATCAATCACAGTGTGGTGACATCACCGCGCTGTCATTCATCGTCAGTCGATTGCACAGACATCTATCTGTGTATGCCCAGCTTTTCTTGTCCTTCAAAACCTGACCAGATAAAAATAATTTGAAAAAAAGATACTCGTGCAATCTACTTCAACTTTCCAAAAAAATTTTTGCTAAATTTTTATTCTCTTAAATCAATTTACCATATATACTCTAATATATGCAGATTTTTTCATCACCTGAAATGTGCTAAAAAATATTTATTCTGCTTATATTCGGGTCAAGAAATGAAAATCGCTGCATTTTGCAATTCACTCATTCTGTATGAGTGAATTGCAAAGCCCCTGAACATGATATCATCACCAAACGTGCTGGAGATGTAGAGAAGGGTTGTGTATTTGAAAAATAATATTGCTCTAGCATATGTATTTTTTCCATAAATTAGGTTCAAAGTCAAGTCAAATTTAAACTCACTTTATGCAAAAAAATTTGAAGCTAGAGCAATACTTTTTTCTTTACAATGTTCCCACAACCCTTGTCTACATCTCCAGCACTTGTAGTGATACTTGAGGCATTCTGTTTTTCCAGATTTCTTTTCTAAAATAAGGTACCACTGTTTATATTCTATTTGGCTTATACTCGAGTATATAGGGTAGTTTCAAATAAATAAATAATAATTGATTTCCGATTGATCAAATTCATCTTTTATTTATTTATTTTGAAAAACTGACCCTTGTGCGGGGGCCATAATTCTATCTGTGTGACCATGTCCACCGATAAAGCAGTCTATTTGATTCCAAGCAGATGGCTTTGCCTTAAACACCTTTATCTGTACCTTAGATGTCACACAATGTATTTTATAATTGAAATACCACTTTGTGAATTATTTCTCAATTTGTCTTTTCGTCTTTAACATTATCAGATTCATACACGCTCAGACAAGCCCCAGATTATTCAGTCAAGTAATGTCCCTTCTGTCCCTCCTTGCAAACTAGGCATTTTCTTGCTGGAGGCCAGATGTCTCCACAGCAGTGATATCTAATTGTTTTAGCATGCTGGACAAGTATTCTGCTCTCCTTATTATACCTTCTAGTGCAGTATTTTGTATACATTCAGTAGCTCTATGAACATAGCATGAGACTTTCTTAAAGATCAGCTTTGCTAAATAAAACAAAAAATATATATCAAAAATTATTATATTCATCATAATCATTGTTATTCCCCCAAAAAAGTAATGCTTATAACACAAATAATTCAACTGTTTGTATTCCAAGTTTATTTCTTAAGGCCCCCATACACGGGTTGGATTCCGGCCGGATTCCGGGCCGATCGATTCCGGGCCGATCGATTCCGGGCGCGTGCACGCGAAACGATCGTGCCGGAATCGTGTGCAGCCCACCTTGTCCGATCGATCACGTCCGATCGTTCAGGGGCCCAGAATAGGATCCGACAGAGAACCAACATGTTGGTCTTTTTGATCGGATTCTGCACAGATCAGGGGGAGTTGCCATGTGTGAGGTGGAGTCGGAGATGGAATCGGACACGGAATCGTCCCGGAATCCGTTGGACAAGGTGGTATGCAGCGATCGGATTCTCTTAATTGGCCGATCGATCACACCTGCGATTCCCGCCAGAATCGCCGGAATCGATCGGATAGGTGATTGAGCGGCCATGGAATCCGACTGTGTATGGCTAGCTTTATGGACAGATTGATGGCAAGATTTTTTAGGTAACTTAAAGCAGTTTGAAACTAAAACAAAAAAAAGCACATAAATCAAATAGACACATGACTTGCCTGTCAGCAGTAGTGATGGCCGAACTGCCCGCAGCTGCAGGAAACACAAGGTCCCTCTTCATGTGTAATGGTAGCCAACATGGATGACCAACTTAATGAGACAATCCTCCAGGTGGGCTAAAACTTCAGTTAGGTCCCTGGCTTTAGGTTTATTGTATAGTATGTCTCATTTGTTTGCTTCATGTAACATTTTAAATAAAAACCCAGATAAAAATATAACTAAAAAATTAAAACGCAATGTGTCCATTTTAACTCCTTGGTCCCTAACCTTAACCTGACCTTTGAGCAATTCTTCATACTTAGTCTTTCCCTGACCTGAACTTTAAATCTCAACATAACTGCTAAATTATACCCCAATATTTACCTCTTAAAATAACCTTAAAACTTAACTTCTAACCTTTAACCTGACCCTAACCTCAAACCCTATACTGACCTCCACATGCATATATATATTACAATAGGTTACATTTAAAAAGTTTCAACTTTCCTTCACTTTTACATAAGAAGCCCAATAAATTGAGATAGTGGTTCATGTTTACCTGCTTATTGTATAATAATCCCTTCAATGTTATACTTACTTACAGCCAACCTGCATGGAATCCATATGGTCTTTTTATATATATATATGGTAGGATTTGTTTAAAGCCAAATGTTGACATGATGATAATTGCAGTACTATTGGAGGAAAATGTACTTAGAAATTACACGCCAACACTTTAGATTTCCACTCTTATGCATTAGGTAATACTACTCATACCTGGGGCTTATAAAATGCTTTAGGCATTGTAATCATTGATTCACTTAAGCTATGCAGAAAAGAATGCAGATAATCTGCCCCTCGGGGATGCACAGATTTTGGCATAAACAATTCCAAGTATCTTCTTGTTTGGTTGATGTGACTGAATCTCTGGCCATATACCTGTGATATAAAAGAAATCTTAAAAGATCCAGAATGCTGACTTTCTTTTTGGAATATATTGGATTCATTTCAAAATTTCCCACTTATGGGTGCCTCAGCTTACCCTTATTTTTTAATATTTTGTTCCTTTCACTGCCATTCCAAAAACTACCAATTTTTCTGAATTCTTGGTGTTCAGAACCAATGTCTCCATTGTTATATATTAGTTATAATGAAATTGGCATTGTTGGCATATACATACCCCAGCATCCAAATAACAGTAATACTCATGAAATGCAAATATTTTTGAGGAATATCGGCTATTCGAGAATGTGCGACTTACAAGAATATGGCGGTAAATATTTGCAATTTCAAATATTCAAGATATTACATGTGACCATTCATTTTGAAGATAATTGCTTTATACTATCCCAATGCATGGTCATACGTGCAAATTTTGTATTTTCGAATATTAATATAAATATTTGGGAAATAGAATATTGCCTATGCCGCTCATTACTACTTATAACTATTGAGATATTTCTGCTTCTTCAGCATGATGTAAATCTGCAGTATAACCATGTTAAAGCTGTACATTTTCAGTGATACAAACCTTAGAGAACAGAACTCTACACATTCTTTAAGGATGAAATGGTCATTGACAAATGGTATGTTTTAAAAAACAAAAACCATATTGTTCATAAAATGCTACAGCAAGTTGCTATGAAATGTCTGAAGCAGTGGGATCCAAAATGAATAGTGTGGGATGTGAAACTATGAACTGTCCAGTCTGGATGACACTGACGCGGAGTTTAGGAACAGATTGTTTTACAGACGTAGTAAAGTTACTCTCGCATGGAGAAGATCTAATTCTACGCATTCCACAAGCATATGGCACCTGTGTGATCAGATCGCTACAGCTCCCAAGCATGCTATAAAGATATTACCTCATGCTGTGCTAGACCAAGTAAGGGCTTGTTTCCACTTGAAGCGGAAGCCCGCGTTCGTGCACGGCGCGGATACATCTACACCCATTCTATTCAATGGCGCTAGTCCCCGGCCATGGAATCGCGCGGACCGCCGCCTAAAAACTCGGTCGACCGAGTTTTTAGGCGGCGGTCCGCGCGATTCCGCGGCCGCCCAGCACTGACCGCGGCCATAGGGGTGAATGGCCGCCGCTAAAAACCGCATGAGATGCGGTTCTTAGCGGCGGCCGTTCTTAGCGGCGGCAATCGCGCCGCCGGCTTCCACACAAGTGTATTATTTATTTACTTTGTCAAAATAAATTAAATACATTTGATAAGAGTTAAGACCTTCATACAACTTATGCTAAGCATACACATACCGACCTTAGCCGATATCTTCCTCCGATATCTTTCCGGGAGGCTAACGTGATGACGTCATCACGTTAGCCTCCAGTTGCATTCTGGGGCCCCTTCAATCGGCTAGGCACCCTTTGTGTGCCAGCCATAAGCTGCGATGAAGATGCCGCTTCATTGCAGCTTATGGCATCGGCTTTCATCGGCCAGAGAAGATCGGACATGTCCGTTCTCTGGCCGGCCGAGAAGTGGGGCGACAGGGATCTGTCGCCCCATGTGGGGACATGCCAATTAGCGGCCGATTTTTAACCTGACCGACGGCGAGAGCGCGCACGCCCGTCCGTCAGATTAAAAATCGTCCGCTTATCCGCATGTGTATGCCTAGCATTACAATCTTGCCATACAATTTCTGTACAATCAATGTTTGTTCTACCAAAATTACTATGTATTCTATCAGGGAGGACCTGGTACTACTTAGTTATTGGTAGATAAAGGAAATTGTATGGATTGATCTAAAGGTGTATGGGGGGCTTTTTAATTATATGACTATGTTCTCTAAACCCTGTGTAATATGTCAGCACTATACAAATCAGTGGCGGCGCTATGGGCGGGCAATGGGGAGCCAGGCTTGCCCAGTCAGGCTGGCATGCCCGCTCGATTGGGGCCCCTTACCTACGCCCACTGCACCTGTGAGACCAGGACTGCCATCGGGGAGGACAGGGGGCACTGTTACCCCAGGCCAATGCATCCCAGAGGGCCCTTCTTAGCTGAGCGTCACACTGTACGGTAAGCCAGCTTCCTGTACAGTGTGAGGCACAGCTAAGACGTGCAGACGTGTTAAACCTTCAAACACTCTACACCCCCCAAACAACTTTTTCCGATAGCACCCCTGCTCAACAACTTTTTTCCGATTGAACAATCATTTATTTTTCCACAGCATTTTCCGGGGGGTGGTGATGTTCCAGCTCCTGGCTCTCTAAGGCTGACCCTGATACAAATAATAGTTCATCATAATAACCTAAAATGGTTACTTATTTGTTTTTATACAGTGTAATTTGATGCCAGCAAAGGCTCAATGTCTATGAATATCTCCTGGAAGATAAACAGAACACAAGGGGACTTCTTCAGACAACTGCTCAAAAAACATCTCTTGCATACTACTTTTTTGTTTTTGTGAGAATTCTTGCTCAAGCAGATGCTTAAAAAGTCCCCTTGAGTTACAGTTTTCTCTACTGATTTTGATAGATGTTGGGTGTATAGTTTGAAATAATACTAATAGTAAGGATGAGTTCACAGATAAAAACTAGGGATGGTCGAAAAATTCGCAGTGCGAATTTTTAAGTAGAAAATTTGACCTTTTCACCGAAAATTCGCATAGTCGAATATTGATGGGGTCATTTCGACTTTTCACCTAAAAAGTCAAAAATCAGCCTGCTTTTTCGACTTGAATCGAAATTTCAAGTTAAAAAATAACTTTTTTGCATGCAAATATCGCCATTTTTAAATGTCATTTGAAATTTTTGCATGCAGAGATGTAGAGAAGGGTTGGGGAAACATTTGAAAACAATAAGTGTTGCTCTAACATGTCAGGTTTGTGAATAAATTGGGTTCAAATTGAACCTAAACATTTTTACTTTTGATTTTTGTAACTTGACTTTGAACATAATTTATGTAAAAACTCTTTGTTGAGAGCAACACTTTCATAAAGATATCTTGCTCAGGGGCATTAGAATCAACTCGGTCGAATTTTCAAAAACAAATCCACCATCTCTACTCATTACCTAGGGCATGGGTCAGCAAAGTGGGGCTCCCAAGCCATATTTGGTTCTCTAGCCCCTCCTGTCTGGCTCTTCCGGCTAGAGCTAAGTTTTGACACCCATTGCAGCAGAGTCAGTGAAGTGGACTATTTTGCTCTTCTGCTTCATTGGCTCATCAACCTGGCCCCCAACAATTACCTGTTAGTGCTGCCTCATTGCCATTCCTTTTAACAGTGAGTGACAACATTGCTATTCCTTCTGGCAGTGAGTGACAACATTGCTATTCCTTCTGACAGTGAGTGACAACATTGCTATTCCTTCTGACAGTGAGTGACAACATTTACATTCCTTCTAAAGCCCCCCATACACGTTCCAATTTTTCGTACGAATTTTGCCCGACCGACCGATCGGGTCGGGAGATTAATCGATCGGGAGATTAATCGGATTCGGAATTATGTACCCGACCGATTCCGATTTCTCAAAATCGGCCGAAAAATCAATCGGGACGGCTTCGGACCTGTCCGTACATTTTTGGTCGATCTGCTGTTAATAAATAGGGTCGGGCTGATGGATCGGTGATAATTCGAATTCCGATTTTTCGTGCCAGCCGACCGACCGAACATAACATTTTAGGTGAAAATCGTGTCACAGGATCGGACGAAAAATCGGTCGGGAGAATAATCAGAACGTGTATGGGGGGCTTAACAGTGAGTGACACCATTGCCATCCTCCTTACAGTGAGTGACACCATTGCCATTCCTTCTAACAGTGAGTGACAACATTGCCATTCCTTCTGACAATGAGTGACAACATTGCCATTTCTTCTGAAAGTGAGTGAATAATTAATATTGTTATTCTATGTTTTAGCAAATCCGTATTTACTATTAAATTCCTTAATAGTCATTTTCAACAGCAACCCCCCTAGGCTCTCAACTTATATTTCTAGCATTGCAATGTTGAAATTTGGCTCTTTGGTCAAATACGCTTGCCTTCCCCTGACTTTGGTAAGGAAAAAAAAATTTCATGGTTTATTAAAACTTAGGCTGGCCATACATGGGTAATTTTTTCGCTTGATTCCCGAACGTTCGGTCACTGGGTGCAATTGCGGGGATCATTCCGTGATCAAACAATTGCTTCGTATATTATATCTGATATATCAGTACACATTATATTATAATTCTCTTCTCATATACAACTGTATATTCTTGTGTAAAGTGCTTCAGCATCACTGCTCCATGTGTGATCTGGTGTCTGGGGATGATTTATGGTGACATCACTGTTTGCAGTCTCAGCACTGTCTGTAAATCTCTGCTACTGAGCTTCTATTATAGGTGAAGCTCATACAGAAAATTTTAATTTTCCACCTTATGGGAATTTTTGACCTTATGGGAATTTTAGGCCTTATGCGAATTTTAGGCCTTATGCAAATCTTTTAGTGCTTTATGCGAACTTGAAAAAAGTAGAAATTTCACAGTCTAATCAAAATTCCATTGGGAAACTCGAAATTTAAGTAGTCGAATTTTATCCATTTCGACCATCTCTAATAAAAACGTGATTTTCCCATTGTTATGAAACTGAAATCCTTCTATTCTCACTTTCTGCATTAAAATGTGACCTCTTATTTTCCTCAGGGCCATTTCACACTAGCCATGTTTGTGTTGCAGTGTGGAAATCTGTGTACCTTTCACATTGTGTGTGTTTATGGTAATGAGCAGTGCAACATATTGGCACAAATGCCCTGCGGCATGCATACGCTTGTATGGGAGATGCAAATTAGTTTCACTGGTATTGGATTCAGTTAATGGACTTGATACCGCTAACAAGTCTGTTACCAGCTATAACTCACACCGTAACTGCAGCAGAGAAATTTGATCAAATTGATCACAAAATGCTGCTGCAATGGAACTTCTTTAAGGAAAGCTTTCCATTCAGAGGAAAGGAGTATGAAGTTACATTTCATTGTTATGAAAGAAAGGCAGTCTTTGCTGAAATAATGATCTCTGGCTCGGTCCTCTGTCCAGCTTTGTCTTCTACCAAATGGTTCTCTTTTGAACATTCACGCCAAGGGCATCATTGATATACCCTGGAAGATACAAGACTTGTTCAACACACAGATGTTTAATCCTTGTAGAAATTCTCCCCAAAGGATCTTATACTCTACCAGGATTCTTACATGTTGACATCTCCTTCGATTTTCTTTGGTTCCTCCAACCTCCCCCTTCCGCACTACTGTGCATCATTTTTGGAATATACCACAGAACTAAAAATATATCCTATCAACCATGTATAAACTAAAGTTAACCCCCATTAGTAAATTGTAATGTATTTTAAATTGGTAAAATATAGGTCCATATGTTTTAGGTCTAATATACAGTAGCTCTATAAGTGCATTTATTAAATTTTTTACTCCTTTCTACTTAAAATTTGGGCTCATGAAAATGATGCTTATTAGTGATGGCCCGAACTGTTCGCCGGAGAACTATTCGCGGCGAACATCGCATGTTCGCGTTCGCCCATGTTCGCGGCGAACATCGCATGTTCGCGTTCGCCCATGTTCGCGAACATATAGCGAGTTCCGTTCGCCCCCTATCTTTTAACATTGCAGAAACTTTGACCCCTGTGAGTCAC
>CM070033.1:133681290-133712461 GCA_036250615.1 Ptychadena robeensis
GGGGATGCCGGTCATCGACCTCATGGCTACGGCCGCCAATGCACAGGTGCCACGGTTTTGATGCGTGGTGTCCGGATCCTCGGGCCATAGCCCTAGAGGCCTTGGCCTGGATGTGGGGGTCTCAGCTGGTGTATATCTTTCCTCCATTGTCTCTAGCACTCTAGGTTCTCTTGGAGATCTGGGCCGAGGGGGTGGAGGCCATGGTGGTTCTCCCGTTTTTGCAGCGCTGTCCGTGTTTTCCCCTTCTGTGGGCAAGGACGTCCGAAGCGCCTGTCCCTTTCCCGTTGGCACCGGGTCTGTGGCTGCAGTGCGGGGTGATGCATCATGATGTGCGGTCCCTGCCGTTGAGGGTCTGGAGGTGGTGTGGCTCAGGTTTCAGCGCCGGGCCATTTCCGACTCAGGCTCTCGACACGGTTGGTGGGTAGACGGAGTTCTACCAATCGTGCGTGCCAGAGGTTCTGGGCGGCTTTCGGGCGCATTTGCCTCACACGCCCGCTTTGTTCCAGTCTCCCTGATGAGTCCGCTGGGGTTGCACTTCTTCCGATGGGGTTGGTGAAAAGTCTCTGCCTGAATTCCCTGACAGTCCGAGTCTCGGCTTTGTCGGCTGTCGCGGGGGTTCGTTGGGCGGAGGTTTGTTGGGCGGAGGTTCGTCTAATCGCTCAATTCCTGCAGGCGGCTGTGAAATTGCGCCCTCCTCATGGCGAAGGGG
Source organism: Ptychadena robeensis (assembly GCA_036250615.1). Taxonomy (NCBI): domain Eukaryota; kingdom Metazoa; phylum Chordata; class Amphibia; order Anura; family Ptychadenidae; genus Ptychadena; species Ptychadena robeensis. The sequence continues at coordinate 133,682,000 of CM070033.1, forward strand.
GATCTGCCGTTGATGTTGCGAGCACTCCACTGGCCGGCAGCTTTGTAACAGTGACTGTGATGTTCTTTTTGCAGTGTTTCGGTTTCCTCTGAGTTGTTCGGCCGTTCGTTGCCCGCCCAGGGAGTTATAGCTTGTTAAGTCCCGTGGTGGGCTGACATGAGGTGAGCCAGAAATATGGAAATTTGTTTTCATACTTACCTGTAAATTTCCTTTCCTTACCTCATGTCAGCCCCTAGTTCCCCCCCCCCCCCCCCCCCCCCCCCCCCCCCCCCCCCCGTTTGGAGCGAGTCTTGTTACTGAACATCCGAACGGCTGGAGGTGGTGGGATTTTATAAAGCTTGTTATGGGATGTCCTAGGGGGTCAAGGGGAGGAGTGACCCGTGGTGGGCTGACATGAGGTGTAAGCCAGGAAAGGAAATTTACAGGTAAGTATGAAAACAAATTTCCATATTCGATCATGAATCAATCATGTTTCAATCAATCACATTGTGTGGTGGTTCAATCATATCATATTAGCCTGCATCGCAGGAAACGATCGAATCTAAGATCAATCTTCAAAAAGTCGACTCGTGCATGGCTAGCTTTAAGGTAACTATGATAAAGACTTTTTAATAAAACCCATAATTTAATTTATACTACTGTACCTAATTTTTACAAAGTAGTTCCCCTTGAGCATTAAATGCAGAGCTGCTACAGGCAGATATTATACATTAGATCATTATGTTTGCTAAGCATTAGCTTAATGCACTCTTAATGTCTCCCATACTTTATCTGCCAGTCTGCTTTGTATTTGCAGCTGGTGTGTATATTACAATAGAACCTCATATAGAGTTATATAAACTGCAGCGATCCCAGAACATATTTGCTTGCGTGTGGGTAAAGACTGTACACAGCAAAGTTAGACCATGTTGTAACAGGAGTATTTATGCTGTTACTAAGGAGAAGGTTAAAGCTAAAAATTGGAAGGGATCATTTTGCCTTTAAATGGACATAAAATATACAGACATAATTCATTACATTTGGTCTCTTTTTAAATATAAGTATATCTACTCCGCATAGGTCTTGCCAGAGAGTATATCTGGAAACAATCAAACAAATATATAATGAAATGAGCGTAGGAATCATAGAAAGGACACACATCTTCATGCAATGTACATAGTTATCATTCTTAAATGAAAAGGAAACATTTGTTGAGCACATTGGATGGTTGGCTTTGTGTCTCTCGCCTGCGTTATCTTCACCCATTTTTACACACTGCTGTACCAATAGAAGCAAAGGAGTTAAAGCCACTATTTACTTCCCGCAGGGCCTCTTATCTTGAGCACGTCAGGATATGGTCTTGAGCGCCGGGTGCCATTCACGAGACCAGACAAGGATGCTATAAATACACAGTGAGAAATGAAGACTGCAGTTGGCTCTGGCACAACACACAATGTAGTAATTCTATAATGAACAGCCCAGAAGGACAGAGAGAGGAAAAGACACAGGGGAAGGGAATAAAACACAGGCTACTGTGAAAATAACTGCTTCTTATTCTAATTGTCTTTTTGTCCTTGAAGAGTGGGAGATGATGTGTCTGACAATTGTTGGTGGGTGTTTTTGTTCTTGTTGCCCAGACACACTTATGTTGTGTTAACATTTGATCCACAAGGGGGCACAGGCAGACCAAAATGACAATTTGTGACATTTAATTTTCATATTTTGTTGTTTGGGTAATGTAGATTTTACAATAAAATATAGTTTGAAATATATACTAACTTACCATTAGGATGCATGCAAACCATAAATCTATGATGACATAGATAAAGTGCACTTTCTATTTTACATGTAGATATTTACAATTTTATCCATAGTTATACACCTTGCAATCACTCTGTACAATTTTCATTAGATCTACCAACAACTATGTAGTGCCGGGACCTCTCTGAAAGAATACACAGTGATTGCAAGGTTTAGAAAGATCCTCATATTGCATGGTTTTGGTAGCACAAAAGTTGATCGTCCAGATAGTGTATGGTAAGATTGTATGGTGTATGGGGGCCTTTAGCCTAGGCTGAAATTATATAATCAGCCTGCTGCAGGTAAAGGAAACCTTTCCAGTTTTATCTAACTTGCCCCTAAAATATATCTCTTCTCTGGTTGTGCAGTATTGTAATTTTCCTCTCCATCCAAGTTTCAGGTTGTATCTACGGTAGTTATGTTGCTTCAGAGCCCAGAGGTCAGGGTGCAATAATGCTTTTTAATTTGAGTGCACTTATCCTTAAAGGAGCCCAGGGCTCAATGCCTGAAGCTGTCTGAACTATAAATCCAGCCATAATATTGAATCATTGACAGTCAAGTGAAATGAATGTTCTCACACTCATACAATGCAATTTGTTAAGCACCAGTGGCTTAAGTCCCCAATACACACTCTGATTTACGACCAACTTCGCTGCAGATTGACCACCACAAATCGAATGCTTCAACTTTCAATTCGCCCCCTAAATCGATCTAATCCATTACGGACATGTCTGTAATTTTTAGCTTGATCTGTGTCCCCTTCCAAAGTAAGTGCCGACACACAGAGGGTGCACGATTTTCGGTACGACTGGCTGCATGTGATGACGTCATCAGGCGCGGTCTATATGATGCGGAATCGAAAAGGAATTCAAAGTTTATTGGGGGCTTAAGATACACAGATAACAACCTCCTCTAATGTACTGCAAAATATAGATTGTCCCACATTATACAGACAATCTGTCAAAAAAATATATATATATATTTTCACCCCCCCCCCCCCTGCCATTCCTGACGGTTCCATCTCATCCAGCGCTGACTTGTCAGTCCTGGAACGGACGAGATGGAGCCGCCAGGCGAAGATCAGAGCCCCAGCAGCGCAGATTTACTATTCTGTGCTGCTACAGAGCTCCGATCTGAAGGAGAAGCTGGAGGAGGAGAACGGACCCCCTCCCCCCCCCCATCCCGAGTGACGTGATGACGTCACATTGGGGGGGGGCGGCTGGAGATTTAAATGTAAATCACACCAAAACAGTCTTCTATGGTGAAGACTATTCCCAGTGTGATTTCCAGATGTGCCCTTTGCAGTTAACCCTTTCTTCCCTGGCGTGTTCATCAGCCAAAGGGAATTGTATTGGATACAATGATAACTGTATACAATACAATTCAAAGTAAAAAAAAAACATTTCCAATTAAATTAACATTTAATTATAAACTAAATATGAATGCATACTGTTTTGAAATCGATCATACTAAATATTAATATTATTAATATTAATAATTAATTATTAATATTAGATCATACTAAAGTATTTTAGAGATTTTATCATTCAAACAATACTTTTTTTTTAATGTAATCTTGTTTAACATAATTGTGTGTTTCAATCATTATTATAGTCAGGATGTCTGTTAGACCCTTGTACGGACATATTTTTGGAAAGTTAAGGGTCTACAACATAAAAGTCTATGGTGCGCTTTTGATACAGAAATCTGGACCTCATCAGTGTGCTAGGGAGGTTAATAAAGGAATTGTCTTTTCTGCTAGGTGCAAAACGACTAGGGAAAGGAGATGTCATTGATGCCCCCCTGAATCTCAGGAAATATACGTTTAGTATTGAAACGATAATATATCGCACCGCATGACAGAAAAAAAACCTCACTTAAGTTGGGCATACATGGTTTTATTTTTCTGTTCAACCAATAAAAAAAATATAAGTCAGTTCAAAATCGATTCCCTTTTACCTGAATTGACCTACAATGATGGAAATGGAACTTAAAATCGATCAAGCAGTGATGTTAGTAAAATTCAGTCAATCTTTCAAGTATCTGAAGGGTTTTCTGGGTATTTGAATGAATTTGTATCCAATTGCACTTTGGTTTGGTTTTGAATCAATCATATTATGTGGTGGTAAAAAGAATTAAGGTAGGAATACACATATAGATTTTTGCACAACTAATAGATTCGACCAGGATGTTCTATATTTTGATCGAATATCGATTGTGCCTGTATCAAATGTAATACACTGTATTTTCGTTCAAATGAATGTGCTCAGTGATATATACAACAACCCAAATCCTCGGGTTGCTTCGGTCAGCAAAGTGTTAATGGTCTCTTAGACTATATTCTTTGTAATATATAGAATTCTTACCTTCTGATTTCAGGTCTACTTTCATCCCACCTCTCCGTCCTGTGTTTTCAGCCACTGTTTTCATTATAGAAAGAAACTGATGAATATTCTACATTTGTGACCAGTCACCCTCACATCTGCTGTAGCAAGGCAATAGGGAAAGGTAAAAAAAACCTTCAGTGTTAGGCCATGTTCCAATAATTGCCTGTGTTCTTGCGATTTTCAATTGCCGGTAGAATCACCCGCCAATCGCCAACACTACTTTTAATAGGGTTGTCCCCATTGATAGGATTGTGCGCGGGTGCGATTGGGGCCGCTCCGCGCGTTCTGACATCCGGGGGTTGCCGGCTGCGATTATTATCCTCTAATTACGCCCATAGACGTGAATGGAGGCAATTTGCGATCGCATGTGCAGGCGATCAAAAATCGCGGCCATTCATTCTCTATGGAGGCAATTTTTTTTATAATGGAAAGTGGAAACATAGCCTTAGCATCCTGTGGATGCTTTCTCTCTGTGTGGTAGCAACGCTCTGATGCACCTGTGCTATCCCCCCTCTAGCTGGGATAGAGCTTACAATAGTTGCTCTACTCAGTGTGAAGCTATAGGATCTGCCTCCGCAGAGTGTATGCTGGACCTCTGTAGAGAGACCACTGCTAGGGTCCTTCATATATGCTGGGAGGGGGCATCCTTTTCTACAAAGGCTGTTATGAACACTCTTTGCTTTGTTGTATTTAGCTGATTAAATTGTACGTTTATGTGCATATTAAAATGTTTCAAATGCAGATCTGACCCCTGCCCGGTAACAACAAAGAGATAAGAAAACTAACATTTTAAGAAGACAATGGTTGCCTATTCCTGTGCAGGTTTGCTCTAAAGCGCATAAGAAATGTATAGTATTTAGGATTTAATATACTGCTTTTGTGTATATTTTACATTACGTGTAGGCTAGAGGAGCATGCCAATAACCAACAGAAATTTCCAAGTTGTATCCAGTGAATTAGGGATCTATAATCTCTTAGCAAGTTATCAGATTACATTTTAGTGAATTCAAATCAGATAAATTCAGTTTGTTTGCCAGCTGAATGGCCTTTGCCTTACCTAATAATCTTGCATGGGTAAACACTATATAGTGCTCAGTAAAACACACAAGTAGAAATTCTCTTATTTCTTAGCTCTCGTGTCAGAGTCTTGAGGTTTTTAGTTTCAAATTTCCCATGTTTCGGGCGTCTTGGGAAATTCTTGTAAAGCCCATGTTTTCACTTAGTAGCTTGTGAGAGAGCAGCCAAAAGGAAGCTGATTGGCTATGAGCCACCACCATGACCTCATAGAACCACCAACCAGTCAGAGGGCTCAGAAATCCAGAAATTTATGTCTAAATGAGAATCGATTTAAATAATAGAAACGGATTTGCTCAGATAACAGCTACCCAAAAATGTGGTGGGTCTCTAAAACTGGATTACCAGGAGTCATCCGACCTTACAAGAATTCACATGTGTATCCAAGTTTTATAGATTACAGATGTTGAAATAAAGGTTTCGGGTATTAGACTGAGGCAGATATCACACCAATAATGGCACTGTAAAGAATACATGTTAAATTCTCTGGTGTACAGTGATTAGAGCTCACTCTAGAGTCCCCCTCTCCCACCAACAGAGGCAGTGTAGCCATAGAATAGGCATATTGATGAAGCCCCTATATTTGGAGGGTGGAAACGCGTCGGAGTGGTGACTATCGCCTCTGGAGTTATCCAGATGATTATGTATTCACTGACTATGACAGTTGACCTTGACGATTTTATGACTTAATTATAGTAATAATCATGTGTGTTTTAAATGTTTCTTTGAATAAAATCATGTAACGATTTTTAAACAATAATGTCTTACATTTCTTGTGCCTAAAAAGTCCCGGGTAACAGATTCCTTGCCAGACCCTTTTCAGGTGGCTGGGACTCAGTGAACCCTTTCTCCTAAATTTTTGTTGTATCCTTAAGGGACGTGGCACTTTATCATTGTGAAATTGATGTATGGTCCTCCACCCTTCCCCTTTTACATAGAATAGGCATAGGCTACACCAAAGAGCACCAGGATCACTGTTTCCATTCTTTTACATTCGAAAATTAAAGTTTTTCTGTGGATGATGTCAAATGTGCAGTTGTCTAAAGCAGCCTCTTAAATGAATAACTGAAAGTGGCCCTATACTGTTACAAAAACATATTACATTACTGTATATACTTGAGTATAAGCCGAAGTACCTAATTTTATCTACAAAAACTGGGAAAACGTACTGACCTGAGTATAAGTCTGGGGGGGGGGGAGGGGGGCAATGGGTGATTGCAGCAGATTGTTGCAAAGTCAGATTTTTTAAAATGAAATTCCACCATTGCAATTAAAAATTAGAAATATGACAATTACCTGGTCTGATCATGCACCGGTCACTGCAGATATAGTTTTAGATCCCCCTTTATATAGGGAATATCACTGGAGGCTAAACAAGACGATTATGTCAGACAAAATCACTAAAGACCACTTAGTAGAAGCACTAACGCACTATTTACGTGAAAATGAGGGACAGGGGATATCACTAGTTAATTTTTGGGAAGCTCACAAAGCGGTAATGAGGGGGGTTTGCATCGCCCTCTCAGCCCGTCTCAAAAAAAATCGACAAGCAAACAGGAAATCAAGGGAGGAATCATTGAGGAGATGGGAGGAGAGGATGAAGGTAAACCCCTCCATTAATACTCTAAAAAATGTCACACGGGTTAGGAATCAGCTAAAAGAATATGAAATGGAAGCTATAGGGAAACAATTTTTATATTTAAAACAGAAATTCTATTAGAAAGGCAATAAAGCCCATAGTATGCTGGCCCGTAGGTTAAGGGAAGAAAGAGGGAGAAAGATGATACAAGCTATTAAAGATAAGCAGGGTGTAGAGCATTCTGATCCCAAAGAGATAACAGAGACTTTTTGTCAATATTGCCATTACACTTGAGGAGGTTAGGTCAGTGGTTGGGTCACTTCCGGGAGGGAAATACCTCTGGTCCCTGGATGACAGCTTCGCCCATATAAATTATTAGTACAGAACTATATACGCTCTAGGGACCACATATATGACAACAAAGTTATTTAAATGAGTTTTTAAGGGGCCAGTAATTTACAGCTACATCTATGAGCGTAAGAGCATACTCCGAAGTATAATAGTGATACCAAAAAAGAACAACTAGATAAAGATGAGACTAGGCTTATGCCAGGATATTATCGTTCACCACCTCGCAATACCGCTTTGTTGAACTCGGATTTTAAAGATTTAGTATAGTATCTGGCAAAACAGATTGCAGGGCTCTCCTGCCAAGACTGATCAATAGAGACCAAGTAGGGTGTGTTCCCGGGAGACAGGGGGGACAAAAAAATTACCCGAAGTATCAATAGATTTATTGGACATCCTGTCATAGGAGGGGGGAGAGGGGAGTTTTGCCCTGGTTTGGATGAGCGGAAGGCCTTTACGACCGCCTGGGGCTGGTCTTGGTTACACGCTACCTTGGGTAGAGGTTGCGTGGTTTTCGGTGCCCTTTTGGCAAGGTCGGGTCGAGGGCCTTTAGTAAAACAACCTACTGCTTCCATTAAAAAGACAACTATAAACCTCTTCAGGGAGGTTCAATATTACAAAATGCGTACGACGGTGCAGGGGTGCCCCCAGACTCAGTCTCCCTATGGTGTGTTGTTTTTCTATATCTGAACCCTTGGCGGCTAAAAGTTAGGTGGAAAATCCAGACATTAACGGGACGTGGAGATCAGGGCAAGATGTCGTATAAATATGTCACTTTTTGCTGTACGACATGTCTGGCAAATAGTGCCAGCCACTGACTCTCCTTTACCAGCAACTTAACGTGAGAGTTAGTGTGTTTCTCTGCTCTATCGGTGCTTTAAAATTAAGGAAAATAAATCATGAAAGCTCCTTACCACTAAACATGACAGCGACAGGAAATACGACAAAGAATGCCGATGAGTCATGACTTTCTAAGTTACTAAATTCGGACATCAAAATTATTAGAAATCATACACAATATTTGGGGAATGCACTTGACCCGCTCAAGTCAAGTGGCCTCGCTATGATTGGCCAAATTTTATGCTCAGACATTCGAAACGACGACCAAGGGATGAAAGAAATGGGCAGGGAAGGGACTATACGTATCCTGGTCTGGAAGAGATTAAGTGCAGTAGTAAAAAGCTACATAGAGCATCGATGTGGTTCTCCCCAGAGCTTTATATTATAGTTGCAATACCCTCCAGTCAAAATTCCCAGTCTACTCTTGCGAGCGAGTACAGAGGAGAACTGGTTATATCTGGGGAGAAGCAAAGAGAAATAGGGTTTTTAAGCACAGGGATATTAACAACTTTAAAAGGCACAGAGGAGGGCTAGGGGTCCCCAGACATTGTGGATGGCATACTTATAGATCTGGCACAACTGAGAGCGTTGGTGGGTCTGATAAATAAAGTATACAGTAAATGGATCTGGAAATTGAACGACAATGGATTTCCCCTTTTCATACAAAACGACTTGATCTGGCAGATGGGGGGAAGGGGACGACAGATTCGATTTGTTTACTGGCCATGTAGAGATGCCACGTTAGAAGTATGGAATAAAATTGAAACTTAAAAAAGGTTTATGTCACCCTAACTCATCATGAGCTCTTTTAGTAAGGAGCTTCGCCAATTTACTCCGAGTACTCAAGGTTTAAAGAGATTTGGGGACATGGAGAAAATACTGCTGTACTTCGCGATTGCTTGACACGGGGAAATAAAGAGAGGGCCGACCGCTGTACGCACACACGTTGAGTGAGGATGACCTACCGACAAGGCCATATTTAGTTAATTACAAATTAACATCATGCTTTACAATGGCCCCGGCGGGTAGATTGATGATCGACGTTGGCTGTGTGAGAAATTCTGGAGAAGGGATCTGGACCAGAAAGGGTGGGTCTCTACATTATATAAGATTTTGAAAGGGGGGCGGAGAAGTGGGTCAAAAAAAGTTTTGAAATATATGTTGAGGTGGGAGGAGGCCTTGAAGCTACGTAGTCGGAAAAGAAGAGGACTGGTTTAAAGCTTGGGGAGAGATAGGGAAGGGGCTTACTTGCACGGCCCACCAGGGAAATCAGGACAAAAAACTCAGTGTTACATTGGACCACACCCCCAAGACTATTTAAATAGATTAAACCTAGACCTCTCAGAATCTTGCTACTGGAATGTGGGAATAAAGAAGCTGGACCAAAAACATATATTTGGAGCTGTCCGTATGGTCAATATTTGGTTAAGGTTAAAGAACTCCCCTAAGGGAGATGTACGAAAGGAAACTTCGAAGACGTGAACAAGCGGATGGCTTCTGGGTTACTAGAAGTAGAGGGTGCAGAAGATTGCCCTTTGGAAAAAAAAATAGTGACATACGGCCTAGTAAATGTGCAGTGGCCAATAGCTGTGAGGAGGAATCGGCCCCACCCACATGTTGGAGATCAAATACATTGATGACTGTAAGTAGAATAAATGGAACGGTTGACAGCAAAATCAACAAATACAGAAATAAGATACAAAAAAATATGGTGGGGAAGTGGGAAGAGAAAGTAGGGAAGAGAAATAAATAAATGGTAATCTGAGACCAAGATGAAAGTAAGTTAGAATGGTGATTAAATTTAGAAAGAAGAAGATTGCCCTGTGGGGTGGGTGGGGAGGGTATAGGGAAAATAGGTCCTGGCAGGACCTACTGGGAAAGGGGAAAAGTGATTTAAAGTTTGATTTTCACTGCTCGATGGGTTATGTTTTGTTATATGTATCACTGAAATTGATAAATAAAAAGTAAAAAAAAAAAAAAAAAATTAGAAATATGACCACAAGATAGTGCTGCTGCCCTAGTTTTGCCAGAGTCCAGACCAGGAATACAGTAGATAGAATACTGAGTACTGTATATAGAAGAAACAGTGGGTCCCCTTGTAGCTATAGACCTCATAGTGGCCACTATGGCTGCTTTGGTGGTTCTTACACCACTGGGCACATTGATTGGCCACACTGGATACCAGCAGCTGCAGCAGAAGGAGACTGTAGACTTGGAGGAGCATCAAACCACCTACAGAGGCTGCTTGCACCCACAGGGAGACTGAGTATAGGCTGAGGCTGCTGGCACCCACTGAACTGAGTATAGGCTGAGGGGGGCTTTTTCAGCCCAAGTTTTGGGCTGAAAAAGTCGGCTTATATTTGAGTATACATCTTCTTATCTTACCTTTTATTAAAGATATATTTACCTGCAGTTCCCTTCAGTATCGGCAGTTTGCGAACAGGCAGATCGGACTCTGGCTGGATCTTTCTGCGCCTGATTCGGCTAGCAGAAGAGTAATAAACTTCTTCTACCGGCAAAGGGGCCGGTCGTACACCTTGTGTGTCTTTGTGGACAGTTTGGCTATCACTAGCGGTGGGGTCCATACCGTCATACCTCACTTAGGGGATGTAGACACTATGAGTTGTCCAGTGGTGCTCCCACGCTCCAGTTGACTGCACAGCCTAATGATATCACAAAGAAACAACTGAGAGGAACATCTGGAAGGGTTGCCACTTAGGGAAACGAATGGTGGACTGAACTTGAAGACCTTCACAAGGTGGTTTTTGTACAGCTCTACATAGACGGGAAAGGACAAGTGTTATCTCCACTAGAAAATGTTTTATTATTTTATTATAGGACTTCTCTTTATTTTTCATCGGAGTCCCCGCTCTACAAACCCCACAAATAAAGTTTATCCAAAACCCAGAGATTTAAATGTTCAAAGAAAAATATTTGGGCTGGACATAAGTTTAAGACCATCCATCTGTAATTGTGTTTATTGTACAACTAAATGCTTCTGTATGATGGTGTAAACATGTCCCAAATCCACGTGATGCCCCATGAAGTAAACAAAATGCTTCCATGACCCAGCCAGATGTGTGAATTATTTGTGTCTCTCACGATCTTCCTCCAAGACACTGAAGATCACAGGTTTAAATGCTGTCAGCCTGAAAAGCAGTGCCAGGACTAGGCATGGCCAGGTGCAGATTGACAAACTACAGGTTGCCAATTTAGCAGCAACATTGCTAATAGTCGCACCCCTGCAATAGTATATCCTCTTGGTGTATGCAGACACAGCCTATATCAAAGTGGCAACTCTGCTCTAAATTCAGGAGCAGTTCAGCATAGTTACCATCACTAAAAATACACTTGGACAGGTATTTTGAGGACTTATAGGCATATTTTGTTCTCCTCCATATTTCTGATTTTGTATGTTTTGCACCTGCAGCTTTTCTTCTTGGTATGGTCAGCTATTATATATTAAGCAGTGCCAACATTTCAAGATAAACATGTCATCATTATAAACTAAATAAACATAAATCCAATATAGTATAGTAATTGGACAATCTGATTTCCAGATCTCAAGGTGTTCTGCTGAAGAAAAGTTTACTAGCTTACCAGCTGGAATGTCCACCTCTACTTCCTGCATGGTGGTATTGGTAAGGGGCATCACCCATCATAGTGATGGACCCATATCAAGATGTGAATGATTACATCTAGACTGCCAACCAGCCAATAGGTTTATAACTCTGGTCTGGAGACACTAGGTGTGTGGGAACCTATGTCAAGTCTTAAGCCCCCCATACACCTTTAGATCACTCCATACAATTTCCTTTACAGTAGATCTACCAACAACTGGTAGAACCAACTGTACCAACCAATGTACTGCTGGGCCCTCCCTAATAGAATACATAGTGATTGGAAGGTGTGGAAAGGTCCTCATCTTACATGGTTTTGATAGAAGAAAAGTTGATTGCAAAGAAATTGTATGGTAACATTAAAAGGTGTATGGGGAATTTAGCTCTGCTGGTGAAAGTGCTGGTCAGGAAGGATATAATCACTATAAAAGTATAATTTTTGCTAACCATGCAAATACAAGAAACTGGGGATAAGGAATGCAAGCTCTGAGGAACAGCAATATGCGTACACAAGCACTGTTATGAAAAGCTCAACAATATTAATGTGTCGGAGGAAAATAATCAATTTGTTATCCTGCCCGCTGCCGAAACAAAAAAATAAACAGTGCGTCTCGTTTCCTCTTGCCATTCTTCTCAGCACACTGTGGCATGCCAGGGGTTAAATCATTTCGACTAGTGATTATTTGAAAACACCACTGCTGGGCTGAAGCTGATAGGTTCAGACGTAATCCCAGTTTAAACGCCACCATCACTATAGGGGGTTATTATCAGCTGTTCTCCTGCAGACTAGAGGAGGATGCGTTCGAGATCTGCATGTTTATGCGCAAGACCGTGCTATTGTCTTGTTTTCTAGATGTTCCCTTGAATGAAAATTGGAATATCCCTGCGCTGGCTGTACAGAGAGAGGGAAAAAAGGGAAAGAATTCGAGACACACACCTGGTTTATGTCAGAAAGGCACTAGGACCTTGAAGAACTGTCCTGCCTTATGAGTCAGCCCTAGATGTGGAGCTCCTAACTCCTGAACCAGTGAATGAGAGGACAGACATGTGAATGGCTCAGCTGGGTTTCAAAGCACTTTGTGGAGTGGACTGTGAGAAGCTAGCAATCCATTGGATCATCCAGGATTTCAGCACCTTGTAACTCTCAGGTGAGGAATAAGCCTTGCATGCTGCAGTCTCTGACCATTCATAGTCCTCAAAGTTTTTCTATGGAGGACACTAAATACAACCTTTATGTTTCGTGTTTCTGCGCTTATTCGGTGTAAGACACAATTTGCTGGGAAAACTGCAGAACTTCTCTGCGAGTCACATTCAGGCACTCCTAACCCTGAAGCTTTTTTACTTTGCTGGATAACATTCAAGTCCTCAGCAAACCTTCTTTAGTTTAGACACAAGAATCCTATATTAGGGCATTTTCTACATTCCCTTTGTCATTCTTCTTTATGTATATTTGATTGTGCAACTAACGCATTCTACAATACACATATCTATTTATTTATTGTTGCTTTTTGTGGGTTTTTTTTTAACACCATATTTGTTAAAAAGTATGTCAGTCCTTCTGCCTACATTAGGAAATGTCCCATGGGCAGGAAGGTGTGGTGTAGCTACAGGTAAATTGTGTCTCTTATTCTACACTATTTAGCTGCACTATTTTTTTTCTTCTTCAAAAAAGCTGTACTATTAACCCTTTAGAGAAAAGGTAGGGTAGTGCACTACACCGCACATCTTGCATAGTAGGCATTTTGTTCCTGGTCACCTGCCGCCATGGTGTGCCACAAATCAATATCAAGAGTTAAGAAGAGCTTGTTAGTAAGTACTTGCTGCTCTGCGTAATCTTCTTTTGTTGCCAGTGTTCCGCCTGCAAAGCTGGTGGATAGCAAAGTAACTTCTTACCGGATAAACGTTGGGTGTTTTCACGCATTAAAGCGCATTAAGTTAAGGCTTGCAGGGTATTAGACAATGTAAAGTCTGCCAGCTTGTAGCTACGCCAGGAACTGGGTAATGCTGGTTTCTAAACTCTACCTGGTGCCGTATCACCTTATAAACACGCACAGTATACACATCGAACAAATTACAACTTGTAATTCTGGTTTTCAAATTGATACGCTTGACACATTCTAGAACGTTAAAAGTCGTTTTGTGTTGTTTTCCTTTTTGCGGTTTTTAAATATATACTGTTTGATTAGTGATAAGTGGCAATTTATCATTTTATTTATTGTACTATGAACCAATTCTGTAAGTTTGTGGCAGGGTGTGAAAGTGATGACAATAGAAGTGAAGTGCATTTTTTTTAACATCTTACTTTGTAGCCAGCCTTAGTAGGATGTGGTTTTTCATGAAACAAAGGGATACTTTAAAGAAAGGAATATACAATCAATCTGTTGGCAGTCTGGAGTTTTTTTTATTATTTAAAATGAACATGAGTGTGGTGTAGAAGTTTGCAGAGCAAGTGTGCCTATTGTATACAACACACGCCTGGAAAAGGATGTTCTGTTGATGCCAAAGGCACATATCATTTGATATATATATTTTTTATATGAATCTGTTGCAGACAAGAGTAACAGAGACAGCTTGGAGGGTTGGATTGTTCCCATACTAGCCCTGGATTCCTTGCCAGTAGTAATTAACCACTCCGTCTGTATGCAGCAACAGATGTCAGCTAAGCTGTGATTTGTGCATTTTTGTACACCTTGGATGGGCTTATGCTGTGTACAGTACGCATATTTTGTGGGCGATTGTAAGACGCAATAAAAGTGCTAGCGGTTTGGCATTAGTGAATGGGATTACAATTCATTTGAAACACAATGTTAGACACTGTAATCTATTGAAGCAGCTTAAAGTAATTTCCTGTTATCAGCCTGAAATTTACACAGAAAGTGGAATTCAAATTCATAGATGGGAAAACAAATGCAGCTAAAAGCCGTCTGGAAAGCAGCTGTCTATATATTGTGATGACAACAAGATGCTGCGAGTGGTAGTCAAATCTAAAAGGACAGCCTTGGGGGCCATAATAAAAAAGTTGGTGGGAAATATTCAGGCAGTTGTCCCTTAATACTGCACACTTAAAGATGTAACTGAAATGTTCTGATAGGGCCAGTTTCTGTACATTTATGTTTCTAAATGCTGCTAGGATGTCCTGATTTCATTTAGGAAGTTTACACTATATCCCCTTGTGAAATGTGATATTTACTCACTGATAATTCAATTTGTGATGCAACTTTAAATGTTAACATTAGCTGCTCTGATGGGATTACCCTGGAGTTCACCTTCACTTACAGTGAAGAGGAGAACTATGTGTGCCTTTTGGATTGATAACCATATAATCAGTATCAGCTACAGTATATCCTACATGTTCTTCTCAGGGGAAAAATTAATGATTTCCTAAATCCGGGAAGGACAGCTTGATTGACACCCAACTGATGTCCTAGCTTCTTGAACTGGTTTAGTTATCTTGATTTTTTTTTTTTTTGAGAGATTTTTTTTTTTTTTGAGAGCCAAAAAGATGTCTAGTATTTATCTGAAATACCTCTCTACTGTTAGCTAAGGAAGATTCATATATATGGCCTGGACTAAATGTGTAAAGATATTAATGAGTAGTATGGTCCACTAAGACTGAGAAGTACAAAGCCTTCTGTAGAAATACACGTTAAGTAGATGAATTTGCTCCTTGCAAGCATGCAATAAGCCATCAGAAGTTGGCTTTTAGGATGTCAAAGTCAATAAAATAATTGGCACATCTAGTGCTTTAGTGACTATTAGTGAATAGTCATTTATGACAGGTAGATGTTTTAAATTATTAATTTATTTTAAATAATTTTAGTTTGAAATTTCAATATTTTGTCCCAAGCTTCAGTTGAACACTTAGTTTGTGCTGAAAAACCCTGAACCTGGCATATTTCTGTGGCTGGGACAATATTAATGGTTCTTTATTGGTAGACTGTAAGTTCAAGTTCTATTTAGTGTCCGTTGGTGACTGCAATCCTACATTAGAATAGAACCAATTTTCCAAGCCTTTCTCCTCATGGGATTGTAATATTCAATAGGTGTTCTCCTGCCCTCTTTTACCGTCACTTTGGATCACATGTCCAATTTTTTAGGATACCTACCTATTTTTTCTTCCTTCCATTGACTTTCTGTTGTCTCTTATGTGCCTTTGCCTTTTTTTTAGGCTGGTCAGCTTTTTCCAAACATCACTCTGACATTGTTTACAGCTATTGAGCTAACAGCTGAACTATTTTGTCAGTTAGTACTGTTATTTGAAGTTCTTTGCCAAATGTTTTTGAATTCTTAGCCAAATATTCTTTCCTGTGTATTTCCTAATTTTCATGCTTTGTTTGGTTAATGAAGCGCAACCTATGATCCCATGGGGCTGGTGCTCAAAATTGGCTGCCATACAGATCATCAGCTTTCACCATCCGATGTCAACTTTGTCATCTATCATTGGCTGATAGTAGCTCTCTATTCATCCTTATGTCTACTATAAGTTCATAGAGCGATCTGTTTTGCGTTTATTGCTGTGTAAATATGAGCTTACATATTGTACTGAAGGAAGTTCTATAGTAGGCATGAATGGAGTTCTGTCAACAGGTTGGTGCATAGCTTTGGGTACGAAACAACCACGTGGTCTGTTAGAAAACGGACACAAAGATTTTATTGGTACTGTGAGTGGAAAAATAAACAATCTTTATGGTAGCCTGATCTAAATTGAAAATTTGTTTTACCATTCAATGGAAGAGCTCTTGTTAAATCACTCACACGCTTCATGTTACTATCATTGCAATTATTTGAATGGTGAAGAATTTAGACATCCACACACATAGCTACAGCATACAAACAAATGTGTAACACACGGCACATATTCAAATGTTCAGTTTACATAGCTAGAGGTAGACTAGACCTCACACCAGTATAAATGCTATTAATATAAAAAAAATATAAAATAAAACTTGCTTGCGTTTTACATACATTTTTGTTAGTACACTCCCCCATCCTAATTACAGCCCACCATCTTGCAGTAGCTGTTACTTAGGTGGTCCCTCCTCTAAGCCTCCCACCAATACCTCCAGGCCACTTCTGGTTCTCTATTTCTTTAAGACCAGAGAACTCCAGAAGCTTAGAATCGGAATGCAAACTCTGTTAGATCAGATGTCCGTATCACCTGGATTTTGCTAACTGGAACACCAAGATTCCCAACTGGAGGAAACCATGCGTTATGTCAATGGAGGATACAATTCATACAACAGGCCAAACCCAGCTATTCAGCACATTTATGACGCCTTTTTTATGGGCAAGGAGATGCTTTTGTTTTATGGATTTGTACCTCTAAGCAGTAGGTACTCTGATCCTTTTCTATACTTCATACTCTGGCCTACACATTTTAATTAAGTTCTTGTATGTTGATTCTGGCTATGATTTTCTTCTAGATGAAACAGTGATATTCTAAATACTTCACAGCATATTGATCTTTCATATGTGTAAAAAAAAAGTTATTATTCATTTACTTGATGCCCTGCTACATTTCCTAGAGAGCAAAACATTGGCTGGGTCCATCCCCTATACAATGCAGTAGGTACTATATTGGAATACTATGGAGAGAACAAGTTGAGTTGAATAGATTTACGTTTGTTTGTTGGTTGTATATTTACATTTTATATGTTCTGCTTTTGAAATATATACAATATACAAGGCTAACATGACTCTACCATGACTGAGAAGGTTGGGGGTCGCTAGGCACTTGGAACTTTCTACTTGGCTCTATACCTTTTTTGAGGAACAGTATAATCATGTTCTGTGTATAATAAACGTTTAAAAAAAATGTGCTGGGAAGACCATTAGACAAGGTTGCAATATCATGTGTTGAAGATCCTTAAGATGTTTATAACACATATCTAAAGACCTATATTACCTTCTTAAAGATGAAAAATTACATTTGTGCATCACTTTGGGACTGTGAGTTGAAGGTCAATGCTAAATTCTCTGTTTATAATTACTACTTATTCTTGATTTTGTGATACTTGCTCTCATGCTTGTAAACTAGTTTCTATATATATATAAAATTATTTGCCTTATTTTGCTACTGTATGTTCTGCCTTGAAAATGGCAGCAATTGTGTTCTTAGAAGTCCAGTGTCACATCAACCAAACCTCACAAAAACAAGATGGAGAGAATTGAAACAGGAGAGCTGCCAACAGAACAAGCCTGCAATTGATTATTTGGCTGATGCACTGTTTCATATTTTAGTTACATATACCCTCATTGTATTTTAGTGGATTTAAGAGTAACAGAATTTTATTTAGCATTTCAAATATAGCCTCAGGTGAATTAATGAAGTGAGTAGTTTGGATTGCCTGGTATAGCATGGTGTGTTTGGACTTTGAGGAAGGTTATTGATTTGTCGAAGCATTTAATTTGTTTGTAATTGATTTTATGCTGCACATCAATGTAAAATCCGAGCAAGGTTAGGGTGACATATCCTTTGTTGTTCTACATATGTATATGCCGATTGTCATTGCCATTATACTACCAGAGTGTGTAAATCCATCCCGTGTGTATGTATGTATATATATATATATATATATATATATATATATATATATATATATATATATATATAAAATACAAACTTTACGACCTTTGTATATCCATTGTTGAACCGTTTCTTTATTTCCGTTGCATTTTCAGGTAGTTTGCTTATATAAGCAAAAAGTTTGCCAATGTTAGTAACTTTAGACACACTGCTTCATATGTGCCAAAACATGTTTTGAAGTACCATTAAGGGTGTCATTTGGAAATAGAATAAACACTAATTATCCAATTACTTTGTGTGGTTCCCATGTGTATGGGTAAACCAACTACTTGAGGTAGAGAATACTTGGGACATTTAACATTTTACCCTATTGTAGTACGCAATATTGAATCTTGGAATGCTTTGTGAATTGGGAACATTGTTGTTACCCTTCCCTCCTAGGATGATGATAATCTTTCTTTCTTGTACCAGAACCAAGGCTTGGCTTCCTTTAGCAAGAAGCATCACATTAGATAAAGTCATCTACCACTTTAATTTCACTAAAGTATAAAGATCTAGGTAACAACAGGTGAGGCTAAGGACATGTCTTCCTTCTTTTATAATTTCTGTGTAGGGGATGATGCAGAAAAATATTTGAAAACAACAAATTAGGTTTCACATCTATGGCGCTATAGCGAACAGTCATAAAGCTTTGTCTGCTACCATATTATTCATATATAATATAATACAGAAGGTTTGGAGTTCAAGTGATTCTTTACTAGATAAATGAATTTGCAAAAAAAGGCAAGCTTTTGGAATGTCTCTGACCACTTCTTTAAGCCCTAAGAAGAGATCTCAGTTCTCTGGGTTTTTTTTTACTAATTTGGTTAGTAAATAAAAGGTATAACAAGGAACCAAATTTTTTTTAAAAAGCGTGCCATTTTAGTTGGCAGTCACATGACCACAATGCTTCAATGTTCTGGTCTGGTGTTTAAGTTTGGAGCTCCAAACATTGCAACATTTTTAACCACAGAATACATGACTAGGCATGGTTTGTGTGATGTCTCATTGGGTGGACAACCCTACCCCAGCAATAGGAGATTGTGGGTAGCTTGTCACTTGTGTGCAGATGTTGGCAGGGTCAGATGGTATTTGATGGGCACTTACAAAACAAGCTCTTTCAATAAATTAATTTAAAAGGGTTGACATTTGGGGTTTCTGAGTATGAATGTTGGCTCTAGATTATCGTGGATGTTTATAATGGACAAAACGTTTCATGACAAAAGGCAGGATAACAGACTGTTACTTTGTATGATTCAGGCCATCCTTGCTGAATATGGACTCTGAAAGAAATCTTTCTTTTCCTGTGTTTGTGTAAATCGGCGCATCTGCACAGCATCTGTACTCAGAACGTAACCATGGGAGGGTAATCCCAATAGTGTCTTTTATATAATATTTATGGTGGGACTGCCAGTACCTTTACTGTCTATAGACTTATTAAACATGCCGCCTTTCTTTTAGATGGCACGTTTTTCATTATTTAGCCCTGACAAATCCCCAATGTCATATTCTTTTCTTTGTTGTGTCACATGTGCCTTTTTACTGTTTATTTATATGGTGATGTAAGATAACAAATGATCAACAGTTTGGTTTTAAATACAACTTTGCATTTCTGAGGTTTTATGTAATGCAATGGCTAACAAGCATGAATGGGGATATGATCACAATAAAGATAACAGGGTTATCCTGGATGCCTATGATTTAAGCAATTTAAAAGTTTGTGCTATCTAAAAATATCTCATCACAATAACTTACCTTAACTTGAGTTATCAACAATGAAAATTATGTAAACTTTTTGTCTATCAAAATCTTGATAGGGCTCCTGCTGGTTATTGTCATCAGGAGAGCTGCTAGATAAGTTCACTAGTAGGAATCAGTCCTATAGACAGAAGCTTCCCGTAAAATAAAGAAGACATTAACTTAAACGTTAAATTTCAGCTAACTGCTGTCTTTTACCAAACACATGTAAGAGAATGCAGCTTACAGGCACTTGAGACAGGTTGCTTCCTGGGCTACTGCGGATGCGCCTGATCGTTTCCTGGGAAACGTGTATATCTAGCCTTACTCTGTCAAATATGTTAAAGGGTCATTGTATACAATTACAAATTACTACAAATTGTACAGGTAACATACAAATTCAATGTGTACATACAGTCAAGTCCATACCCCTGGCAAATTTTGACTCCAAGTTACTTTTTTTCATCCAGCAAGTTATTTTTTGACGGGAAATGACATGTGTGTCTCCAAAACATAATAAGATGATGTACAAGGAAAAAAACATTTCTCAGCTTTTATTTACATTTGAGCAAAAAGTGTTGTGTCCAAAATTATTTATTCTCTTGGAAAATCCAAAGTTCTATACCATTCCAAATAGTTCAAGGTGTTCTAACGCATCCTTATTTCCTGATTAATTGGGAACAGCTGTTTTAATTAACTCAACAGGCAAAAAACAGCAGCTCTATACAGTTGGATGTGGACAGTTATGGCTAAGATAAAAGAGCTCAGTGAGGACCTGCGGCTGCGCATTGTGGCTGCTCAGGAAGGGGCTAAATGTTTTCAAGTTCCAGTGGCTACAGTGCAAAGTATTATTAAAAAATATGTTTCCGCACTGTGGAAATTCTCAGAGGACCTGGTCAGAAACCAAAAGTGACACCTGTGCTAGTGAGAGCGGTGAAAAAGAATCCAAGGATCACCACCAAGGCCACCCTGGTCAATCTGGGCTCTGCTGATGGCAATGTCTGAAGGCAGACAATCCAACGGACACTGCTGGGTTCCACGGATGCAGACCAAGGAGGAGGCCTCTTCTCCAGATAAGGCACACAAAAGCTTGCTTAGCCTTTGTGTTATGGTCCGATGAAACAAAAATGTAATTGTTTGGTCACAATGATGTTTCTTTCATTTGGCGTAAAAAGAAGAAGCCTTCTACCCGAAGAACACTATCCCCACTGTCAAACATGGTGGTGGGAACCTAATCCTTTGGGGGAGGGGGCTCAGCCAATGGACAGGGAGCCTAATCTCTGTAAATGGCAGCATGAAAAAATAGCAATACATGAGGATTCTCAATGACAAAATCAGGCAGTCTGCAGAGAAACTTGGCCTTGGGCACCAGGGGACATTTCAGCATGACAACTTTTAGACAAAAGTGGTGAAGAAATGGTTATCAGACAACAACATTAACGTTTTGGAGTGGCCCAGCCAGAGTCCTGACTTGAATCCAATTGAGAATCTGTAAAGGGAGCTAAACATCAGGGTGATGGCAAGAAGACCCTCCAACCTGAAAGATTTGGAGCTCATTGCTAAAGATGAATGGGAAAAAATACCTGTGGAGACATGCAAAAAGCTGGTCTGCAATTTTAGGAAGCATTTGATTGCTGTAATAGCCAGTAAAGGCTTTTCTATTAATTATTGAGAAGGGTATGAATAATTTTGGACATGACACTTTCTGATCAAATGTAAATAAAAGCTGAGAAATGTTTTTGTTACACAAAAATGCCTCTTGCAAATATTATTTTCTTTGACGTGTTTTGCCCAAAGGGGTCATCGGAGAGGGTATATTATCTAATTTGGGTATGCTGGATACAACCTCAGACAATACAATGGTCTACCACTTATTTTTTTCAAAAGCTCATGCTAGAATGTACACCTCCATAAACAAATGCCTGCCATGCCTTTACGATACTAAGACATGGATGAAATGCTGGGTTCAAAATCCCCATTGGGTTTAGTATAGTGCAGGGGTTATTAACCTGTTAATGCTGCAGTATATATGTTATTTCGTATAGTCCTTCAGTTGAAACACTGATACTTGAACACATTTCCGCCTCAGGTACAATGGTTTATCCAGATGCCCCATAATCGTTTGTACTTTTGGGCACAGTAATTCTAGAACCCTGATGCTAACATCTTTGTATAGGTGGTCAGGGATCTATAACTAGTGACAATGGTTGTGAAGTCTCCTCCTTTACATCTGACTTCATCTGCGGACTCCGCATTTTTGCGTTCACGTCTTTATGCGAACACATGACGAGTTCGATCCGCCCCCTATCTTTTAACATTGCAGAAACTTTGACCCCTGTGAGTCACAGTCAGCAGACATAATCCAGCCAATGAGCACCCCCACCTCACAGACACTCCCACCCCCTATAACATAGCAAGTACAGGACGCCATTACACATACTGCTGAAGAAGGAGACAGTGTTAGGAGAGAGAGCTGCTGCTGCTGCTATAGGGAAACCATTAGCTAGGGCAGTGTTCTGTGTGCTCTATCTACAATCTTCAGTGCTTCTCAGTCCGCTCTCAGAACAGAGTTCTGAAAATACCCCAAAAGCCCTTTTTAGGGCTCTTTTTTTGCTATCCAGTTGCCTGCTGGCTGGCATGCCAGGCTGCTGCCAGTAATTCTTCAAGCCACATATTGCACATTGCCTACTGCCAGTGCTCATATCTGGTGGCACTTTGTTACCCCAGGGGATTTTTTCACCCTATTTTAGGGTATTTATATATATTGCACGGCTTTTCATCGCTACAGCCTCGTACCAACTGTGTGTGCGCCCACACTGCCCACCCATAGTTATCTGGTGGCACTTTGTTACCCCAGGGGATTTATTTACCCTTTTTTAGGGTACAAATATATATTGCACGGCTTGACGTCCATTACAGCCTCGTGCCAACTGTCTGTGCCCAGTGCCCATCCACAGTTATCTGGTGGCAGGGTAATACCCAGGCATTTTTTCACCCTATTAAAAAAGGGTGTAAATATACATTGCGCAGCTTGACGTCCATTACAGCCTTGTGCCAACTGTCCAGTGCCCACCCAGAGTTATCTGCTGCCACAGGACCTTGTAAAAATGACAGGCAGAGGCAATTTTACATCTCTGTGTCAATGACATAATTTTTTTGGGGAGTTTTGCCATGGATCCCCCTCTGTCATGTCATTGTCCAGGTGTTAGTCCCCTTGAAATAACTTTCCCAACACTATTGTGGCCAGAAAGAGTCCTTTTGTGTTTTAACGTTCGCCTGCCCATTGAAGACTATGGTGGTTCGCTGGGTTCGCGGACATTTGCGGATGTTCGCATTCGCCGTTCGCGAACAGCAAATTCCATGTCCGCGACATCACTATTCATCTGTTCTTGACTGAAATTATCTTTGGGGTACAAGGTCAGTGTAATTGTCAAGCTCTGCAATCCTTAACAATTCAATATTGGGTTTGTGTGCCCACATATTTCTATGTATAGAAATCCTCCCATAAAGGTTGTGTGATCCATATCAAGAAAGCAAGGAATTTTATTTAAATTAAAAAGAATCTGACTCATAAATATGCCTATAAAAATATGGTTTTAGAAATAATAATTTAATTAATAATGTTAATAATTTATGGATCTGTTCCTTTTGAGGGACATCTTCATGGAGAGTTACATTATTTTGCTTTAGGCTATTTGTTTTGCGCTTCGCAACCCAAAGCTTTGTTGGTAGGTTGTCTTGCAGTTTCTAATTGAAATCTAAATGATAAGCATCAGGGGCAATATAAAACATCGATAACTTGATGTAAACTAATAAATATTATTTGTAATTGCATGTAGACTAATTTAAATGGCTAAGGATTTGCAGTCCATTGTAGGCATATGGTAAGGCAATTGACATCTCATGGACCACATTGTTCGTAGACCACACTTTACTCATGACTGTTCCATGGACCTAAAATATGTAGCTGGCTTTGGCTCCTATAGATAAGGGACCCCTTTTGTAAATGTCCCAAATAGATACATAGGTTGCATAGATACTAGATGTTTTCTTTGTAAATATGGATTAAATTGCTTGAGTTAAGAATGGGGAAAAGTGGAGCTGTGGTCTGTAACAAATCAAATAATTTCATTGTTTACAATGAGACTTTTTACTGCAGCAGTTTCTTCAATATTGTACTGTACCATCATCTGTCATGCATATGTTCATCCACTGCCAACTTTGAATACATATATTTACAAGTAGTTTAACAAGGATTTTAAAGGGAACTCCTGAGGTTATTTCTAACTTATTTGTTGCAGTTGCAGAGTCTGGGGATCTGATTATGATTCTCTCTTTAAAACCTAGTAAGTCACTGACTTTGAACCAGTATTTAATATAGGACTTCAATGATTGAAGTACCTTTGACATCATTGCAATTTGCTTTTTATTTACAGGGCCATCTTTTTTTCCTTAGTGGTTTCCATTTGTAGGTTAAGAGCAAAATATGGGGTTTTCATTAAATTAAGAAAGACTCTTTTAGGATGCAAATAAGGTACTTTGATTTGCAACTCTTAACAATGTTCACAACTCCCAGAGTTCCATATTTGTTTTAATAGCCCCAGTATGCCATGTTACATTTACCGTGAGCCCAGTCTTGATGCTAAACATTCCATTTTCAGTGCCTATAGAAATGGTGGTCAGTATAAGTATATCTGAACATCCCAATTCGTTGTATGTTCTGGTATCTTTCAGTCTCTCTAAAGCCCCCATACACCTTCAGATTCCTCCATACAATTTCCATGAGACCTACCAACAACTATGTAGTATAGTGACCTCCCTGATTGAATACATAGTGATTGGAAGGTGTAGAAAGGTCCTCATATTACATGGTTTTGGTAGAAGAAAAGTTGGTTGTACAGAAATTGCATGGGAATTGTATGTGGTGTATGGGGGGCTTTATACTTCTTGGGTTGGGACTGGTCCAGATAGGCTAGCCATTATACCCCAAATTGTGTTTGCTTATCTCCTGTATAGCTTTGTCTAGAACATTGTATTGAGGTCCAATAAACAAGAGAAAATTAACAACTGGTCTTCAGGATAAGTGCAAGTCTGAGAAACCACAGGTTCTGTTGATTAGTTAAAGGTCCAAACATCATTCGTTTATTGTTCAATCAAGAGCAACTATCTCTTTAGCTAGTGTAGGGAAAAGTTTGGTAATTACAAATACAAAAAACAAATAATAATACGTTATTATTCTTGTGTGTATCTCTGTTGAAGAGATGTATATCTCTTTGTCCTGAAAATATTTAAAGTCATTTAAATTTACCCTCATTTAGAAGTATGTCATTTAACACCAAGGGGCGTATTTTTTAAATGGTTGTCAATCACCAAATTCACAGTGCAATGTTCTTAGAACATGTGTTTTTCAGCTACAATAAATGAGTCACCTGCGGGAATTTCAAATTTATGCTTCATGAATTGTTGGATTGTAACTAACTCCAATTTTATATACTTTCCAAGGTGTTTAAATAAACCCACCTCTACCTTTACTAAAGCTAGCCATACACGTGTCGGATTCCATGTCCAATCGATTCATCATCCGATCGATTCCGGCGATTCTGCCGGGAATCGCAGGTGTGATCAATCGGCCAATTATGAGTATCCATCGCTGCATACCACCTTGTCCAACGGATTCCGGCACGATTCCGGGACGATTCCGTGTCCGATTCCACCTCCGATTCCACCTCACAAATGGCAACTCCCCCTGATCTGTGCAGAATCGGATCAAAAAGACCAACATGTTGGTTCTCTGACGGATCCGATTCCGGGTCCCCGAACGATCGGACGTGATCGGACGGACAAGGTGGGCTGCACACGATTCCGGCACGATCGATTCACGTGCACGCGCCCGGAATCGATCGGCCCGGAATCCGGCCGGAATCCGACCCGTGTATGGGGGCCTTAAAGGGCACCTCTAATTGCTTTCTCCTTACCAACTCTGATATTATTATTATCGTTCAAATATCATGGGTGTTCATTTCCTGGGCAACAGCAGGTATAAACACCCCATTCACCCTGGGTAGAAGATCCCAAGGCTGGTCCTGGTTGGGAATATGTCTCCATTTTTATGGTCCCAGGTGTATTCTGGTGAGACTGTGAATGATTGGTGTAACTATTGTTGCCACCAGTTACTTGACACTGGGCACTGGACTCTGGAATAGGAAGAAAGGATTGGGTGAGCCTTCCTATTCTTTTTCATCCTGGGTACTCACAGTATTTGTTGGCCTTCCAACAGAGAAGAACCCTGGCAGAAAAGGCTCAGGTGTGCAATAAGATGGGGTGGACATTAGGAACTGTATCAGGTGGCTAACCTGTTTGGAGGTGATTACCATAGTGCAATGGTTTCCAAACTGGGGGGTGCGGAGGTATTCCGGGGAGGGGGGTGCAGCTCTGGCGGCGGCTGACGTGGCACTTGGAGCCCTCTTTGTAAGAAGCCAGAGAGAAGGGAGAGATCTGGGGAACTCGGCAGCCAACCCTTCTTCTGAACCTGTGTAGTTTGCATGGGAGGGGGTCCAGAATGTTCCTATATAGAAAAGGGGGGCCCTGCAAAGAAAGATTGGGAACCACTGCCATAGTGTATGCTCACATGGAAAGCTCAGGAGGGCTTGGGCACTTTAAAGATCCGTTTGCAAAGCTAAGCCTGGTTTGTGAGCCTGCAAGACTACACCTTTTAATAGACTTTATTTACACAAATTATGTCAGAGGTATTAGGCAATTGTTGCCCTGGTCAATATATAATGTTAATAAACTATATAGTAATGGCATCTTTTCACATTTGTTCATATGCTACAGTCAGAAGTACAAAAACAAATTTACGTACTTGTATGCTTGTATGCAGAACTTGTTAAGTACTTATGATCCATTGGAATGCGGAATAAAGGACATGTTTTCACATTCATAACAATATAAACAAGTAACAGTTCTTGACAAAGTTAATATTTATTATTTTGTTTTTAGAAACTGCATCAACGGAAAGGTAAAAAATGTAAATAAGTAGCTTGTAGCTTGGACTACAACTTTCAACAGATGGTTAGTTTTTCAGGTCTTTTAAGTTCTCCAATGTAATATCTGAATATCAGCAAAGACACTTAAAATAGCATAGTCTTCATTCTATGCCTGTTTCTGACTTCCTAAGGGACAAAGCAGCAATTTCCCCTAATAATTAGTGCATGGTTTTGCTTTTTTGTTATTTTACTGGAATAATTATATCTGGAAGCGTTCAAAAGGAATCTGTGTGGACAGTGATATGGGAGCTGATTATTGTTGATTTGTTTTGATGGTACACGTTCTGAGTTATTTGGCCCACTGATAGAATACACAGTGATTGGAAGGTTTAGAAAGCTCCTCATATTACAAGGTTTTGGTAGAAGAAAAGTTGATTGCACAGAAATTGTATGGTAAGTTTGTAAGATTTATGGTCACCCTTTGTGATGCAAAGTTTGTTTTACAGATCTCTAAAGCTGTGAATAGACGGTATGATTTACCGTCTATTTCTTATCTGATTCTCGGATGACGTCATCACGCCTGCCCGCTAGTGCCGAGAATCGGATGGCAATCTTTATGTGCAGCTCATTACTTCGGCTGGGGGCAGCCGTCCCCAGCCAAACTAATTGGATCGGGTTAAAATTTACCGTCCTCTCCAGCCGACAGGTTGGCTGATTTTAGCCCAATCCTCCTTAGTTGCTGCATCTAATTCCTGCACAACCCGATTCTTAAGGGATGCGGGAGCACGCACGGCATCGGATCTGCGGTCAGATCGTGCAGGAATTGGAATGTCTATGCCCAGCTTAAAGCTGAATACAATTGCAAAAACCCACACCTTCTTGTCAATCCAACACCAACCATGCCCATGTTATGCTTATTGGAAACTGCCTGGCAAATGGTGCTTTACTGTGGCCAGAGGCAGTAAATGAAGTGTTCCTGATTGACTGTTACTTTTCCTCAAAACTATTGAGGATAATTTCTGCAAAAATCCAATAGCCATTTAAACATTAATGTACAACGTACTACTACATCAATAACTCACTAAAAATGCATCAGATTTCTATTTAAAGAATCATCTTAGAGGCTGTTCTGTAGATTCAACCTACATATACTTGCATTTGTCAGAAAGATTTCTATACACTTTGTATATGTCATGTTTTAATGTGGTAATCTATATTCTGCATGCCCTTGTAAAGTACTTTAGATAGTGGAAGACTGATATGGCTCCCAAAATTCATATGGATATGTGTCATGCATTAGCCAGGTTGTGGAAAAGCTTCCATTGTGGTGACATCCAGTCAGACTGCTTTATTGCAGTTTTTTTATCATCATTGTACAGAGATTCCAAAGAGGTTTGGCCTTTGTATTAAAATGTGTGACATTCATCCAAACAGGATGGAGTATGCAACCACAAGATCTTAAAATAAGTTTCTTTGCTGTTATCAGTGAGAAACTAGTTACAGATCCTGTGCCAGTGGCAGAATATTGACTGAACTTTCCACACAATTGTTCTGTGTCATCCTTATTTGTCATTCTGAGAGAAATTTCAACCTAAAACAACTATTCAATCATATACCTGAAGTATCTTTAATTTACCCACCAATAGTGTTCTGAGTGTTCATCAATAGGTCTAGTGCAAACCTATGTAATAGTGTTGTGGCTTGCTACATAAGCCAGCTTGGCTTTTTGTCCCCACACCGGATAAGTATGGTGTTTGCTTTAGAATATAAAGGTGATAACTATCCTTGTGATTAGATTATTAGGTGATGAGCTCCAATATTTGGATTGCAAATATTTTTGATGAATATTGGTTATTCGAGAATTCATGAATTTTGAATATTTGAGATATTATGCACTGGCAAGCTAATGCCATGCATTGCAATAATAAATTCTTAATTCCATATATCGAATCGAATATTAGTAGAATTATTTGTGAAATATTACCAATTTGAATATTACCTATGCCGCTCATCACTAATTATTCAATGATATCATTGTGATTGATGACTCGTCTTATCTGGTGACCTCTGAGTAATTTTCTTTAGTAGTTTCACATTGTTAAGGAACTTGTTCCATTCTTTTTATACATACATTTTTATGTGACATCATCACGTCACTCAGAGGGGAGGGGATGAGCCGCTCTCCAGCAGCCAGCATGTTGCATCGGGAACACCGGGACAGCGCAAAACAGTAAGTATGCGCTGTCAGGGCCCCGATGTTCACTGGATGCCACCATCTTGTCCCGTGCAATAGTGATGGTAGCAGCGCTGGACAAGATGGTGCCATCGCTAATGCTAGGGCGGTTAAACAAATTTTTTTACTGTATAATTTTGTCTTTTAAGACGTTGTATTAATTGATTTTAATATTTAAAAGCCCATATCTTTCCATAGCCTTGTATATTGGGCAGCATTTTCTCTGTCATTGAAATCATTAGCTGATCCTCCTAAATTTCCCCTTCTCCAATTCCTTTCCCAAAAAAATATTTCAGTTGCCCTATGTGTGCCTTGCTTTTCTAGATGGAAAAACAGACTTAATGATCCTGAATTTTCACACTCAATGGAGTTACTAAATAATAATAATACACCTCATACTTTAAACTTTTTACGCTGTTCAAGATTTATAATCTTTTCCTGTGTGTTAGATTGGAGTAATTTTGACAGGAAGTGAGTGGATATCTTCTATCAAGTTCAGCAAAGTTTTTTGTCCTTTGCCAAGTATCCAGAGCTAGAAAAAATGTATTTAAATAATTTATAGACCTCTTTATGTAGTGTCCTCTACACAAAACGGTTTCATCCTGCTGGCTGAATAGGGAGATATATAAGGCATTTGATTGGTAGACTGTTTAGTTCAATAATGCTATTGCCAAATAATTCTGTATGTCCATTGTCATAGCTAGATTCTGAATAGCATACATTACAAAATAGTTAATGCATCTTTTAAAGTGGGTAAAAAGTACAAAGTCCTCTTATATATGTATAAGACAGGGGTGGGCAACATGAGTTGACATGGAGGGCCACACATAACATTTTTAATCCATACTCACTTGTATAAGTGTTTCTTTTTCATTTTGCGTCATATATATCATCAAAGGTTATGTGTTCATAGATATCATCAGAGCCTTTGAGGATATCTTTGGGGCATATAACCTTTGATTCAAAGTTTATGTGCCCCTAATCTGAGGTTATGTGCCACATCAGCCACTCAGACAGCTCAGGCGCTGTCTGAGTTGCTGATTGGCTTTTAATGTATCAGTGTGCTCCACCAGAGCCTGAGCGATTTCCTCATCCTCCCTAAGAACATCCTGGGCAAGGACAGGTGAGTACCTATGCCCTATGCATTAAGAGTTAGGTTTCATGGGTCGCAAGTGGAGGGCCAAGGGGGGCCCCTAAAGAACGCCAAAGGGCCACAGGTTGGTCATTTGGGGTATAAGAGGACTATATAGATATACAATTTAACCTCCCTAGCGCACTGCTGAGGTCCAGATTTCTGTACCAAAAGTGCACCAT
>CM070033.1:133712561-133731700 GCA_036250615.1 Ptychadena robeensis
TGGACGAGGTGCTGCCGTCCATAACGCTAGGGTGGTTAAATACAACAAATGGTAATTTAATGCAAATTCCATACATCTTACACACCTTGAAATATTACCAAAGGTTATTTTAACTTTTGTTGATGAAGGCAAACGATGCTTGCGTTCTGTATAGGTTGTTACTGTAAGAATTTTGCATTTATTTTTACATATTTTAAGCATATTGGACAATGTTTGGTATGTTTATTTGTTTGGAAATGGGTATCTGTAAACCAATGTATTCAAGTGTTTCATAGCAACCAAACATCCAATGGTTCCGGAACCTCCAGTGATTTATTTGGCCATTCAGAGGACACAAGGATGATCAGAGAACATAAACTGTTGTGTCTTACTTATTATTTACTACAATGTTTTGTTTTTTGTGATAATCATGTTACATCTGGATGGGATCAGGAGAGGCAGACCTTTTGTTATTATTCTTATGTTCTTAGGTCAACATAATCTCTAAAGACTTCCACAAGGATATCTTCCTTATATGGGTTAACCCTCCTATATTTGTGGAGCCAGTATTAATCTTTCAGATGAAATTTTCATCCTGGATACTAATTCCCAGGGTCTGGTTTTGATAAACAGTGACATTAAATAAAGTATGTCTATCATTATTTATACACTGCGACATGCATTAGCTAAAAAGCTCAAACTCCATCCAGAACCCGTTTTTAGTTTCGGATACTGGGGAAGGGTCAGAACCTTTGTTAGGTTGTCTAAATGTTCTGTTCTGTCTGACATCTGTCTTATGGACCGATATTAAACATATTTTAACAGGGTTACCAAAGCTAAAATGTTTGCTTTCTGTGTACTCAGTAAGGGTCCGGAGGTCCTTGATGAAATACACACAAAAAATGTTTTGTCCTGTTCTCAGGGATGTACGCTATAAATATTATATAGGCAGACATAATCCATAATGAGTTGTCATAATTGTTTATGGCTGCCTTTTATTTATAATAAGTTCCTAACTTATCTGCATAGGTTTTGCATAGAGATAGTTTTAAGCAGTGATACCTGTATGATATACCGTATTTTTTGGACCATAAGACACACTTTTTCACCCCCAAAATTGGGGGTAAAAGTGCCTGCGTATTATGGTCTGAATGCGCAACCCCCGCGGCCACTCAGCCGGTGGTCTCACCTTGGTTTCCCGCCAGCTCTCCCGGCACGGAGATCAGCCAGGGAGCTGGAGGAACTGTCAGTTGAGAGATGCCGGCCGGTGTCCGGCTCTCCCATCTGAACTGTGTATTTGACTATGCCAGCAGAGCTTAAAGTTCTGCTGCCATAAGCAATGAAGAGAGAGATGAACTGGCATCCATGTCTCTCTCTCCTGTCCGTGGGAACTGCAATCACTCTACAGTTCCCACGGACACAGTAACTGCAACATCAGCAGAGACTGAGAGCAGAGGTGAGTAGGAGACAGCCCGGCCCCCCTTCCTGCCGATCAGTGTGGAGAATGACGTGTTCTGCTGAGAGTGTACTGCTGCTAGTGACACCTACAGGCTGAATTGAATATTGCATTCATTGAATTCATTGCATTAACTTAATTGATGTGAAAACGTATAAAATCTTTTTTTCTGGTTTTCCTGTCCTAAAAACTGGGTGCGTCTTATGGTCCGGTGCATCTTATAGTCCAAAATACGGTAATTAATGTCATGATCTTAAACTTAGTATAAATTGAGTATCTAAAGAAAAATATAACTATGGAGTACCTGACCGGACAAATACTTCATGGTATAATGAGCATGATTATTCTATACTCTAAATCTGGAATCGACTCTAGGTCAGTGATGGTGAACCTATGGCACACGTGCCAGAGCCCTCTCGGTGGGCACACAAGCTGTCAGCCAGCAAAGAGGAAAGAACTGCCGCCTTATGGCTCTCAATGCTGTCAGTTCTCTTCCCCTCTCTTCCCATTGCAAATAGAATATGAGAGGATATGGGGCACTATCTTTTAAGAAAGTATAGTGTGTGTTTACATGTTTTGTGTGTGTATATGAGTTGTGTGTGTGTGTAATTCAGGTTATATTGCCATGCCGGCACTTTGAGATAAATAAGTAGGGTTTGGGTTTCAGTTTGGGCACTCAGTCTCTAAAAGGTTCGCCATCACTGCTATAGGTTAATTCACATTGGTATATTTGGCACATCTTTATTCAATTAATAGCACCCAAGTAAATTTTTATTTTTAATTAGAAATACAGTTTCTTATTAACCACCTTAGTGTTTATGATGAGCCCATCTCGTCCAGAGTTTGTGTGAAGAACAAACTCTGGATGAGCTGGGCTCCCATGAAAGCTGCATATCCCCGGAAAGCTATGGCGATGCATGGAGGGGCCTTTGCTTTCCAGCCCTCACAGCCGGTGTCATGAATGACTGTATGGGGGAGGGAGAAAATGGCAGCCACACTGTTAAAAACGGCGCGGTACAGGCGGTGCGATAGGGAGGTTAACAAATGTTCTTCTTTTAATATTAAGTCTGTGTTGCCACTTGGGTAGACTGTTTTTTCTTTGTTTTGTTATTACAATGGCGTCTCATGCGGTAAATTGATTTGGAAAATAGTAAAAATACACTGAGCATGAGATTTTTTACAAATGTAAAAAAATAAAAATGTGTTGCATGCTATTAAACCTAAGTGCCTTACCATTAACTTTGAGCCTTGAGCATCACACTTCTGGGTTCACACCCCAGCATACCTTGCTAGTGGATGTAGGTTAACCGCCCTAGCGTTAGGGATGGCAGCACCTCGTCCAGCACTCCAACTGCTTCTATCGCACTGACGAGATGATGCGTCCATCCGTACAGTCGGGGCTCGGAAGAGCGCATATCACGCTGATCCCTGAGTCCCCAGGCGGACATTCCTATTCGGCTGTCGTGTCTCCCCCCCACCCCGCCTCCGAGTGACGTGATGAAGTCACGGGGAGGAGGGGCGGCGGGGATATTGTACAGGAAAGTAAAATAGCATGAAAGCAGTTTTCTATGGTTAAAACTGCTTTCAAACTCCCCATATGTATAAACATCGCCAGAATAAAGTCCCTGAATGCCCAGATGTGGCCATAGATTTGCAGAAACCCATTTCTGTCCCTGGTGTGATGAATCAAACACCAGGTTAGAGAGGGTTAAGTGGCAAATGGGGAACATAGTGGGGGCACCAGAGACTTATTTATGTTGGTGAATTTAGAATAAGCATAGCAGCATAGTTGTTGTCCTAATTTTTGTGGGTTTTTTTCATATTTTTTTTTTTACATAATGTTATGTTGAAACAATTATTATATTCAGGGATGTTATAGGACCATGTAACGGACAATTTTGAGAAGTGACAGGCTACGATATTTAAAGAACAATTTCCATTATGGTGCACTTTTGGTACAGAAATCTGGACCTCAGCAGTGTGCTAGGGAGGTTAATGAACACTGCAATGTCCAGTAATGCTTGGAGGCCCCTGAATCAGCCATTAAAATAAATAGGCTGCCTGGGTATGAACTCGGCTTGAAAAGTTGCATCTGAATTCTAATACATTTTAAAGTTCACAGAATGTACTTGAAAACTGCACTGTCTCCACTAGTAGAAATATATTTTAGAGATGTGTTATATGTATCATATTTGGTGATTAAAGGATTTATTGATGGTGCTACACCTCCAGGCAATTGGAGTGGTTAAATGCGTAGTTTCAGATTTTAATCATTGCAATAAGCTGCTTCAATTACCTCACAATTACCTAACTGCAAATTTATTATAAACACCTCAAAAAACATCATTATTTTATTTGGCTGTGGCTTAAAGGGAATCTGTCTAAAACAGATGGAGGTTTTGCTACCAGGTTTGGTGCATAACAACTACAATAGCTTGATTGATTAAGCCCCCTGTGTCATGATAGCTGGCTCCCTTTCACAATTTGCCACACTTTAGCTTCCGTAAAGAACAACACAGCAGTGAACTATATTTAAGACAGAAGAAACATGGAGCTGCTGTTGCTGATGAAAAACGCAATTGCCACGTCGTTTATTTTCTGTCATTATTTTTCAGGGATTCACTGATGAGTGAATGTTAATGCTTTTCCCCAGATCTTTGAATAACAGAAAAAAATACAGATACGGAACTTGCACTCAAGTTCATGTTGTATGTGTTCCATGGGGTCCAGCCACCCTGCAGAACCCACCCTCCACAAAATATGTAAACTTACCTACTCTTATGGCAGTGACCTTGTAGTTTTTGTGCAGCACATGTCCCATTTCCCAATGGATGTTAGTGTGTGAGCAGCGAAGGATCATACTGGACTGTTGGCAATGTCTTTACATGCAGTTGTCTATGGTGCCATCATTGACCAAGCACCTTGTAGACCATCCTTTCCACCATTGACAGTCAACCTAGAAACTTTGACATGACTAGGGTATAGACTATAGCTGCCCCTTTTTGTCTGAATTGTTCAACAACATTTACTCCCAAAGAACCTAACTGGAATAATTAAGACTCACACGGATTGCCCAGTAGCATTTTATTACCAACATTAATAATAAAATATAAAATACATAAAACAGCCCATTATAAATTAAAGTTAAGGTCCCTTGAAAGCAGTTATCCAGCACCCTGTATCTGTATTACCCAATACATAGGTATCCAGCTGCAATACACCGACTTGGAGACAATTACAATAAAATGCAGATATCACTTTACAGAACTAGTTCCCTGGCATCCCTAACAAAGGGTGGGACTCCGTACCTACGACGGTCCCTTCCATTCACTTTTTCCATGACCAGACCACCTTTAGGGGCCTTACAATAATGCAGCTGCCTTGACAAGTTTTGAATCCTGAAAAAAAGGAATAAATCAAAGTTATATAATAAAAAATAACATTGGAGGAGGGAGGGGGAAAATGCACCCAACACAGACTATCCTCCTAATAAAGTATGGTGATTTCTCCTTGCACGCTAAACTGCAGGATAACCCCTCCTAGCAACTGACCCAACCACTTGTACAGAATAACACAATAATATAACTAAGCATGTTTATAATATTTACTAACCCTTATTAGGCCAGCTCCTTCTTAACCCATGAAGTCCCTATGCCTAAGTCTCTGTGATTCCAATGGAGGAACAACTGGAAAACCTATTGAGGCAGAATGTATGTTTACAGAAAATACATAGGTAAGATGTGTATAGAAGTGGGATAGTTTCCATTGGGCAACAACTTCACTATACGAAGGAAAGGGTTATCAAAGCTTCACCCACCTGCAATGTATACATATTAAAGTTTAATAAGGGTTAGCAGACTACAGGTAATTAACTAAAAGCAATTGTTAGGTATCCTTTTTGGTAGGAATTCCACTTAAAGGGTAGGATGCACATCAATTATCACTCCC
The DNA here is from genome assembly GCA_036250615.1 of Ptychadena robeensis. Lineage (NCBI taxonomy): Eukaryota > Metazoa > Chordata > Amphibia > Anura > Ptychadenidae > Ptychadena > Ptychadena robeensis. The sequence continues at coordinate 133,717,945 of CM070033.1, forward strand.
AGGTTGATTTATTTGTTTTGGCAAAATAATAAGGGAATCCTAGGGAAGCAATAAATGAGCTCTATGTAAGGACATAATAATTGTTAGAACTGCTGAAATGGCAAGCTTTGCTCAAAGAGATGATGTGTCATTGGGTGACAGTACCATGTTCATTACATTGTTCATATAATAAGAGAGACAAATGCTCTTGGGAATGCCTCATGTCTTTTATTGCTAACTGCTGAAAGAAGTAAAATGCATTGGAATGATGTCATGTCAATAAATGCACACATGTATGTTTTTGACAGCTACTGTAACTGTATATAATACATCATTTTTCATACATTGACTCTATGCAAAACCTCTTGTTTAGAAACTTCCCATTACAAATGAAATACACAATATAAATGAACTTGCTGCATTCTGTTAGCAACTTTGTTGGGAGAGAGCATACTGCATACTGTTTATGATTTTCTTACGAACCGAAAGTAGTGTTTGTGAACTCATTGCATGTGCAGACCTGATAGGCAGCTGTACTTCATCTACTTTTTCTAATTCCAGGACGAAGACTTAGCTCAGGGACTTCTAAAAATGGAAGTGCTGTGATTGGCAGGAGCTCTAGGCAACAGATTCACTAAATTATTTGCTTGGGGAATTTGTACCTAGTAAACCATAATGCTAAAGCTAGATAGATTTTGGGTTCACGGTTCATGCACATAAGCTACTGCTAGATTCATGACACATAATTTTTATTAATTAAATTGTGCTTACTTTATTATGGGTCACTTTGTAGCAATGCTTTGAAACCAGGATACTTTCTCACCCTGCCACAGTGAAATCACAACTATAGTTTTATAAGTATATATAAACTAGTTAATTCCTAGCTACTTTTATATTATCTTAAACCTGTGAAACAAAAAGTTCTGCTTTTTCACTCATTCATATTGCAAACCATTGGTTACCCAATTCTTGTTGACCTTCAAAAAATGTTTTCTGTTGTTGTTTAATAAGCTAACGTATACTCAATTATTGGTTCTCAATAAAGAAAATGTTTTTTTAGTGTACCATTATAAAAATCCAAACATGTAAAATATTGGTTCTCTAACTTGACAATGTACATTCTGTTGTTACAAGTTCAATAACTTTTACATACCAGCAGGATGGTCAGGATGGCCCTTTGGCAGTAGGAAAATACAATTGCACCTCCCTAGGATGGGAGGATTAATAATTTCAGTTACCATGATAAAATCTATAGCCTGGAGGGAAATGGCCATCTCTTCTTCATTCAATGCGGCACCCCAACCAGCTGTCATCGCACAGATACCCATTGCACACCTTCTTACTCCTTGTAGAGTCAAATTGAGAGATAGAGAGAAAGATCAAAGAACCTCTACCATATACTTCATGCATATTTATAGTTGTTTTTATTACAACGTTACATTTTTTTAAATTGGCAATTTTTAATAGCTTCATGAATTATCTTAATTAATTTCCTGAAGTGACCTTAAAATGTAAGTAAATATGTAAGTATATCTGTTACATTGAGTAATATATTCCCATATCCCCTGGTCTTGAACAATAAGTCATGGTGTTCATGCTTCATAGCCTCCTTGACCAATAATGAAATGCCAGTGCTTGCAAAAGCCAATAGTGACCTCTCCTGGCTAAATCTAACATGTAAAATGAACAACTACAGAGCAAACCATTCTCAATATGGTGCATTCGACAGCCATTGGGCAGCAACGTAACATATGTTATTTGGTTTTTTTATGTTCTTCTTATAACTGATACTTATGCAATATACGCATTTTTAGAATCCAAATCCCATGCACATTTTACTAGGTTTTGACATAATTTCTCTTTCTTAAATTTTTATGACATACAACTTATCACATTTTACTCACATACCAACATAACGAATACATTTAATTTATCTATATTATCGAATCTCAGAGCCCATTTTTACTCGTTCTCCTATCTTATATCATCACATAGGCATCCCAATAGTCCCACACTTCATAAAATGTCCATGTTTTGTTATGGATACTTGTTGTTAAATTCTCCATCGTCCTAACATCTGTTACTCTGTTAATCAAATCGTTATAGTTGGAGGATACTCTGGACTTCCAATATTTTGCTATCAAGCTGCGGGCCGCTGTCATTTTACTAGGTTTTATTCATTCATATTTGTGAAAATGGGCTCATGCAAACAACGTGTGCATTAACTGGCAGCAACTACATATATATATATATAGTGACAAAGTGAGGGTTAAAAGGCTGCTCACTAGGTCTGAAATTGTGTTTGATGGGAGATACATCGCTCCTGGATTGAAACGCTACTTTTGGCAGTTCCAGAATTGTCCTGTTTTGTTTTTTTTGTTTTGTTTATGCCAACTGTACCATGTGCCTTCACCTTGCCACAATACCTCACCATACCTGAGCCTGCAGAACTCTTGTCATTTGTAGCTGGTTCCTTATATATATATATATATATATATACTTGCTTTGTGTGTGTATGTGCATTATATATATATATATATATATATATACATAATGCACATACACACACACAAAGCAAGATATATACATAAAACAAAAGTCATCCTGGTATGTAAAATTAATGAACTGGATGCAGGATGTTGGATTCTGTATAGTGTGGGTTTCCCATAGTTGTTTTCAGAATGTGCAGCTCCCTGGGTACATGGCAGTTGAAAATGAATGGGGTGCATGCCAAAGATACAATCACTTCAGTTTTGCCAAAACTAAGCGGAGTTTTAGCCTAGAAAAAAATGTGTATTGCGAGTTATGTTGTATGGGGCTGTCAATATGTTGAACCCTGCTCCCCCTCTGAAAGCAGCTACTCTGGTAAAACTTGGTCATGGAGAAATGGTAGAAGTTTAATGGTCTGATGAATAACTTATTTTCCACCATAAGGTAGTCAAGGTGTGTGTGCAATGCTTTGTTTGAAAATCATGTGTCCTGGATTTCATGTGGATGTCACATTGGCGCGCACAGTATATTGACAAAACTGCTGGGGGGTCTGCTTTTACAGATATGGGCATTGATGATCTAGTGAGTGTCCCAACATAATTGTTTTTCTTTGAGTTTGTTTCTGTAGTGAGATGCAAGTTTTACTCCCTGTGACATCACTCTAGGACAGATTCCATTAGGAATGTAGGCATGCCTCCAGAACAAGATGCCCCAATGGCCCTTTCTCTCCAGAAGGCTGTTGGCATGAAGATGGCATCCTTGTTTGCGAGACAATGTAAACATATTGAGAGTGACAAAAAATGTGAAGTATATGCAGTGTTCTGTAGTTAAGTGAACAGAGCAGCCCGATAGAAAGTTAGATAAAAATGTGTTTTTGTGTTTTTGCTGTGTTTCAGATTTGGTTATTGTGGTAGTTGTTTTGCCATGGCAGAGGCTTTACTATGAAATTGTTAACATACAGCCTTATTAGTGATGATTAACAAGGCAAATATATTTGTATCCCGTACTGTGTCTGAACATGAAATGGTAATGTCAGTGGCCACAGGAGAATGAAAGAATGATTTCCATGTCTTCCTATGAAACCTATAATGTGAAGAAGAAATCTTTTTGGAACAAGCATTTTTCTGGTTTTCCTAATATATATATATTTTTTTTACTGTGACCAAAAATGTATATCAAGTGTATTCATGAAAAAGAATCACTTGGAAATATATATATACAGTATTTTCCACCCTATAAGACGACTGGGCCTATAAGACGACCCCCAACTTTTCCAGTTAAAATTTAGTTTGGGATATATTCGCTGTATAAGACTACCCCACTTCCAACGCACACCAAATAAATATTAAAAACACATCAGATTTGCTTTCAATATTGTCATTTTAATTCAAATGCTTATGACATGGGCAAACTGCCTGCAAGTCACAAGAAATCCACCTGCAAATGTGTTGGCGCATGTCTTTTTTTTCGGCCAACATATACCTACTCCACAGTAGTGGACACATGGCCTTACATATACCTCCTCTGACCTTCAACCCCCAGATCTCCAAATGTAAATCACACCAGAACAGTTTTCTATGAAGAAGACTGTTCTCAGTATTTGAGTATTTTAGAGATTTTATCATTCAAATTATACCTTTTTATTTTTATGTAATTTTTTTTTACATAATTTTGTGTTTTAAAACATGTATATATTCAGGATGTCTATTAGACCCTTGTACTGACATATTTTGGGATGTTACAACCTAAAAAACCTGGACCTCAGCAGTGCGCTAGGGAGGTTAAACGGTAAATTTATTTTCCTGTTGGGGGTGAGGAGAGCAGAAAGAGGGGAATTGCAATATGACTAATAAAAGCTTGAGGTTTGGGAACTGGGGCACTGTATGAAGAAAAGTTAGTAAATGCAATCTTTTGGTGTTACCTGCATTAGAGCCCTGCTGCTATATACAGTGAGGGAAATAGGTATTTGATCCCCTGATGATTTTGTATGTTTGCCCTTTGATTAAAAACGACTTGTCTAGAACTGTAATGAGAGGTTTATTGTAGCTGTGCGAGACACATAAACAATAAAAATCCCTCACTAACCCATGGCACAAAAGTCAGAAATTGACATGCATTGCAATGAGGTAAATACGTTTTTGATCCCTTTGCAAAAGATTACTTTTGGCAAAACTCTTGTTGGCAATTACAGTTGTCAGACATTCCTAGTAGCTGGCCACCAGGTTTGCAACATGTCTTCACAGATCCTGTGTCATGCTGAAATACCCATCCATTTTCAACGCACTGGCTGAAGGAATGAGATGTTCACCAAAGACTTAACAGTAAATGGTCTCGTCCATCATGTCTTCTTTGCGGGGAAGATGTCCTGTGCCCTTAGCAAAAAATGCCCCTTAAGCATAATGGGTCTTCCTCCATGGGTGATGAGGGGAATGGTGTTCTTAGCCAGTATTCATCCTCCTTCAAACACAGCAAGTTTATTTGAAACCAAAGACCACAATTTTGGTGTTGTCTGACCACAACACTTTAACTCAGTCCTTCTCTGAATCATTCAGATGTTCATTGGCACAGTGCAGATTGTCCTGTACTTGTGCTGTCTTCAGCAGGGGGGACATTCAGGGTGCTGAAAGTGTAGTATGTTACCAATATTTTTCTTGGTGACTGTGGTCCCTGCTGCCCTTAGATCATTGCCAAGTTCATAACTTGTAGTTCTGCACTGCTTTGTCACTATTCTCTTGTACATTGCGACTCCACAAGGTGAGATCTTCCATAGAACCCTAATAAGGGTGAATGGGTAAATAATGTGGAATAGGATAAGATAAAACAAATTATAACAAAATGAGACAAAACAACAGATACTCACATTGAGAGAGGTTTACAAGGGTGGATCTCTCAGGGCCATGTGCTTTCCAGGAGGACCTCACTTCCTGGTTGGGGATGAGATCGCTTCCTGCTTACAGATACTGGGGGGCTCAATAGGAACAATGGGACGCGGTTCGAGCAGAGCTCTTTTTCAACCATAGGGGAAGGGGTGCAGAGAGTCTCTGGATTTATACACACACACACATAGAGGAGTGCCCTCCCCTTCATTAGCATGCTGCAGGTAAGGGGGGGGGGAGGGGACAGAAGAGGCCAGGTCAGCTCAGTGGAGTATTGAGCAATTGCTTGAACAGGGATACAAACGAACAAAAGAATGGATAATTAAATGGTACACCTGTATGTGGAGACAGAGTAAAGCATGGATGCAAGTTAAGAGTACAATGGAGAATGATAATGAACAAATGGGAGAGAAAAAAAACACCAAACACACACAGATGCATGGATATATATACCCACATGCACACATATATAAAAAACAAACATGAATGTACACACCTTCACAAACATGGGGCAGAGACAAATGGATCAAGGGGGTGAACACCTTAGCAGACACAAATTGGTGATGGATGGGGAGAAAGTGGAGACTAATGGTGGGGCTGGTTACTTTATGATGGTATTAATGTCCAATTCTTCATTCAAGCAATGGGGGGTTAGCGTATTGAGGGCATATATCCAATATGTTTCTTGGGAGCACAGCTTATTAAATCTTTCATTAGGGGGTAAACTGGCATCAATGGACTCAATGATGAAAGCCTTGAGGCCTTCGGTTGAGCCATTATGTTGAAGGTTAAAATGCCTGGGTACTGCATGGTCTGGGGACCTTTTTTCAATAAGGCGGCGATGTTCACCAAAACGATTTCTAAAAGGTCGGATGGTTCTGCCTACATATAACAGGTTGCAAGGGCAAAACAGAACGTATATTACATGGTCTGAGGAGCAGTTGAGAAATTGGCGAATGGGATGGGTTTTACCAGAGTTGTCTGTTGTTTTTGCATTGGAAGACCCCTTTAAGTTCATTGATGCTGGGCCTAATGGTGTTTGAAGGGTGAAGGGAGCTGATTTTGCTTGGAGCAATCTTGGACCTGATGCATGGGGCCTTTTTAAATACTACTCGAGGTGTTTGTGGTAGAGAGACCTTCCAATGGGGGTCTTGAAGAAGGATTTTCCAGTTGTTTCTTAGGGCCTTCTGTATAGGTTTGTATGCATGATTAAATTGGGTGATGAACTTGATGCTCGGTTGGCTGTCCGTCAGTTTGGGGGCTGGGGGGTTAGGAGGATTAAGGAGGATTTGAAGGGTGGAGTCTAGTGAGGAGCAACAGTAACCTTTATCAAGAAATTTCTGTTTAAGAACCTGGCTTTGATGGACAAAGTCCTCAGTTTTGGTACAGTTCCTGTGTAACCTAGTAAACTGGCTTTTAGGAATGTTTTGCAGCCACTTGGGGTGATGGCAGCTTGTTCTATGTAAGTAGCAGTTGCCGGCTGTGGGTTTAAAATGGGTTTTAGTGGTAATGTCCATGTCCTGAGAGGAAAGTTCCAGATCAAGGAAGATGAGGGATGAGGGGCTGACCACATGGGTGAAGGATAGACTAAAGGTGTTGTGATTACAGTATTCAACAAAGGAGCTGACCGCTTCCAGATCCCCAGATGATAATAATATCATCAATATACTGACCATAAAACACCAGGTGTGAGGCAAAGGGGTAGTTGTCCTTCCCAGTGGCCCATAGTCAAGTTGGCGTAGCTGGATGCAAAGTTAGCTCCCATGGCAGTCCCTTTAGTTTGGATGTAAAATTTGTCTAGAAATGTGAAGTAGTTATGTTCTAAACAGAATTTTGTGGCCTCAGTGAGGAAATGGGCTTCCACTGCTATCACTGTAGCTGTATAATCACTGCTGAACCCTAGACTGAGGGACATTGTAAGTTATTTTTTCCTTTCATTTGTGAATTATTACACCAACTGATGTCATCTTCTTACCAAGCTGCTCACCTTGTGTAGGTCTAAAGTCTTGTCTCTGACATCATTGGAGAGCTCTTTGGTCTTGCCCACAATAGCTAGTTCTTTGGTGTCTGTTATACAGGTTCTATAACAAGGAGGGAATAGCAGTGTTCCTGTCCCTTACAGAGGTTGCTTCTATTGTTAGCTCATTACCAGCATATAGTGAAGATTTTTGAGAGCCTGAGATCTTGCTGGGTGATAGGAAATCAAACACATTTTGCTGTTCTGTCTCTCACAGCTACAATAAACCTCCCATCACAATATACACTGGTCCTTTCTTTTTCAGAAGACAAACATACAAAATCAACAGGGGATCAAATACGTATTTCCCTCACTGTAGTTGCAGATTTTAAGGTTGATGTTTCTTTAAAGAAGACATTTTCTTTTAGGCTAACAATGATGTCACACTTCCTTACACAATGACAGTGGAGAAACCTCAGTCATCCCTTTAGAACAGTAAACTTAAAATAATTTACTGTTTTGACAATGTTTTTCCAGTGCTGGAGATTAGAGATGGTCAAATTTTTCAGCTTTGTGAGCTGATTGCAAAGCCTCTGAAAATTGAATGATCTCCAAAATTGCTGGAGATGTAGAGAAGGGTTGTGGGAACATGTGAAAAAAAAGTTTTGCTCAAGCACATGGAGTTTTTGCATAAATTAAGTTCAAAATCAAAGTCAAAATTCACATTTTCTAAATTTTCACTTGACTTTGAACTTGATTTGTGCAAAAAATATTTGTGTTAGAGCAATACATTTTTTTGCAGTATACCCCCAACCCTTCTCTACATCTCTAGTAAGTTTTGTGAAGATACCATGTTTATGTGCTTTGCAAGTAATTAAAAATTGTCGAAATGGTCGGATTTTTGAAAAAAAATTCGGCCATCTCTATTGATCATATATAAGCAATTATGTGAGAAATTGGTATATATTAGAGCAGAACTAAACTGCAGAGATGGTTGCAAATGTTCACAAAATTTCAACTAGCTGATTCTGTGAGTTATTTGCAAAAGTACTAGCACAAAAAAGTATTGCTTTAGCCCAGTGGTGTCATATGCAAATACTTAAAATTTAAAACCTAAACAAAGTTACAAAATGTAGGAATTTTTCCTTCTTATCAGATATCATGATTAATCATGATTGCATATGGAATCAAAACTGACATTTTGTCTAAACATTGGATCTGAAACAAGTGAAACACTTTAACACATGCACATTTTAATGTCAAATACAGGACACATCTTTGAAATCAATGTTTTTATTAAATCTGCTCTAGCACATGTAGTTCTTGCTAAATGAAGTTCAAAGTCAAGTGGCAATTTAGTCTTAAGTTTGAATTTATTTCATGCAAAGACATTACATGTGCTAGAGCATTACTTTTGTGTAATGTTTTGTAATGTTACCAAGTTTGTGATGATGCCATGTTCAGGGGCTTTGCAATTAACTCACAAATATTCCAAATTTTTTTGACCATCCCTGCTAAACTGTCAAAATTGCTGTTTTTTCTGTTGAACTACTTAACCCTCACATGGCTGGTTCCATAGGTGATCAGATTTGTAGCACCAGGGCAACATAAGCTCTAAATTGTGGCTGAAAGAGTACCACCATTGGTCATAAAAAAATAGTAGCCTATTTAGAAGTATCCTGTGCAAAGGTCAAGTTTAACCGTGTGTAGTATAGAAAACTTTGGCTCATATTTACCCATTTTACTTAACTCTGTGTTGAATACAGATGTCACCATATTTATATAGAGGATAAAAAACAATCTGAATCACAAATGGCAAAGTGTATCTAGGTCCCAAGTTTCTTGTGCCCGACTTTCCTGTGTGATGACGTAGGTTGGTGACTTGACTTGAAATGAGACACTGTCATAAATTTACTTCTGTTATTCATTTGTTGGTGTCCAGCAGTCAGAAGCCACATCTTGTACGTTTTTCCAGTCATGGAAACAGAATGATTAACAGGCGAGTCTGCACGTAGCTTTGTCCTCCCTTTTTTGTTCATTGGATTTCCAGGCTTCCAAACATAATATCACATAAAAGTTATCAGAGCAGCTTACAATTTTGACTGCACTCTAAACATGATTACCTTCCAACCATGCACTATTGCTAAATATAGCCACATGAACATTGTTTTCATCTTCTGCATCACTTCATCTTGTAGACAATCAGTGATATATGAAAGGCTTTGTGTAAGGAGCAACATATTAACAGTTCATTTGACTTGATGATCTGATTTAAATGTGTATGATTTTAAGTATGATTTATTTTCTTATTATATGATCCAGTCCTAAAGCAAATGTTATATGTCACTCTACTTCTAAATAAATGTGACCCCCAGTCACTTATAACTAATGGTAATTCTGTTAACAAAATATATGTATAAATATATATTGTTAGAAAAACACCACTGTTTTAGTGCTCCACTACATTTTTTCAAAAGGACAAGGGAGCAGCACCGGTCGTTTAAAGTAATGAGACTATGACGTACCTCTACTCACAAGTGAGTCAGTCTTTACACACACTGTGCCATGCAAAACAACCACAGTTTACTACGTTTTTATTTATGCAACATCACATGTTGCATGTTTGATGTGGATGAAAATCAATTGCAGCATCAGATTGACCATACCAATGATGGCCGCGTATTGGTTGCTTGGGGGCCCATGAAGGTCAAGTGCCCCCCAGCTTTTTCCCCATGAAAAAATGTAGTGTAGTTCTAGCCTCAAGGTACCCTTACACATGTCCATAGCATAATCAATGGCTGCTTTGAGCTATGACATCCCATTGTGCGTGTTCGCACCATCGAACATGGCCACTGCAGTCTATCAACCCCTGCTTGAAGATCGGTCGGTCAGTCGAACCAGCAACGTACATGTCCGTAAATCCCAGTCGATCGTGGATGGGGAACACACAGCCAGCGCTTCCCGACAGACAGCTCAGAGCTGGACATAAGAAAGGAGGCGGAGCATGGGGGGAGCATCCTGTATCCCTCTCTCAGCTCTGTCTGTCAGCAGCTCCCAGCCGGTGTTCTGAGATATTTCCCTACCCCATTATATTTTCCTAAATATCAATGTTAGGAAAATATCTTGCAATACCGGGTGTACACAGGACCAGGGCTCCCAACAAACGGGAATCGATGTGCACCACTTTGCACATTGATTCAACATTCAAATTTCCTCCAATGGCTGATACAGGTGAAACAAGGGAGCATGTATGTTACATACATGAAAGTGTGGACTATCAGAAAGTCACTGCTTTTTTTTCTACAGTGGCTTATCATATTTTTTGTTGGCCTGTTTGATAAAACAGTTTGAATATTGTTTGATTCACATGGATTACAGTCTTTTCATGCTTTTTTATACAAAATTTGTACTGTTGATATATCATCATGTATTATTAATCTGTCATGAGTATTTAGTACAATACTTTCAAGGGTTATACAGAATGATGTACTAATACATGGCTATGAAATAATAACCTGACTGCAACAGCTTGAGACTAGCTGAAAGTACAAAATAAAGACATGTAACTGCATTTATGATAGATGCAAGAAAAGGGTAACACAATGGAGCTAGGAACCACCCTGGAACAATTAGTAATAGGAATCTTTCATTCAAAGCAACTGATTACCTGGACACTCTGTGACTTTAGGTTTCACTGACAGGTTTTAAAAGGACATTCATCACGAATAAGCCTTAAATTGATTTCAACAAGTAGCACCCACTTTACTTTAAGTCTAATTTTGATTATGTATATCCATGCAGGTTCAGACTTGAGCATTATCTTCATTATCTGAGTGTTTCCATAGAACATCCCATCATCTCATACTATGTAAATAATCGATCAAAGCATTCCAGAAACTTGAATGAACTTTGAAACAGTCAATGCTTTTCCTGTGTGTGACTGCGCCTGGCATATGCTCAGTCAACTAGAAATCTGAAATAAAAATAAATGAAAAGGTATTAGGTATTTTTTTACTTTTACATATAGTAAACACTTCCCATATGCAAACACTATTAAATACACCATCACCCCTACACCTCATCAACACTCCTCATTAACTACTACCTTTGAAATAACTAGTTCTTTATTGCTATTAAAAAGGGGGTTTAATAAAATGTTTGGGGTCTTTTCTGCTTTATTTTTCAAAGGCCACAATTAATAACTAGTAGGTAGTCCAGAGGACATTGTATAAAATTGATAAAGACTAATTAGTATCATGCAAACATGGCTACATTTTTTACTTCGGGACAAGATTCTACTGTGTTTTTTGCAAGGTTGGCCATGTAGTAAAGGAGGTAAAAACTTTACCTCCTTCACATCTGTAATCCAGGGACAAAGTAGCTTACCAGCCTTTTAACATGAATTAGTAAATTGGACCCTTGAGTTACAACCTGCTTGACTTAAGAACAACTTGAGTAACACCCAAAATGTTAGGCAATCAAAGTCCTGACTTATCAACAGAACTATGTAAAAGACCATAGAGCGTTTCCTCTTGCATGAAATGAACTGGGATGTGCATTTGTAAGTTGCACTCTTAGCTCAGATTTAAGGACTAAAGTTTAGACCTTGCATCAGTGTTGGCCCAAAACTGCTAGTAAAGACAGAAGCAAGGAAGAAAGAGATGGTAAAAAAGAAGGAAAATGTGAAAAAACATGTAAATGATCTCACTCATAAGTACAGCAGGTCATTATGGACCATCTCTCCAATCTACAAAAATCTACAGACTCTTCTAAAGAGAGAAAATACTACAGAAAGCTGGATTTCTGATGTTTTGATGTTTTTGCTTAGCAAGACACATTTTACGTTTTTGGTGGGGACATCAGGAAAGGTATTGGTGTTTCTGGCACATTACACATATTATACATTGCTTTTTTATTATGAAAAGGTCAGGAAGGGAAGGCTTTGGAAGGTTAAGAACCCATTATTGAGATTTCAATTATTTCTATGGGAAAAATATTACAACCAACTTACTGTGTGTTACCATCAACCCTTGCAAACAATGTACGGTCCAATGTATGTACAGATGAAACCCAACTTTATGATGATGAACTAATCTACCATCTTCATCTCTGATATCTTTGGTATGGATTATTAGTTATCTTCTGCCATTGGGTTTCTACTGATGTTGTTAGTCCTGTACACAGAATGACATCCTCCCCAGAGCATGGCCCATTCCTCACATCGCAGGCACATGCACAGTGCAGTGTACACACAAAATAAAGAAATTGCCAGAGGGATAAGGATGAAGTTTTGGCAGAGCAGACCTTGCATTTCTCTTCTGCCAAAAATCCCTACCTCCTAGCAATGTTTTATTATTGAGCTAGTTTAATTCATTTACTCTTCACCTTATGTTAAAATCCCAAAAACCTAGAGCAGCTACATTTTTTTTTTTCAAAACTTGTTTCCTGTTCATCTGTTCGGCATAGAATTTCTACTTCTGTTTATATGCGGATGATATAAAAGTGTCTCTTTTGGGTAACAGCCCAAGAACAAATGTATATTATGTATGGTCATATAGTTTATGACTTTATTGCGTGACTTAAGCTTATGAATATTGAAAAATTTTAGTCTGGACACGGTGCCAAGGATTGTAAGGAAGATGAGGTTCCTGCTGACTGAATAGATGTCTTTGTGGCTGCTGAACTTTGAAAATCCAATACTTTAGTCTCTTCAAAGAAGTACAATAGGATTTAGTTAATGGGTCTTGGACTTGACCTCTGATGTCCCTTGTACTGAATGTTGGGTGAATTGCTATGCGGTCAAAGGAAAAAAAATAAAGATTTTCTAATTCCATAGGGAATAGTAATTACCGGATTAGGATATGTGATTATGCATTAAATCTTTTCAATATTTAATCTGCTGCATAAATGACATTTTGGGAAGGACAAGGATTTTAACGCAAATGTTCAAAAGCTAAAATTCTCTCCGGAATGAATTTCATATTAACACAAAATACTGCCATAAACGACTGTCACCATAAACCACAGTTGGCATTTCTTCTAATTTATTTTCATTATAAAGCCATTTAAAGCTAAACTTTTGGTTTAAACCAACTAAATCCATTCCAGGTAAAACATCCAATGCACTCCTTAAACCATTTCTTAACTGTGCTGATGGACGTTAACCGTAAATGTGGCCAAAAACACACTTGTTTTTACTAAACGTGAAACTTGAAGATTAGAGTCCTATTACAAAAGCATTTAGATGCATCTTCAATAGACACTGTGTTGTGCAAAGTGATGCTGATGCACCAGTGGGAACATGTCCATTGCAAAGTATTCGATGTGCTGACTAGTGATGGCCCAAACTGTTTGCCGGCGGACTATCCGCGGCGAACATCGCATGTTCGCGCAGTTTCGCGAACATATGGCGATGTTCGACCCACCCCCTATCTTTTTACATTGGTTAAACTTT
>CM070033.1:133731800-133741973 GCA_036250615.1 Ptychadena robeensis
CCAGAAAGGGGTCCCTTTTGTTTTTTTAAATTCGCCTCCCATTGAAGTCAATGGCGGGTTTGCCGGGTTTGCAAACTTTTGCGCTAGTTCGCCGTTCGCGAACATCAAATTCCGGGTTCGAGCCATCACTAGTGCTGACAACGCATCATAATTTCCTCGTATGACATACGTCAAAACTCCCACTTTTGATGCATGTGAAGTCTAGGTCTTGCTTATTTACAGCTCGAGCTCTTCAATCAGTTGAGACCATGAGCTTTGCAGATTGCAAATGTATGGGCTTTATTCATGGGGCATGTTGGGCTATTGCTCCTGTACAGAGAGCAAGGCTATATATCTTCTCTTTCAGTCTACCCAATTATTTATTGTCAGGGACAAGGCATTTAATGTTTGTAAAATTAATGTGCCACTGTGTTCATAGCCAGATCTGTTGCCAACAGTTTTTGGATGAACTTAGAGAGTTGCCAGCCTAGCTGAATACCGTCACAATGAAATTTGCAATCCAGATCTTCCTTTTCAACATCAGTACCTAAAAAATAATCAATGCAATTTTGGGCACAGTGCCTATTCTGTTCCTACATGACTGCACAAAGCAGGCCTAGACATTGGTTATTACGTTTCTTGAGGATTTAGTTGAAAGGCTTCCAGAGAATGCTGACCTGAACCCTAATGAACCTCCATGGGATCAGTTGCAACATATATGACAAGCCGGGTCTTTTCATCCAACATCAACACCTGACTTCACAATTGTTTCTTGTGCTGAATGGGTACAAATTCCCACACAAACTCAACACAGAAAATCTTAATAGCCACTAAGTTCTCCTATAAGTGTCTGGAGACTCAACTCAGCAGGTTTAATCTATTTTGTAGAAATAGGTATGATGCAAGAGTCATTTCTGTCACAGAAAAGTAGATAAATGTGCATCAGAAAGGTTTAGAGGCTCACTCACACTCATATGTGGATTATATTTTCCTTAAGAAGACAGACTAAATGGGACTATAGTGTGTGTGTGTGTGTGTGTGTGTGTATAAATAAATATATATATAAAAACGATAAGTACTGAAAATAAGTAAATAGATGCTTATGAACAGTTGCTATTGACACTGTAAAGTTGACTTCGACATCCACCCAAAAACTGCAGCTTTAAAGCAAAAGAGTTTATGCTGTTAAGTGTGAAAATATCCGGTAACAGCTGCTTTGTAATACATTGGCATGTAGTTAGTAGCCAAAGGCATGTATTTAGAGAACTATTCTAACCCATGTTACCTGAGAATGAATCCTATGGTCTGAAATTACATGTTTATTATCAGCATAAATAATCCTATACATCGGAAGTGTATGCCTTTTAAAGTCTAACTTCAAGAACATATATCTTAGTTGATTTCAGAATTGCAAAAGATGTTATATAAATCACAGAATTGCATAAAAGCAGCAAAAAAATTAAATACCCACAATTGTGGGTATTTAATCTAATCTAATCTTTCCAAAAATGCAAAGTTAGGTATCATGAATGGTTAAATTAGTAAGGGTAAGGATTTCAGAAACATGATTTTTTGGGTTAGGAAGTAAAATGTTCATTGGCCAGGCTATGGCATTGTATGTTATGTTTTTTAAAACTTTGGTATGGTAAAACTGGGGGATGGGGAAGGAAAGCTACCCCAGAGATCTTGTAGAGAAGCACAAGCACTTTCCATTTCATGGTTCTGTTTAGCCTGCTCAAAAATTTTAAATAAGACAAATTGATCAACTCATGAACTAAACATGATCATTATGATTTAACACCATCATCACTGACCATCTTATTTCTAGTAGAGATGAGTAAAATTAATTTTACATTTTGGAATTCCAGGATAAGGCTTATTAAAATATAGGTTTAAGTGTGCAGTGATAACTTATGTGGCTTCTTAGGGTTGTGGAGTAACTATGGATGAAAATGTTACATGAAATTGAAACTAGCTGACTTTGTGATTTAATTACAAAGCTCCTGGATGAGGTATCATAGCCAAATGTGGTGCAGATGTAGTGAAGAGTTTTAAGAACATTGCAAAAAAAAAAAAAACATGTCTGGACCATTTCTATTGTGGCTCAAATAACAACGTCATACTATGCATAAATAAATGGTATTTTTTCCACAAGTAACCTTTACCTAAGAAATTCAATTAAGGAAATTGAAAGTAGCATTTATTTCACCACATGTAATCTCTGTAATGGCCACACAGTATCTATCATTATAATTCTACCTTATCCACTCTTTAAGAATAACATCCTAAAATCCTGTGCTTGAAATGCTGTCAGGCCAGGCTGTCACCTTTAAGTTGATGTGTCTTTATACAAATGTATATCTGTTTATAAACACAGATTCTCTGTTGTCCATCCACTGTTGTCAAGTGCCAAGCATTTAATAGAACTACCTATATTTCAGGGCATATCCGCTAGGATGTGAGAGGGAACTGAGCCAGGAACAAGTCTATCAGTCTCAAGCACACAGCAGTGAAGCTTTTTACAGTCTTGGCTCTTCATATTTTTTTGGCTTTTTCCTGGGTGAGTGAAACATTAAACAATATCAACATTTAAAATGACCCCTTCAGTTTTTAGGGAATAATGATTCAAATGTTTTAATTCGTTTGTACACATTTCATCTATATTTTTAGCTGATCGTTGGTTGAGAGGTACCGGGGGGGGGTTTGGTCACAATGAAAGAAGACTGACTGCAGGTGTTGTTTAGAGTTGTGCCCCATTTGGGAAGCGACAGAACCAAATTCCAGAGAGAGAGTGGAGGTGGAGTTGTGTGGTGGGAAGAAGAGGAAGGAGGAGCAGCGTGTTCCTTTTCTTCTCCATTTGCTCCCAACCCCCCAGTCGATTAATTTGCCACTAGCACAAGAACTTGTACAGGACCCCCCACAGGCAAGAAACGGCCCTGCCCCTAACCACCCCCTCTGCTCATCCACTGCCCTACTAATGACATCCCCACTTTTCATATTAACATATGCATGGCAGCCCCTAATCTTTGGAACTTTCTTCTTTTCTCCAATCTCATTAAACTTTCTCCTATTTTTAACACTTTAAAAAAAAACTAAAAACCCCCTCTTCAGTCTGGCCAATCCATGTTCCCATCCCTAACATCACCACCTAGCCAGCTCCATCTCTTCTTCTCTATTCTCTTCTACCTATTGGTAACTTGTTAACCCAACATTTTAAATTGTACGACCGATTGGGCAGGGCTCTCTTGTCCCGTGTCATAGTCTGTACCTGTGTGTCAGCATGTGTTACATCTTCACTCTTCACCTTCATCTTCACCATGAATGGAACTCCAAACATTCACTAATGCTGTTATTTAAAACATAGGAAGACTGTTTTGAATGTCATACAGCTATGTTTATGCCCAGAGTCAAAACTGAAACACCAGCACTGAAATATAGGAATATTAATCAACCTCCTAAAAGTTATCTCATCTATAAAGCATGTCTTTATTAACATAGTTTAAAGATAAATAAAATCACCACAGGCAAAGCTGTAAAGTAGGATAATAAAAGTATTCTCTTCCTGTCATCACATGCAAAAGACAATTCTCTTGGAAGCAAGTGGGGACAACATTGCTAAATAATGTATTTGATTGGAAGTTTTAATAAGGTCCTCATATTACATGGTTTTAGTAGAAGAATAGTTGATTGTACAAAAATTGTATGGTAAGATTGCAAGGTCTATGGTGACCATAAGTCATTTTTAACGCGGACCTACAACCTGTTAGGTCACTGTAGGTTGGTTTTTTTTTTAAGTCGGGGATCTCTGCAGTTTTGGCTGAACATTTGCTCTCTGAACAAAACAATTTAGCAATAAGATCTTATTTCTGTACTCACAGTTGATTTGTCCATAGAGTAACGTTTCAAGTGAATCTAGCATAACTTGCCACCTCTAGGCATTGTGGTTCTTCTTTCCAGCAGCTATGTAGTCATCATTTTTGTCTTTAGCAGCATAGAAGATGTTTGAATTTGTGAGGAAACCCATACAGAAATGGGGAAAACATGAAAACTCCTTGCTGAGATTTGAGCCTGCGTACTAATGCTTTCCCTTTTTTTATACTTATTGACCCTTCCACCTCTGCAGATCTGTGCTTACCTGTATTATTGCTTTGTTTACATTCCAGTCCCAGGTCATGCTTCTCCTGCTCCGGCCTTTGCAGTATATCTCCACAAACATTGGAGATCATCTCCAAATAAAGCAACTTCCCTTTCCCTGGTGTATTTCGTTTTTTTATAAACACAGGAGTCTGATTGTTCAGCTCAAATTCTGCACAATCCCAATGACAAAATGCTTTGTCAGGGCTGTCTCCACACCCAGTCAGAGCTGCGGATCCACTGGTCCAGGCCTCTGTTGCCTTCAAGTTGACACAGCAAGCTACGTCTATGGGAATGCAAAGGAGGCTTCAGCGGAAACCAGCAGATCCCAGAGTAGAGTGGAACCTTAGCCTAAAAGTTGATGTAAACCTCAACCGAATGACTGCTTTAGTGACTTCAAATTATGAAAATTTTTGTACAGTTCATTATATTTCAGTTAGGGAAGGTGTCCAGATTCATAGCGTTGCCATCAGATGATTTTTTGTTACAATAATAACTATGTTCAGTAACCTATAAAACATGAGACTTGAGTGAATTGAATATAATACAATACAGAAGATGACTTGATCACAGATAGATAGCAAAAACTATGAATCTACAATTCTGATGGCAGTGCCTCTTCTATATTCTAGAACATCAAGAGATGATGAAAACTGCTTTTGACTTTTAACAAAAAGTCACAATTTCCATATCTGTAACAATACACAGGTTTGCGCACGGGTATCCAATCATTTTGCGAAGAGGGTCAGGTTATGTTAAGGGAAATGCATGGGGCCACAGCTTTACATTCCTTGAACTAGTAAAATAACTGCAATGAACTATATCATGGGACACATATTTGGCAATATTATTGTAAAGCGTTAGCCATTCACTGCCACAACATTGATAAAGACTGCACTTGGGCATGCTGGGACTTGCAGTTCCCCAGCTGTCCAGCCACATTTCTCCTAACCCTAGAAGTCCTGACCATTCATCTATGTATGGCATATGGAGAATTAGTGAGAGGATTCCAAGCACTTCTGACCTTAATGCTGCATTTCAATAGTAGGGATAAACTGGATTGGCAAGCAGCCTGACTGTACCATTCATGGTGACGGGAGGGGGGTTCAAGCCAAAGCCCCTGCTTGAACATTCACACTAAAATTGCAATGCTCTAAGCTGTCCAGCCACATTTCACTTAACCTTAGAAGCCCTGACAATTCATCTATTGCATGTTTACAATCAGTGAGATGATTCCCAGAACTTCTCACCTTAATGTTGCACCCTAATAGTAGGATTAATCTGCATTGGGAAGCAGTCTGACTGTACCATTCATGATGGGGGGTGGGTTCAAGCCAAAGCGTCTGCTTGAACATTCACACTGATATTGCAGCATATTGGGTTTTGAGGGATATGGGAGTCCTTTTGCTTCACATAAAGCAAGCCCTTAAGCTATGTGCACAAATAAAAAGCCACTGATTGGGAAGTTTAGTATCACCTATCCTCTAGTAGTTAAATGGTGTCACCCCCGGATTGCCTCTGCGTATCATGATGACTGCGGCTGCGGGCCAGTGGAAACATCAACGCTGGACGCATTTGACCCTAAGTCTGACTTTGGACCTGCTTGGTTTAGTGGGCTTAGACTGCACATATTGCCAAAAGAATGAGTTCATAAATGTCTGATAAAGCAGAATCCAAAGAACATCAAACATGATATATTACAAAAATGCTGTGCTATCTAAACCCAGCAACAAAGATTTTATCCATTTCATCATATCAGTCACCTATACCTGCTTGTAACTAGTGATGAATGGCATAAACAATATTTGAATTCACCATATTTGGCAAATAATTAAACTAATATTTGATATTTGTAAATACGAAATTTTCGCGAATGTGGTTAAAATTAGGGATGGTCGAAAAATTCGCAGTGCAAATTTTTAAGTAGAAATTTCGACTTTTTCGCTGAAAATTTGCATAGTCGAATTTTGATGGGGTCATTTCGACTTTTCGCCGAAAAAGTCGAAAATCAGCCCGATATTTCGACTGAAATCGAAATTTCAACTTAAAAAAGAACTTTGCTTTTGATTTGCCATGCCGCTTTTTCGCGTGCGAGTATCGCCATTTTATTATGCTGTAGTGATTGGAAAATTCGCATTGGTGTAAATTCGCATTGGCGAAAATTCGCTTGGTGCTAGCTAACTTTGTCAGCTTATTGCAAAGCCCCTGAAAATAGTATCCTCACAAAAATTGCTGGAGTTGTAGAGAAGGGTTGGGGAAACATTTGAAAACAATAAGTTTTGCTCTAACATGTCAAGTTTGTGTATAAATTGGGTTTAAATCTCAGCTCTGATTGTAAAGCTCTGCTACTATGTACACTGATTCTTCTATTATAGCTCCAGCTCATACAGCAAATCAAAATTTTCCACCTTATATAAATTTTAGGTTTTATGCGAATTTTAGGCTTTATGCTAATTTTTGAGTGTTTTATGCAAATTTTGGGCGTTATGCGAATTTTCGACTTTAGAAATTTCACAGTCGAATCGAAATTCGATTTGGAAACTCGAAATTTAAGTAGAATCGAATTGTATTCATTTAGACCATCTCAAGTTAAAATGAATAGTCACATGTGGTATTTATGATTGCATTGCATTGATTTTATTCTTGCAATGCATGGCCATAAGCCTGCCAGTGCATAATATATTGAATATTTGAAATTGCGAGTATCCGCTGCGAAATATATCGCAATCTCTCAAATAGCCGATATTCGTCAAAAGCATTCACAATTCGAATATGGGAGCTCAAAACTACTTGTAACACATTTCCTGTACTAATCGGGATAGCACTCATTAACTGTACTGTATGTGGGATGGAATAACGCTGCATTATAGGCTGCTTTCCTAATTTGGAAAATAAATACCTCTTTCCCTCATCAGCTCAATTACATAGTTTTGTTATTTAGAAAAAAATACCTATATTGGCTTGTAACTTTGCTTAAGATATCTGATCAGTACATAGGACACTATACTGGGGTCCAGATCTATACTTGCAGAAGATTTTGTTAGGATATATCAATATAGAAACGTATGTTTTAAATGATATCTGCATAAAAGAATATCATGTCTATGAATCCAGCAGCAGACATATTATAACCACAATAAATGTATAGAATATTTGATGGAACAAAGTGACATAAGCTGAGTGGTGTCTTTTTTTTTTTGCTGAAAGCTCTTGCCACACCTTTTCTCCATTGTCTGGGACATTCTCTGCATAGAAAGACTTTCCTGTACATAATGAGCATCTTCAGCTTATTCGGTGTCCTCTTTTCTTTTCAGCGCCTCACAAGTAATAATTAAATCTGACACCTAGGCCTTAAGCACAGCTAAGAAGCATTGTTGTTGACAACAGTACCTTAAAGACACCCTGTGATGATGCAGAACAGCTGGAAATTTAAACATGTGTCATTTGCTCAAACACATATAAAGCTGTTATATCTCTGTTGCCATGGACAAAGTTTTTTTGTGTTGATTTATTAGGTCTAATTATATAACTAATGTAGTGTTGACTCATTCAGTCTTCCTGAGCAACATTTTTATAAAACACTTGGCCATGTGACCCAAATTTTATTGGACAAATATGCTGTTTTATGCGTCTTTTTCACACCTTACTATGAATTTGGCAAAGGGATTTCTATTTTGCTAGTGTTATTGGGTGCAAAGGAACCAGAATAAATAAACCCAAACGTTTACTGGAACAGGGGGAATCATCCAATTTTGTGTCTATCCTAGAGAAAGTGATGTATAATCTCCTAAATGGGACAATGGCTACAAAGACACAAAGCCAAATATATGCTTTAGTATATATATTAATTATCCATGCCATTATCCCATGCCCCTATGCTATGTCCCATGGCCCTATCCCATGCTCCATGGCCCTATTAATATTACCATTTCTTCGCTGCACATCTGGGAAAATACAGCATAAATATATATATGTATAATATATATATATATATATATATATATATATATATATATATATATATATATATATATTAAATCAGATATCCTGCTTTCCTTTATAACAATGATGGTAATCTTATATGTATTGTGCTGATTATGCTTTATTTATATACACTTCTTTTGAAAGGGCAATTTAAAATTATCCTAAATCCTCTGCATTGCTTAGCAAGCAAGTTTAATTACATTTATGATTTTATCTGATACAGTCTGCTTATTTTACTGTTCCTGGATTAAAATGAAACTTCAGGCAATGGTTGGGTTTCTAAAACCAAGTTTATATTATTTTGTATTGTATTATGGTTTGATGATAATTGCACTTTTGCAGCCAAAATATTTGTGGAGAAACTTGATCATACTGGAATACGGTCACTTTTAATAATGCCATTTAAAGGAAACATATAAAGAGTTCCAATGTTTCATCAAATATGCAAGGCTTAAATACTTGGAAACAAATGAAATTGTAAATGTAAGTTGTGAGATATCACAGCTTCTACTTCTCTTGCCGGGACACCAATGAAATCACCTGACCTTACTGTAACATTGTAAATGTATACCACATGCCTTAAAAGTCCCCTTTGTCCCACCCCAAGTGGGAGATATAAAGATTCTACAAGTGGGGGTTAATAATAACCTCCACATGTTTTTTAATAAATCTCTGGGATGTTAGCATAGTCACAATTTCAGCTTTGCCCAAAGCTGTCAACTTGATCTTGGATCTTTCGCACTCCACACCGGAAGTGACGTCAGTGAACTAGCAGGGAGAGTGCGTTACTCTCCCTGCTCATCTCCCAACCTGCTTGTACTGATAATGTGTGGAGTGGGACATTAGCAGGCAGAATAACATCCTTTCCCTGCTAGATCAGTGCAATTTCAAGAATCCGTTAAAAAATTGATTGCCGGCCAAAACGGGAAGATTGACAGGTTTAGATTTGCCTACCCATCATTATCACTTACTGCACGATACTGCACTCATTTACCTTTGATATTTGTAAGGCCCCATTCACAAGGGTGTTGAATGCTGTGATTCCAGTGCCCGGAGGCCCAAAAGGTGCGACATCAGGTGCTCGATAGAGATAGCATGATGGAGAACGCAGGCAGCAGCACATGTGTGGCTCTATAATTATTTTTGAAAATGATTGCTATATTTATATCTAAATGTATATTTATACATACAGGTAAAATGTGTAGGTGTTTGTCAATTCCTGTCCAGTTTGTGCAAATGCAGAGACCACTGGACAAATACATTTCTCATTTTTATAAATGAACGTTGGTTATAAAATTAGATTCAAATGAACCCTTATCTGTACATAAGAAAATGTAGCTGGGCTGTTTTAGATCTAACTGTCAAGTCTTCAGCAATGAAGATGATGTGAAACAGACACAGCAGATGACACTGTCATATAAAATTCATACATCTGCATGTAGTCATTGTACACCTGCTACTGACCTCCAAGTGCTCCAACCATTTGGCTAAATGAGCATGTCTCTCGAGGATGTCCAAGTCTGGCAAGAAGCAAGTTTTCCTTGGAAAGAGATGCTACAGTGCACTTCATAATTCATACTATAATGAAAATAATACCCGTGATAGACATGAAATCACTTCTGAATAAAACAATAAGATAAATATGTTGTAAAATGGGATATTAATTGTCATCATTTAGAAAAAAAACCATATAATTTTGGACCACTCTTAAGAGTTATAGAATGTTATTCCAAAGATAATTTGATGGATGTCATTTGAATTGACTTAAGCAAGAATGGTGAAACAGAAAGGTGGCCTTTATTGTAAAAATGGTGTCTAGGCTTCTCATCTGATGTGACCAACCTTAGGACTAAGAGGTAAGGTAGAAGCCTATTTGATATTTGGCAGCACTGATCCCAATGTAGGAAAATGTTATTTATTAGTAGGAGTTTTGGCTCAGAAGTTTTAGACCTAAGGATAGGATGGAGTTTAGCATTACCCCAGACCACTACAAGAAAGGACATCATGTTAGGGCTTAAGATTAGTGATGAGCGGCAATATTCAAATTTGCCATATTTTGTGAATAATTCTACACTA
>CM070033.1:133756555-133769654 GCA_036250615.1 Ptychadena robeensis
CCCACACCAAACTATTTAATGTACATGGAATGGAATATTATATCAGGCAATATGAACCAGGAAGAACATTATTTAAATCATTATTATATAAAGTTAATGTACTAATTGACAAAGAGAATAAATTATTGTCCCAATGGACTCTTCAACTGTTTTTTACTACACCTTCAGGATTTTGAATTGGCCCATAAATTTGTAAAGCTGGGATTAGACAGGACAATTTCCCATCGACCCCGACCCGATCTAGCGGGCATTATGACATCATCACGTCCGCCCACTAGTGCCGAGAATCGTCTGGCACCCTTTGTGTGCCACCCCCAGCCGAACTAATGGGATCGGATCAAAATTATCCGTCATGTCGGATCACTGTGCGATCCGACATGACGGCTGATTTTAGCCCAATCCCGCAAGTTGGCGCACCCGATTCCAACACCATCAATAAAACAGAAGTGCTGCCTTACTACCAACATAAATTGGGCTGCCCTTCACCAATATCCTCCCAAAAATGGCAGAGATAACAAGTATCCACTCTTAGCTACTCCTAAAGGGTGAATTGCAGAAAGGCATTTACAGAATTTCTTTGCAATATTTAGCACAGTCAAGCCTTCTTAAAACCCAAGGTATTTACATGCCCCAATCTATCACAAATCCCAACAAATGCTCAGGACAGTGGGTGGAGCCATGCAAATCATTCTTTTACGTCCCATTTGCCAAATGCACATCCAGTAGTGTACATTGCAAATATAGCCTTATGGTACAGAGCCAATTATTCCAGACTGCATACAGCTGTTTCAGGCTCACTGGCCATCATCAGTGCAGTGCATGAAAACCATGGCACTATGGAGTAGGGATGGGAGCCTAACATAGAGCAACAATGCATGTTATGGTGAGAAGGGATTAAAGGAATCGAAAGCACTCAACTCGAGCAGTGCATAGCACAGTAAAGCCTTCTTAAAACAGAAGGTATGTACATGCCCCAGTCCATCACAAATCCCAAAAGTTCATCACTTACCCTTAAGTTTTGGGATGAATTGGAGCATGTAAATACCTTCTGTTTTACATATTAGTAAACACTGTCCAATTTACATTACCGAACTGGATCTATTGTTCAGAAGTGCTGCACATCGAGTCTCCGTTCAATCGACGAAGGTCGAGCACAGTGTGGTGACGTCATCACGCTGCGCTTGAGGGTTCATCCCGTGAATCCCATGTATCTACCCATGTATGGCCAGCCTAAATTTTCAAGTTAAGTATCATCTACTCTTTTAGTAGAATGTTAATTGATAAAGAAAAGGTCTTCTGTTATTTTGTATTTCATTGTTCCCGTGATGGGAGTTTCTAAAGCCTTCCTGTCCCCTTGGCCATTTGGGAATTGAGGGCTGTCTCTGATATAGACAGCAATATTAAAACCTTGTTTATCTCAAAAATGTAATGAAATCCAAAATATCTTCCACATTGTGTTTAGAATGTGGAGATGGTAGACACATGGACAACACACAAACTCCATGTAGACTACCACATATTCTCAGCATGTGGAAATGCTAATAAGCCTCGTCAAAATTCACCGTGGTTTTAAGATGTTTAGATCTGGCACCAAAACGAGACATTGTGAGCTGGCAAGTCGCATATCCAAAAAAAATATGAATGTGATATCAGACCATTTCCTCTGGCTCCAGAGTAAAAAAAAATATGAATTGGGAAAGCAAGCTTCCATCCGTAATTCAAGTGTTCTTGGAAATTGTATGCGTACAGTTTAAGGATTATGACCCATCATTACTCATTAAAGTGATTCCACATAGACACCTTTCAGTGCCAAAATATGAATGAAGACCACTTACTTTTCTTAATGTCAAGGAAGAAGTATGCGGCATGACTTGTGCTGTGATCACAATCCCCAAGAAGCTGATTTCAGTTCATCATATTGCATTTTATTCTTATTATTATACAACCAAATTGACTTGTATGTATTCTGCATATTGCTGTTATCTTGTTGAAATGAGTCTGCTTTTATTACTTTAAAAAAAATAAGTATTATTTAAAAATTTTATTTATCTTTCTTCTGTTAGCAGTTCTTTTATTTTTTCTTTCTAGCTCCAGCCATCCACATAAAAGGTGTTTATATCTGAATCAAGAATGACAAGTGTCTGTCATAGAATCTTGTAAAAAAAAAAAAAAAAAAAAGCAAAAAGCAAAGCTAAAGCCAGATTTATTTCCTGTGAGCATTTGCGACGATCTATCTTGGCACAAAGGAAGGTCGATCGAACAGGGAACAGACATGTCCGTAAATCCCAGTCGATCGCCATCACCAGGGTCAAACTATTGAATGGGAATCGATGTTCAAAGTGGTGCACATCGATTCGCTGTTCGAATGACAAATGCTCGAGCGCAGCGTGGTGACATCACGATGATGTCACCTCACTGCTATTGAACGGGGGCCAATTGAAAGAGTATCAACCCCTGTGTACCCAGCTTACGGTGTCAAACTAAAGATTATGATTTGTAGCCAAAAAAAAAAATGTTATCATAGCCCAAAGGTAAGATCGCACTATAACTGGAGCTGGTTGTCACACACACCCTTTACAAATAGTGTTGTTGTTTTTTTGAATTAGCCATGCAATGGCAAGAAACATTTTTTTTTTTCGAAACTTTTCTAACGTATAGAGAATGGTAAGAGATTGTGGTGAAGTGTACCTGAACCCAGAGGTGTGTTTGCAAACAGAACATATAGCTAAGCTCAAAAACAAAGACAATTATACACACACATTGTATTGTTTGCACATTAAATTGGAATCACATGGCTTTTCTATGAGGAGCTTACAGGGGAAAAGAATTAACTCTTTAGAGTTAGAGACAGGTGTCAGCTTCATTATTTTGCAGCATTTTTAGAACTTGTAGAAAGTAAATTGGCAGCCCCTATAAAACCAACCACATGTTTTGCTGTTCTTAGTCCATCATGAAGAGATGACATTATGTAATTTAGATATATAGAACACAGCAGAGTACAGACCTAGTGACGCAGCATTTAGTTCAGGTTCGATTCAGTCATGGCTGACTATATCATATGTCAAAAATTCAAAGGCAAAAACTGTAAATCTATCATTAACATTGTAAATCCTGGGGGGGGGGGGATTTTTTGTGGGACAGCAAATTTAAAGGGTCATATCTTCAGTGTTGTCCTATGAAAAGATATTCTAAACATTGTACCACAGTGTCAGTGTACTAACTTTTGTGTGATACTGTATATTTACAGTGTGTATATATATATATATATATATATATATATATATATATATATATATATATATAAAATCTTGTATTCTGTTTTTTTATTTGCACCCCCCCCCCAAATCAGTTATGAAGGCGTGTTTCCCTCGTGCCTCATTCTCTACTGTGGAGGCAGAGGGAAGCTTCAAAGCTAGCTCTATCCTCCATCTGTGCTTGTGAGCTTGGCGCACCCTGCCAGCACACATACTCAAAGAGCTGGAAGTGGATCTTTCCTCCAGCTCTCTGTGTATGTGAGCTGGCAGCATGAGCCGAGCTTACATACGTTGGCTTAGGCCCACCAGAGACTCTTCCCTCTGCAGTGTATGTGAGCGAGTTTACGCTGCCCAGCTCCTGTACAGAAGCTCCGCAAGTCGGAACCTAAAGACAGGGAAACCTGTCAGACACTTTCCCCACTTCCTTTAACTCCAGCTCTACCAGTCAGAGCACAGAGCTCTGGCAAGCAGAGTGGAAGTAGCCTGTGGGGATTGGGTGCTCCAATTCATAGGATATTAAAAAAATACATTATCTAATATTTTTGTTTTTTTAAATAAACACTTTTATTAGGATATAGGTATACTTGCATGGTAGCATGCAATATAAAAAAAACACTATATTTGTACACAATCAGCTGTGTGTTGGCAACTTTCTAAAAATGCTATTTGTCTGCTGCGTGTAATTCCATACTTGTGAGTCACAGGCCTTGGAACATTACGTTGGCTGACACAGAAAAGTGCTGGAACTCCTTATCATTATACTTGTTCCTGGCAACTGACTCAGAGATCACAGAAGTTAAAGAATCTGCATGGCAGCCAGGGAATGAACATTCTCAAAAAGTAGATATCGGCAATGGCAGCCGACAGCATGACACCAAGAGTTCTATGAAGCTTAGGCATGCACATCATCATTAGTAGTATTGGTGTGCATCAGCATGACATTTATGAATTGCATTGTAACGTGCTTCATAGCTTCATAGCTTAAGCTTCGTGATTTTGAACATTTTGTATATGAATAACCCCCCAAAATATTCCCTCAACCATAATGGTATGAAGAGGGTACCGGGACTTCAATAAGGCATCCATTAATGTTAAAATTAAATCATATGATATTATAATATGTTTACAACGTGTGTCCATGTCACACATATATCAATATTTTTGAATACCCAACAATTGGGACAATAGGTCTTTACAAACCGATGATGTTGTCTTGTCTTTTTTACCTACAGAAAATTAGCTTTAACCTTAAATACGTAAAAATTAATAAAAACCATTATTTAAATGCTCAATTCGAATAGTATTTATCAGTTATATAAACCAATATGGCGATGGAATTGGTGATGAATGGAGGCAGGAAAGTTTGGTACACCAGGGAGGTCATTGAAGTAATTGTAGAATCACTGCGGCTCCACTAGGCTGTTTTTGGCACTGGCCGCACCGCTCCCAATGTCCCCAGTGTGCCTGTCTCCAACAGTCGTGCATTGGGCATGGCGTAGAAAAAAACGTTTTTAGATCCGAGCAGCAATCTGCAAATGGACACGGTTTTGCTGCGCTTTTTAGTCATTGCCGTAAATTAACTAAAAGACTATAAAAAAAGAAAACTGCGGGGATACTGCGACTAGTCCAAACACATGCATTACTGTTCACATTAGTGGAGCCCCAGCCTGAAGAAGTTGTCTAAAGTCAAGTCACGTAACCTGTTAAAGTCCTATAATTGAAATGCCTATAATCCATTTTGAAGCATTGTATTATAACTACCCTATTCAGTATTTTTAAATGGTATATAATACATTTCAGATTACAATGTCTGAGTGAACTTTACAGGTAACAGCATTCTATAGATCAGTCATGTATTCTGCTGTACTTTATTAAATTGTCTTGACTACTTATCAATGAATCATCAAGTTCATATGACTACACAGAGAACAATCCTGTAATTGTTTAATTTATCTGTCAAATTATTCAATGATTTCACTTGATGATTTCCATATCAAGCTGAATGGTATGAGTATTTTGTTCGGTATTTATTTTATGTCTTTTTTTTTTTATGTTTCCTCTCAACAGCAAAACTCCACGACGTCACTAAGACCGTCCCTTGTACAGATGGTATGCTGGGCCTCAACTCAGCACAGCGTTTGGACGCAATAAAGGCCTCTGGGACGGAGCAGCTTTCCATTGTGTACACCCAAAGGTATGTCATATGGTACACAATGACCTGAAAGCTGTATTTCCTGACACTCAATATATAACATATTTATACTAATGGGGTTTTTACAAACCTCTGATTTATTTCTCAGTCCACTGTTTTTTATGATACGGTCTCTGTGTAGCGTTGCCCAGTGTAACACATTGGAGCAACCAGGTCCTTTTTGATTTTCTCTATGCCCAATGCTGTCGCACCTGAAGAACAATGGAATGTCCACACAGCTGGTTAGGGGGACTAACTGGTAAGTATATTAGTATTAGTATAAGTATATACAGTACAGGGGCTACAATCCAAACAAACCTAACCAGTTGCTCAGGGTTGGGGAGGAAGTCCTTGCAAGAGGTTACATGCTGTGGAAGTATCTTCACCCAGACCCTGGCTGCAAACACTGTTCAGCAGGCTGCAGGAGATGAAGAGCTTCAAGCTCTGCAGTGGGCAACAGCCAAGGCAAAATACCCAGGAAATGTAGATACATATATAACCTTTGCCTAGGGTAGGGCTTCAGCCAGTTTCCAGGCAGAGAACTTTGTCAAATTAGTGGGAAGAGGAGCCATGACCTCACCCCTGGCAGCTGTGTACAGTAAATATTACATCTCTCTTTAATGGCCCGCTATATACAATTACACATTTACAGTTTGTGTGTTTCACTACACATGTAGACCTGCTGTCTTCCTTGTTTTCTTTTATAATTAAAGTAGTGAAAACAGAATAGGAGCCCAGTGATCTACATTTACATTTTACCATGGTCTCAATTAACGATGGATAGATAAATAGATAACAACAGTTAGCATAGTTTTATGCACTACTTTTAATTCTCTTGTACATCATGTTGCTTTGTAGACCTGCACTACAACTAATGTATTCATTTTTTTATGAAATATCATGCATTTGTCATATTTACCACTTGTGAGCTTAAGGCTGAGTCTATACTGAGGAAAACTGTGTGGTTTTCCCTCGCGTAGACCGCGCTGAAAGCCGCTCAGTGCAGCCGCCCCCGGTAATCCCCTATGGGGAATGACGTGCCAGTCTATACTGGCGCGTCATGCCCGCGGTTGGGGGCGGCGCGGCAGCGGGTGCGGATTCACAACGCCCACTCGGGC
The DNA here is from genome assembly GCA_036250615.1 of Ptychadena robeensis. Classification (NCBI taxonomy): domain Eukaryota; kingdom Metazoa; phylum Chordata; class Amphibia; order Anura; family Ptychadenidae; genus Ptychadena; species Ptychadena robeensis. The sequence continues at coordinate 133,763,119 of CM070033.1, forward strand.
GTTGGGGATCCGGGGGCATTCCGCTGGCGCGCAGAGGAAACGAGCTGCGCCCATTGGTAAACAATGGGCGCGGTGTGTGACGCGCGCAAACCGCGCCCCATGGGCAGGTTTGCCTATGGATAGGAATAGGATGCGGTATTGCCTGCACGTCAATACCGCATCCTAAACAGCGCCCAAACCGCAGGGGGCACGCATACACCACCGTGCCCATAACGCCCCCCGCGGTTGCAAGGGCGCTGTAGTATAGACTCAGCCTTAAGCATCACTGAACAGAGCTTCATTATAGAAAGGGCTCCCTCTGGTGCTGAATTAGCTAATGTCTTTTTTTAGTACAATGGTGAAACTATGGCAGAGGGCAGATGTGACTATATGCGTAATATAAAAAGTACTTTGCTAATTTTCTATTGTTTGCTATAAAGTTCTATATTATATTTATTATCAGAAAATGGAGGCACAATTAGACTAAACTAGTCAAGATAAGCCAGTCCAGACGAACCCATGCTGCACATGATTAATTACTTAAAGTATAGTATCTTAACACTGTACATTACTCAGTATACTACATGACGGTCCACTGCATTAGTACAACTTAGCCAATAGTCCTCCTCAGTGTAAGTATGAGGCTATACCTACCAAAGGAAAAGTTACGCTCTTCTGAGCATATCTTGCTGTGAGACCTGGTCTGGATTACAGAGCAGAATATTCCAGATATTTCTCAGAATGGAAAAATTACAGAATGTTTTTGATGTTCCTTATAAAAGTAGCCATGCTAAGATTTTCTGGGCTGGATAATAAGTTCCTTATGACATCCAAGTCATGTATTAGCTTTAACAGGGAAAAATACAAACATACCTATTTAAGCATCTGATATATATTACCCTGGGTTATTACCAATGTACGTTGGTAGCAGTAAACCCAGCTTTAGATCAATATAGGTGACATTTTCAGGGACAGCGTTTTTATTCCTATGACAGATGGATTATGGATGTATTAGTTTATAGAAACAAAATTTCAATTCATTACCTGTAGAGTGATGTGTTGGGATCATTTGCCTACATATTCGTTTTTGGGACTATATACTTTGAATTTATAGCCCATATGGTGCACTGTTATTTGTATCCCGAGCCCTAGTGACTTCGGATTATTGCAGACATTCTTTCCATCCATCCCAGTTCCTGTCATTAACACAAATTGACAACATAATTACATGTCGCCTTCACAGTGTGTGGTTGTTTTATTTTCTCTAAAAGCAAATACTGAAATGATTTTTCCTAAATAGTAGGCAACAGGTCTTCTGGTTTTGCGTTTTGGGTACGTGATCATTTGAAGGCCATTGATAATTAAGAGCAGAATTCAGTTAAAATCATTTAAAATGGGTTTCTAACTGAAAGCTCTCTGTGTAGGAACTGCGCTGTCGGCTAGAGAGGGGGGAGAGAGAGAACTGCAGAATACAGCTGCTTTTTGGCTCTCCCCAGTGTTAGTTCTCTTCTTGGATTGCACACAGTTCACCCTCCCCTCCCTGCCCACTGCTAGCCAATCAGACAAAACTAAGGGAGACTTTTTGGGCTTTGATCTACTTTGATCTTGATAAGCATATATTTACATACAGTACTTTATAAACGTATACCGTACTTTATAAACGTGAAATAAGTAAACAATAATGATGAGCGGCATAGGCAATATTCGAGTTCGCAATGTTTTGCAAATAATTCTACTAAGATTCGACTAGATATTCGTGAATATTTACAATTTAAGTGTATAGCGGTTATAAAAACACAATGCATGGCCATAAGCTTCCCAATGCATAATATCGTGAATATTAGACATCAGAAGAATTGCGAATTCTAGAAATGCCAATATTCGTCGAATATATTCGCAATTCGAATATTCAAGCTCAACACTAGTTAACAATAAAATGTCAGGTTGTAAGTAGGGATGGACCGAACTGTTCGCCGCAGAACAGTTCGGCGGCGAACGAGCATGTTCGCCCATCCTCTTGCCGGCGGACAGTACGGGTGTTCGACCCGCCCCGTTCGCCGACGAGAAGAAGATCTAAATTCTTCCTCCGGCAGGATCAGAACCTGCGAGATCGTGCCGGAGGAAGAATCTTTTCACTACAAGACCAGGCATGCAGCCGGTCTTGTAGTGAAAAATCCGTCTTGGAGCAGGAAGTGACGTCAGTGACTATGCGTTCCAGGTTGCGGTCCAAGGACCGGATGTGACGTCACTGACGTCACATCCGGTTTTTCCGATTCAGATTCCCCGCCTAGAGGTGGGGAATTTGAATGTGTCCGCGAACAGGGCGGACGGCGGACTTATTTAAAAGTACGACCCGCCCGTTCGCGGACAGTAAATGGCGATGTTCGCCCATCTCTAGTTGTAAGGTACTGAACCCGCCGGTGATCCCACGTCATCCCCAAAGATAGCAGATAGTCTCAGGGGAGACCTGCACAATATACATCTCCCCACTCTGGTGGAAGGATCCGTTCTGGATAAAATACTCTTTGGCCAAATGGCATCCCAAGTGGAGAGTCCAAGTGGGTGTGCTTAGCACCCCCACTCTTCGGAGGGATCCCTTTCTAGTCAAACTACTAAATTGCACCTCCAGCATCTCTGCGGATGTGTGCAGTATAGTGCACGGGTCCTGCTGCCTCATTGCAGGGTGAAACATGTTTAGTTTAAATTTACTGTGGCTGCAGAAGATTTACCAGCCAATTGTTTACCAATCTTTTAGTGCTAGATGGCACAATGTGATTGGGCAATCTGCCCATTAAATTAAGATCTGCACACATTGACTGTTAGAGCCTCTATGTAGCAGTGTGCTTGGGTATGCTCCCGTGTTTGGTTAACCTGTTTTTCCGTTTGCCAGTGTCTTTGTTGCCAACAGCCTGATTTCTGACTCTGCCTACCTTGACCCCACATTGTCCCTGATCAAGTCTTGCCTTATGCATCTGTACCATATTTTATTGGACTGACCGTTTGTATGACCCTTGGTTTGTTTTCTGGATTACCCAATAAAGCCTGTTAACAGGATATCTGGTGTTGGTAGTGATTGTGTGTCCAGGCGCATCACACAGGGCTTCAATGATGACGCACCATGCCTTTAAGAAGTGGCGTCTTGCACACTGATGTACACAATATGAACACAAAATTGTCTTACTGCCCTCTTACTAGAGTGAAGGTGTTGCGTTTACTAAATGGCAGCTTTGAAATATGTATTTCATATGTATTTTCATCCCTTCTAGATATTCAGTTTTAAACCATATAAAAGATATTATAAAAATGTCTTCTCTTTTTTTCCTAGGCGAAGAAAGTAATGTCCATGTTGTACTACACTCTGATTATAGCATTTTTGATCGGCATACAGGCTGCACCAAAGACCAAAGACCATGCCCCAGGTGGGGCACCAACAAGACATCGTAACCAACACCACCACACACATCGAACTAAGTCACTTCACCGACATCATGGAAAACTAGAGACTCATGAACATTCTGTGCTTCACAATATCACAGTTGATCCTAAGCTTTTCAGAAGGAGAAAGTTTCGTTCTCCAAGAGTTTTATTCAGCACCCAACCACCACCGTTATCGGAAGACCTCCGAAATTTGGAATATTTAGACGATGAGGAATCTCTTAATAAAACTATCCGGGCTAAAAGAACAGTGCATCCAGTCCTTCACCGGGGGGAATACTCTGTATGTGACAGTGTCAGTATGTGGGTTGGGGACAAAACCACAGCCACTGACATCAAGGGAAAGGAAGTAACTGTGCTGGGAGAAGTCAATATAAACAATAACGTTTTCAAACAGTACTTTTTTGAGACCAAGTGTAGAGATCCAAAGCCAGTGTCAGGTGGGTGCCGTGGGATTGACTCAAAACATTGGAACTCCTATTGTACCACCACACACACCTTTGTCAAAGCATTGACCATGGAAGGGAAGCAAGCAGCATGGAGGTTCATACGGATTGATACAGCCTGTGTCTGTGTGCTCAGCAGGAAAAGTCGACTCTAAGTGAATAATTTCCTGCTGTCCCAGCTTCTCCCCACCCCTACCTCAGCCTGTAAATTATTTTAAATTATATGGACTGCATGATATATTTAAAATTTTTACAAGAGACTATTTATTAAAAAGTTTTCAAAACACTGTGTTTTCTACAACTGAATTTAATAAGCTTGTTTTGCTGGAAAAGGGTTTATCATTAAACAAAATATCTGAATTATGCCCATAAAGGTGGTAACGCTCATGGTTATATGGCCTTTGCCTTCTTACTTGTTACTTAAGTTTTGTATCTAGAATATAAAAATAGAAAATTGCTGCAAATGTCCTCTAAGTAGTGATGCTTTTCACACATCTCCAGCAGCCTTAAAAAGCCATTGGTTACGACAAATATTTTATTGTCACTACACACAAAGATCACTTCTTGTAGTTCCTAATCTGTCATCTGTGCAATCCTTTTGCTCTGTAATTGAGCATGCATTATAGAGAAGGGAGCAAAAGTTTGACTATTAAATTTGGGAGTTAATTGCAAAGCCCCTAAACATGGTCTCATCATCAACTGCCGGAGATGCAGAGAAGGGTTGTACGAAAATTAAAAAAGGATAAAGTATTGCTCTAGCACCTGTAGTTTTGCACAAAATAAGTTAAAAGTTAAGATGAAAATTCAACTTCACTTTGAGCTTAACCAATTAAAAAATATGTGCTAGAGCAATTTTTTTTTGTTCAACATGCCCTTCCCTACATCTCCAGAAATTGTGTTTTATACATGCAGCTGTATTAAATTGCATTAGGATCAGTTTCCACCATGGAAACAACCAGTCACATTCATGCAAATGAAAAAGAATAAACTTTTGTGTCAACAAAGTAGACCATGTTGTCATTTTGGCAATGCTTGGGGTGTTGGCGAATATCACTGGTTGCATAAGTGGGATGTTGAAAAACTTTGAAAAGCATTGAGTGTGGTTTTCCTATTCAAATGAATAGGGGACATTACCGCCAATAATGCACCCTATACCACAGGCAAACAGCAAGCAATTCTTTTCTTCTGATTATGAGGGATTCCTCATAATAATAAGAAAGTAATTGCTTTGTTAAATATGTGTGTATGCACCCACATTTGAGGTGCTGAATCTTTCTGTGTTCCACATTTCAGGTGATCAGGGAGTCCAGAATACTAATATGGCAGAATAGGAAGTTTTGCTGAGACAACTCAGCCAACAAGTCTGCTCCAAACTGCACAGATTTAAAATACAATTCATGGCCCAAAAAATGTTGTTTTGGTCTGTCAGTGCTTGAAACCCTAACACTCAGTACAACCTAAAAATCTATTGGTGCATAGCAACAAATCTTCATTTATCTTAAGATCATCATACATCTTATAATCTGACTGTACAATTATATTAGCAACTTTTGGTTTTACAGAAAAAGTTATTTATCTTTGTAAACCATCCAATCAATTTGTATGCAAAGGGAGGGGTTTGCTCAACATGTTTTTTTTCTAATATTTTATTTTCACTAGTTGTTAGGCATTGTATATACTTCATTGTACTTTGCCTTATCCATGACATTTAAAGCCGAATAGTGTTCAATAGTGAGTGTATCACTTCTACAAATAATATTTTGAGATTGCTATAAAAATATTTTACCATCTTGAGACAATTATAAGACAAATCTATTTTTTCACCACATCTTGGATGCAAAAAAAGCTTCCATTTTATCAATTGGCGCATTAAAATAAAAATAAACATGAATTGAAGTAATTGAGACTGGATTTTGAGGGTAACTTTTATACTAAAGAGCAGATAGCTTGTGGTGTCTCTAAGTACCCATCTTAGTATTCATTGTTTCCTGTGTCCTTGTGAAACTTTGATCTTAAGAAGTTGAATATGTGACCTCAACTTCAGTTGGTCTTATCTTTCCTGGATCTATGCCAAAACACTTTTGGGTCAAGGAGAAGCATTTGACAGTTCAATAAATTGCCCTTGCTTTACACTTAAAAAAAAAGAAGGAATATGTCTCTTAGGCAGAAGCCAAGAATCCAAGTTGTGGTCAAGCCTGAGATATAATGCATGGCTTCTCAAGGATCAATTGCAACACAAGGTATAGTACTTAAAGATTTAACTTCTGTTTTTGTGCTTATACCCATGTCTAGCAAAAAGCAAAGTTTAGTTTACCTCAGTTTTTGTGTACATTGTTTAATAACTCAAAATAAAAGATAGAGTTAACTTATATAGTTATATAGTTATATAGTTCCTGTTGCTTTTGTCTGTAGTGGGACTCTGGGACTATACTGGCACATACTTCTAATACGATATCTGTTTTATTAACTAATAACTAAATCAAAATAAGTTATTTTTTTTTGTTTTTTTTAAAGGTTCACATTGAAATAGAATTAACAGACAGAAATCATTGTATATACAATATGGCTTTCGTTCTAGGACTCATTGGTCTTGTACAGGCTACTTAAGGCCACAATGCAATGTACAGGGAGTGCAGAATTATTAGGCAAATTAGTATTTTGACCACATCATCCTCT
>CM070033.1:133776157-133798876 GCA_036250615.1 Ptychadena robeensis
ATTCCTCAAAAATACCACTTGCCTAATAATTCTGCACTCCCTGTATATTGTGGGTGGGGGGGTCTGCATTTATTTTAAACTATTTCTGATTTAAGTACAATAAAAAGAAATATATGTATATAATTGCTTGGGGTTTGCAAACACTTAATGACTGTTTGACACTTTTTTTGCCATTTCAAGCATGCACACAGTAAGTGTTATTGGATTATTTTCCTCTTAATATATATATATATATATATATATATATGGATCAAAATTCCTATAATGTGTAAGTAAAGCTTTGTTTCCTTCTGTTTTAAGAAGGCTTGACTGTGCTAGGAAGAGAGGATGAAATGGAAGGTGGAAAGAGAGTCCCCTTATATAAGAAAATCAGGATCCTGGCCTTGTAGACTTCTGTTGATTGGTGAGATGGTCCATTTTGCCATGTTGTACTTATTACATCAGGTCTCATGAATGCCACCATGCAAGCAGAAACATGCTTGGTCATAATTTTTTATTTTGTCTGTAAATCAAATCTTTGGTTGAAGTTAAAACAAAAATTTGGGGTGTAAATTTAGTCTTAGAGAGAGAGAGACTCACAATTTAATGTACACGATCTCAGCAAGTGAAAATGGCCTTTGCTGAAAGAAAATTTGGTAATAATTATAAAGTGTAGATAAATTATAAATGCAAATCACAAAGGTGGGGATAATATTATCAAAAGGCAAGATGAGCCTATACATTGAGAGATCTGCCTGCTGAACCTTTACTTTGCACTCAGGAAAGACTGCTGTGACAGACAAGATGGACCATGAGATTTTGGCTTTTAGTGTTTTTTTACTGCACGAGTTTATGCATAACTATTGTTACCATTCACACTAACTGTGTTGTGTTTTAAAAAACGCCCTGCTGTATGCATTTTTTATTTATTTTTATGCATGTTTCATTGATTTGTTCAAAAACACAAACGCTAAATGCAGATGTAATGTGAAAAACGCATGTGTTTTTGTTTATTTGCAGAAACGCATGGCTTTTAAAAACGCATATTGTTCTCTTTTATCCCCTTCCATAAGCCACCTAATAGGTGTCAGGGTCAGGGTAGTTAGGGAGAAATAACAATAAATGTTAAGCAATAAATGTAAACCATATTGTGTTTGTACATCTCCTCTTCTCTGGTAGAAAGCACCTCAAGATATTAGTCAATGGCTTCCAGATTGTGTTTATTTTGGCCACATTAATATTTACGTATTTTCTAGCCTCTGCAGACACCTGTGGCAATGGATTGTAGGGTTGGAACAATTTTTCGTTTTACGTCAGTTTGTGTTTATAGCTAGGACATCCAGGTTTTGGGGCTTTTTACCTGGAGATATGTTACCTGCAAACAGCCCTAGTGACTAGCACAGATTACCAGCAAGATAGATTTTATAATCGTCTTGCATACACCAGGTAAAAGTAATTTTTTGGAGGCAGCCAAAAGTGCCATTGTGAAATACTTGGAATCATTAGAATCAAAAGCAAGATTTGTTAGCAGTATGTACTGCTCTATTCAAGTAGTGTTGAGCGTGAATATTCATAATTCTAATATATTCCATGAATATTACGTATTCGACAATTCTCAATATTTCGCGAATGTGTGGCCGGATATTCTCAGTGCTGAATATTCGTCATGATATCATTGTAAGTGGTTACCGGCATACATTGCGCATATCTGTGCGCATTACGATGCACAAGTCTAAATGTCAGTCTATGTAATAGCACTGCTTAGACGTGTTCACGAATCTAACATCATACATACAATCATACATACGCGCAATGTAAGGCCGTATGTCGAATAATTTAGAATCTCGAATATCCGTGCAAATTTACTCAAATTTAGCGTATGCAGCTCAACACTATATTCAAGGCCTGCACGAACCAATTTCAGAGATTTTCATGTTAACCTATTGAAATACATTTCTGGTTTATGCTACTGCTGTGCATAGAAGTTGCGTTGGGCGGGTGATTTCACAGCAGATTGACAAGCGTGATGACGTTATTATGCACAGCCAGTTGTTCTGATTGCCCCTTTGTGTGCCGCCATATACGTTAAATGAGTAAAGAGATCGGAAAGACATGACAGTTTATCCGATGGTTTTATGGGCAAATTTATGGCTCGATTTAAAGTCACCTAATCTCTCCCATCAGAGTTTGGAAAGACTACTACAGACACACTTAATGTGGTGGAGATGGGGGGCCACAAAGAGTTTATTTTCTAAGTGGTTAATTAATGATTTGCATTGAGCAGGAACTGCATGTCATTAGTGTCCCCTTACTCCTCTGAAAAGAAAAAAGTTAAAAAGGTCATTGATTTTTTTTATCAGCTTAATGAAGAGGGGTGGTAGTGGTGGCCAGTGGTTGGCTCTTTACTCGGGTAGGGCAGGAGAATATATAATGTACAGACAGGATCCTAAAACTCTTTGCTCCTTAACATCTTGCCAATTATACAAGTCCAGTTTATATGTTGTTTAGCAGTACCAAGCCTTGATAAAATACAACCTTCGATTACCACCAAAACTTTTGGCTTTGTATGGTGACAGAGGTCTGAATAAAATTGGTCTGCCATTGGTGTTTTCCTCTTTGCACACCCAGTCCCTTCGGGTTTTAAGACACTATTGTGCCCAAAGCAAACAAAGCAACATGACTAGCCACAACATAAGCCCTTTCATGGGAATTTCATATCTATAACATTTTAAAATCTCACAATAACTTTATAAAATACAATATTTAATGAATTAATTTATAATACAAGTATAAATTTTAAAATATATAACTCATGTCATGTAAGTCATGTATTGATGTTATGAATAAAATTAAACGTTCAATGCAGGGATTTTAGCGTAAGTGGATCTTTAGCCTATTACTTTCGTTTTTGTGCATTGAAAGATATTGTATCTGGTGGCTGTTCTGGTATCTGGAAGACTGGAAGACTGGAAGAAATCAAAATGGTGACTTCCACAGATGACAGCAGGGTAAGTAAGTATATATTTGTTTTAGGTATTTGAGTGACTGGTTCTGGAGCCAGTAACACATAATTTCATGTTCAGTGGGTGGTTTTTGGGCTGTTGTTCACATTTATTTTGAACAACAGCTGTCACTTATTAAAGTAAACGGTTTCTGGGCATCTGTTTGCCAAGAGAAGAAACACAACCTATGCTGTGTGTTTTATAAGACAGTATCCTCTTTTAAAAAAGAACTAAGAAAGAAGGATGTAGATCAGCTACAAATTGCCTGGAGCTCATTTGCATAATCAGGTTTTGCCTGTCTGTGACCCACCCAAGTTCTTCCCTCCTAGCAGTATTAATCCACACTAAAAACAAATAACAAACTTCTTGTGTTTATAAGAACATAGCAACAGGCTTTCAGCTGGCCCAAACTTTGACTTAAATTTATTGAAAACAGAGTTACTCCTTTGGAGAATGGGATTATTGGGGAGAAAGATGAAGTTCGGTTGTGACACTAGTTACTGCGTTGACTATACGAAAGTGAAATATCAGTCTATTCATGGCAGTCTAAAGCCCCCATACACCTTTAGATCACTTCATACAATTTCCTTTAGATCTACCAACAATTATGTAGTGCCAGGTCCTCCCTAATAGAAAACAGTGATTGGAAGAATTAGAAAGGTCCTCATATTACATGGTTTTGGTAGAAGAAAAATTAATTGTACAGAAATTGTATGGAAAGATTGTAAGGTGTGTTGGGGCCTTAAAGCTTGAAATGTGAGTTCTTTAGTCTCATAATGTTTGATATTAATGTTTGATGTTTAATAGACTAGGCAAACAATCTGTCATGATAAACTGTGGTCTGAAATTTAGAATACTTTTTAGTGATGAGCAACATAGGCAATAATAAAATTTGCGATATTCGATATTCGAAAAAAGTCAATTAGAGTGTATGGCCATGTATTGCAAAATATATTGTAATCACATCGTGATCACCTTTAAAATGAATGGTATTTAGTGGTATTTATTTTTGCATTGCGATTATATATTCGCAATGCATGGCAATAAGCTCCCCACCACATAATATCGTAAATATTCAAAATTGCGAATATATGCCGCTATATTAGTTAAATTTGCACATTTTTGAATAGCAAATTTTGTCTGTTGTGTTCAGACACCTTTAGTGACAGTTGTTGAGTGATCACTGTTTGGATCTCTATGTCCTCCAGCTCTTGCAGAATGGTGTATTTTTAGAATTTTGTTTTAAAAGTCTGTTATAACAGGTGGCATTTTACTGATTAAAATAAATTAAGCCTAAATAACTCAAAATGTTGCATTTGGGGGAATTATATTATAGTAAATTATACTAGGATGTCTAACTTAAGTCCCCCAATAGAAAGAGGATATCTTTCTCTTGATGGTCCGCTCTGCATATATTGTTCTGCAGAAATTCCAAGCACTCCCTGCTAAATGGTGCAGTGCCTGAATTCTGAGCTCATATATATGAAATATAAAAGATAAATGTGTTAGGTATAAGTGCCAGATATGAAGCCGGGGTCAGTTTAAGTAAAGAACACAGTGCAGGACTCAGTGCATACAATAACACATAATCTCACTGTTCCTGTTCTCGCTGATGTTAATTAGTTACTGTCCTTCATTGTTACCCTTTAAGTGCACGAGGAGCAGCCACATCCTATGAGGGCCAAGGGGCTAACAATTTTGAATGTTTAATTTTTGCCCTCTGTTTCAACTGGTTGTATCAGAAAAACATTCTAATTAAACTTAGTGAACATTTATTTTATAGTATATTCATTTCGACAATAACAAACACTTGTGGTTCATGGTAATTTTCATGGATAAATCAAGAGTGTTGTCTAATCTGAGGATTGAGACCCTCAGACCTCTGGGATACAATCTAAGAGATCCCCTGTGTGTGTATATGTACCAAATACGCTTCTAAGATGGGATAGAATCCCTGTATACTTCTTTACAGAACTGACAACTCTAAAATGTAAGCACCCCTGAAGATGACAATTGTAGTGAAACACGTCAGAGTCATGAGCTTTGAATATATGTAATCCTTAATGATATGATATTGATACTGTTTTTTGAATAAATTATGATAAAATACGATTTTAGACATGACATCTCCCCCCATGTCCCCCTAATTAGGTACTAGTGGGGGAGCTTATTCCCTCCAATTTACTTCTGATATGATTTACAAGGAAGATTAGTATCTTTCACATTTATTTCAAAAGGGAGCTAATAATTATGGTCTCCAAATATTGTATATATGTATTTTTTCCAAATAAAAACTACGCATTCAACCCATACAAACTTCCTTCCTCTGCTTTCATTTTTGCTCCCATAACAAGCTATCATTCTTCAGTATGCCCATATACACAGGGGTGCACATCACTTTTTTAGGGAGCTCCTCAGATGAGTACCAGGAGATGGTGTTTGGTACTCACCCCATATGTAGGGTGGTCTTCCTCACTCTCCTCTGCATCAGCCTCCTGCATGGTAGATTCTGCTGCAGATGTGTAACACATTTGAACCCCCATGATTTCTAGATGATAGGTCTATTCACCAATTTGAAAACATTTAAGTAATAATCAGGTCCCTCAAACATTACTTGATCAGTATACTTTGGAGTTAAATGAAAGCTGATTATATGTTTCAAAAATATGGCAGAATAAACCATTTATTACTTGAAATACTTGTTAATATAAGATATCTTAGAAACACAAAAGAAGTACTGAAAGCGTGACTTTTAAAAGATCGATCATTGGTTTGATGTATACAGTTTTAAACAGCTGATGAACAGATGTTAATATCATCCATAAAAATGATAGCTTGATGTGCACACTTTTTAAAATTTCAAAGGGCTGCTAGTTCAGGTTACATAGTTGCACAGCTGAATTTTGGAGTATGTTGAAAAAGCAAAAAGTCAAACAGGTTCACATTATTATAGCATTAATCCAGATGAAGACAAATACACAAAGATACTGTCAGTCAGAAGAAATCCTATTGCAATGTGCCAATCAGTCTTTTTCTTGGAGGGCATGGTATTTTTCTTTGTACCTTTCCGATAAGAAGCGAAACAAGTCTGTCTTTAATCTATTAGTAGTATCTGTCACTACTGCCAAGCCAAGCTATTTCCCACCAGAGAATCTTGCTGTAATTAGCACAATCTATTCTAAAAGTTCAATCGATAATTATTATGTGACCAATTATTGAACCAGAATAAAATATTTGTTACATAATACGTAAGTTATTACATCTTACATCTTACATATGTTAAAACTACTTACATTTACAAAAAACGATTTGATGAAATTATTTTTCAAATATAGACAGAGACCTGCTAGGCATGGGGTACCAGTAGCTATCTTTTGGTGCCTGCTCTGTATACCTAGAGTTCATAACATTTTTAAATTCGATTGAGAACCTCTGGTGGGACTTGAAGAAAGCAATTGCAGCGCGCAAGCCTAAGAATGTGACTAAACTGGAGGCTTTTGCTCATGAAGAATGGGCTAAGATACCCGTAGATTGCTGCAAAACACTTGTATCAAGCTATGCTTCACGTTTAAAAGCTGTTATAACTGGAAAAGGATGTTGTACTAAGAACTAAGAATGAATGTAACTTGGGGGTTGAATAAAACTGATAATGATGTGAGCACAGAAAATACATGTGTGGTTATTTCATTATAAATGTTATGTTATATTTGTCTGACTTACAAATGTCTCTTTCATTTCATTGTAAACAAGATGACTGAAATGTTCACAATCAATGTCAAAATGGCCAAAACACTCAATTTCAGTTGGGGTTGAATACATTTTAACACAACTGCACCTGATCACAGCACTATAAAAACTATCAATAACTTTTTTTGTAAAAGGCTTGTACATGTCTATCTTTAAATGTCAGGCAGTATGAGAAGTGTTCAAAATTCCTTTGGGGCATTTACAATATGCTAGATGGATCTTCCAGATTTGTCACCTCTTCAATGTTCCTCTACCACCATTTAGCACTGTAAAAGTGATGTTCAGCAAAGTTATTTTAAAATATCAAAGCAAAATAAAGAAAATGTGTGAGAACTGCTAAAAAGGTTATACATTTTGTAAAATGGACATTGGATGCTATAGGATTGCATCTAGCAACATCTAGAAACAATTTGCATGCTGGTCTCATAAAAAAATATCACGAGCTGTTGGGTATCCTGTAGCACTCACGGCACACTTCACAAACCTTTGATGTCTTTCAAAAGGCTCAGAAATTACAGTAATATCATGTTTTCTTCCTGCTGGGAAATCAGACATCACTGGAACATTGAGCAATGTCTACTTTCTTGAGTTTACAGTCAACCATATTCCTACTGTCTTTAGTGTCCTGTCATACAGAAATTATTATGATCCGTAAACACTAACTTAGTAATAAGAAAATATGAATTGTACAAAAATATATAGACTTGTAAGTGGTAGTAAAGTAGTATTAAACTGAAATGTTATTTTTCATACATGACTTTTAACCATGTATTATACCATTTTCTACCATTTATCATATATATATATATATATATATATATATATATATCAATATATATATATATATATATATATATATATATATATATATATATATATATATATATATATATATATATATAAATAAAATCATATAATATATATAGATATATATTCTATAGCATAATAGATCTATGTTCTGCAATATATCATATATATATATATATATATTATACTATTGTGGGGTATAAATGGAAGCTGTAGATATGCCACATACCTGACTACGATAAACCAAAGTAGTTTTCTATGTACTCTGAGAGGCCCTGATATTATGGAGCTCAGCTAGCTCGGCTAGGGCAATAACGCTAGACCAAGCCCTTGTGGGGACTTTTAAAGCACTGTAAGTCAATTCCATTTGACACTGTACTGATTAAGAAATAAAAACATTTAACATGTTTCTTGGTCAGTAATCACATTATGGTGTATATGTCTAGGTTAAAAAATCTATGGATTCCTTGGGGCATTGCACGATGGTGATGTTGGTACATCATACATACATCCTATATTGCCCCTTCCAATCTAGGGCTGTAACACAAACCAACGTCACAATACACAAAAAATGGATGAATGATTGACTACACGTGTTCACGGGAATCCAAAAAAACTACTTTGGTTTATCATTTAGCACATGTAGTTCTTTTATTATTCTTAAAATCAAGCGACAGGCAGGTAGTTGGATTTAGGAAAGATCGATATCCTGACACATGAATTCACAGTTCTATGATGACCAAAAACTTGGCTTGTAAACACTGAACTTCTTAGCACAGAAAAGAATTAGTAACTAGGCAAGGACTAAGCTGCTGTATTAACTAGGCTTTAGCAATGCTGACTAAAGTATCCTAATTAATTGTATTAATAAATGGTTATTAGCTTAGTAGATACTAAAGGATTCATGCACTATAAACCATATAATCCATGCAATAGGATGCTGATAGGCTCTGCTATTGTTTAAAGTGTTACTAAAAACTTAAATAAAAGTTTACATTTTGCAGCTTACCAGTCCTTAGATGCAGTGTCTACATTAGTTTCCTTTTTTCTTTATTTGTCTCTGCAATTTATCTAGAGACAAATATATTCATCTCAATGTTCAATTTGCAGAATATGTATAGTAAATATGAATAGGATTTAATGGTAGGCTTTCTGACTATAAGACGCACCCAAAATTTTAAGAAAATTAGGGAAAACAGCAGAAACACAGCCATTCAGAGATCAAGTAAATATACAGAATGTTCCAGCAAAGTAGGCAGGACTGGACCATGCAGTATTCACTCTATATTTCTCCAGCCAATAGGCCAGTACCAGAAGGGAGTACCAGCAGAGTGTGCAGGGCTGAAACTTTATCATGTGCTTATACACTAGCAGTACCCATTCTCTAAACATACTGACCGACATTTTACAATCTGGCACTGAACAACTTACCCATGAGTAGCTATTTACATATGGGAGGAGATATGAGTCTGTGTTACAAAATGTATTTATTGCAATGCAGAATATCAATGTAAATACTCATGCTATCTAATTTGTAAAATGTCCCTCTCCATAAGTTGGTCAGTGTGTTCAGAGAATGGGTACTGCTAGTGCTAATGCAGATTAGATCTCCCTCCTGGCATTGTTTTTTTGGCTTGGCTGGAGGGAATGGTACACATTCTGCCTCTTGTGATGCAGAGCTATTGCTCCTAGGATAGTTGGGACTAAAAAATTAAAAAATATACCCTCCACAAACAAACATACATATAATGCACCCACTCATTTTCACTGGTTTTACTGTTCACTGTGCTCATCCATAGGCCAATAAAAGATTTGTTTTCCTAACTTCCTTAACACATGATTCGGCATTCCAAAAACATGCACCTTATTTCCTAAAATTCACTTTGTAAAATGAATAGCATTTTTCCATTTATTATATAAACTTCATAAACTTTTTAATTCCTGTACGAACTTACTATTTGCTGACCTACAACCTCTGTTTTATATAAAATCTATTCATATAATAGCCCTAAACATAGTTTTCTCCATTGTGTTCCTGAACAATACCAGGGTAACATGTGTTCCCAGTAGTGTTGCATTCAGTATATGGTTCACATTACAGTCACAATGTTAGTGACTTTATTAAATCCAATAGATGCATGAAATAGAAATTGTTACATAACCTGTCTTTGGCCAACAATGAGGTTAATAAGAGTTGTTTTGTACCTAATGCTTACTTAAACAAAAATACCCAGAATACCATAACAATTCTTATTTTACTTGCCAAATGGATTTCTTTACCTATCCATTTATGGGATTTACACAGCTCTGTCACACAGTACTAAGTGTAAGAGGAATAAGGCCCTGATATTTATCTACTGTTGTTTTACATTTAAACCCTCTATACATGCAGTGATCCATGCGCAATTTTCGTGCTGCCAATTGCAGGCCACTCATAGAAATGGAGTGTGCCCTTTGTGTGCCGTCCCTTAATTTTGATGGGGACCAGAAAACAATGGACATGGCTGTTCTCTAGCCGATCGCGATTTGGGCCACATCGGTAGCTCCTGGTGGCCAGCTGTGACCCGCGAACGATTTTGTGGCTGATCGATTGGTGTGCTCATGCATGGCATGGCCCGTGGATCTATGAGTGTACATGATTGAATTTTCTTTTTCACAAATTTTACCATTTCAACCATTTTTAGTTCATGGCAAAGCCCCTGAGCATTGTATCATCACAAAAAGTATTGCTTTAACACAAATAGTTTTTACATAAATTAAGTTCAAAGTCAAGTAAAAATGTCGAAAGACAAAATGTTTTATTTGAACTTTATTTATTCCAAAAACTACATGTGCTGCAGCAAAATATTTTCCCCCAATGTTTCCACAACCATTCCCTACATCTCTATCTCCTCAATTTTGGTGATGATACCATTTTCAGAGGCTTTGCAATCAGCACACAAACTCAGCGGGTCCAAAAATTCGACCATCTCTAGCTTTACTTTTCCGGTCTCCTCCAGAATGCCAATCTTTTATTAGCGCACTTGATTGGCTCTGGGGCTGCTTCTCCCTTCCCTTTTTAGCGCTGCCATATGGGAATTGCAGCAATAACTTTTCTTACATATCCATCTGGACCCTTTGCTTTTATAAAAAAAAATTTAAATACATTCGAACGTTACAAATTTGCATTTGGAGAGAGGACGTTTGCACTATTGTTTAAGTTTATTTTATTTAATACAAATCTATTGGAGTTGAACCAGTAAACGATTTAAAACACGTCTTTCTTTCTAAGCTGATCCAGCTGAACTGAGAAGATGATTGAAATGCCTTCCAATGACTTGCACAGCCGTACTCCCCTATGGCTTTTGCTAGTTAATCACCAGAGCGTGCAGCTCATTCTTATTGCATGTCTTGAACTAATTTCATGTAGCAGAGTGAAATTGTTACACATCACAAAGCATGCAATGAATCATTATTTTAACGTGAATTACATAGCAGACATTGAGCTCCCAACAGATACAATTTTTTGTGAAAGGTAATATGTGGGCTGACAGTATGTGTGCGCCGTCATGCCAGAAATCATCAGAAGATTCCATTTTTTTTTCTATGATTTATTCAATTTTTCCTGTCAGCCAGCTAACAGGTGTAGACTAGTGACAGGCTATCCTATACTTCTAGGCCAAAATATCCAAAATGATGACTATATCATTCTGAAAAAAAATCATTATTTCTCACTTAACAGACATTTAGA
Source organism: Ptychadena robeensis (assembly GCA_036250615.1). NCBI lineage: Eukaryota > Metazoa > Chordata > Amphibia > Anura > Ptychadenidae > Ptychadena > Ptychadena robeensis. The sequence goes on from CM070033.1 coordinate 133,787,423, forward strand.
CATTTCCATTGAAGAGCATGTAAACCCCAATCATGAACTTCTGAGATGCCCACTAGCTTCAGCTAAGCTTTAAATTGTAATTAATGGAAACGCTAGTGATGAGCGGCATAGGCAATATTTGAATTTGTGAATAATTCTACTAATATTCGATTCGATAATCTGAATATTCACGGTATGACCATGTATTGGAACCTGTGAACAGGGCTTCACTAGGTTTTGAATCTATCACACTGTGTGCTAGTAATATTGATCAATGTTAGACTGACAGTCGACATTTCAATCAAATCAAAGATCAATCAAGCAAAACTTGATGTCTGTTTGGTTACCTTTCTATTCCACTATCTTTAAACATCTGCCTTTTAGGCACGTCAAAAGAAGCTTAATGAACGGTTTCAATGTTCAGTACACACTGGAGCTCTGTTCCATGCTCTTTCATTTTCAGCTGCATTGCCCTGTGCGCATGGGTTTTCTAGTGTTGAGCTTGAATATTCGAATGTCGAATATTTTTCACAAATATGATTTTTGCAATACGTGACCATACCGCGAATATTGGAAATCGTGAATATCCGCCGACATATTTGCAAATTCTTGAATTGCCGATATTCGTGAACAATATTCGACATTCGAATATTCAAGCTCAACACTAGAAAACGCATGCGCACAGGGCAATGCAGCTGAAAATGAACGAGCGCGGAACGGAGCTCCAGTGTGTACTCAACATTGAAAATCTTTATTAAGCTTCTTTTGACGTGCGTAAAAGGTAGGTGTTTGAAGATAGTGGAGACTAAAAGTAACCAGACAGACATCAAGTTTTGCTCGATTGAACTTTGATTTGATTGAAATGTCGACTGTCAGTCTAACATTGATCAATATTAGCAGCACACAGTGTGATAGATTCAAACCCTATTGATTCCTTTCCTAAGCCCTGTGCACAGGTTCCATAATACCACTGGATACAAATCCATCAGATACTTGGACAATTTACTGATATTTACCACCATGACCTAAAATTGTTCATTAAATTTTTTGTTCAGCTTCCATAAATTTAAAGGGAGCGTGGATGGGTGCACAAAGGATCCAAAGGGGCTTCCTGTTTCAGGACCCCCTATTTTCTTTCACTAAACCACCTATAACTACCAGCTCCCTAGCTAAACTAATCCCTCCCAACTAACTTCCCCCAACCTGCCCAGTCAACTAGTGCATACATATAGAGAGGCTGTATGGTGGAAAGTCATATCATGATCAGATATTCTGTTTTGATTAAAAAAAAATCATATCAGTACAAATTACAAATTCATATTACCAGTACCACTTACATAACCAGTGCATGTTATTTACACACAATATTATTTGTTTTCATTCCAACATATCTGCCGTTCAACAAATAGGCACATTTTTGCTAGTTGAATAACACCTCATTCCCACAGAAACTTTGCCAATGTTAATGAATGTTTTTCATCTCATGTTTGGATTAGAACAGGGCCTTTCATGAAGACCAGCCAATGACTTATATCTTTATCTTGATGAACATGGCAGCTGAGTTGATAAATAAATAGTTTTATTGAAGATATCAAGACTGACTTACAAATTTTCAGTAAATCAGTGTCCAGTTTTTATCTTAAAATGTAAAGTGGACCTGAAGTAAAAAGGGTTGTGCGAGGCCCTACCTTGTCTGCAGTGAGGCAGAAGTAATCATGAGTCTGACCCGGATTTGATCATATGCGCTCCAGATGGTGGGTGGCACGATTGCCTCTGGGTCTGCAAATCTCTTCCTGCATTGAGGGAGGAGATGAGGCGTGCCCCTTGACCTGCGGCATAAGCATGGCCAGGGAGAGAGTGTGGGTGGATCCACGGGTGTCTGCCCACCAACATAAACAGGTGATTGGATCTCTGAACAAGTGAAATGTGTTGGAATTGTTAGGACCCTACTAGGTCCTCATCCCATCTTAGGACAGTATATTATTAGATTGTTAGAGGTTCATTATGAACGTAGATGGTAACAGTCATATAATTTTTTTTTTGCAATAATTATTATACTACAAGGTTACCCACCAATGACGCTGATACCACAACCCCACTCATTACTGCTAGATTAAGCTGGATCCTTTACTGTACATCATTGCAATACTGGACTCTGGAAAGAAACATCATTAGAACAGTGATGTCTTACTTCCAAAGCATCCTTGGAACAGGCATAGCTGGGATGGTGGTGCTGTAGCAAAAAGTAATTGAAGGGTAATGAGACAATTAAGATTTATGATTTACAGGTGATTTTATTTGCTTTTCTTTAGAAGTGACTAAATTCTCATTCCTATCCTAAGAAACTCTTTTCTTTGATACTTTTTCTGTTGGCATTCCTGTTATTCTTGCTCCTAATACTGATGTATTTGTTAGGCAAATTATGTACATATTGGTCAAGGAAGGTAGTGCAGCGGTTGTGCACTAAATACCTTATCTTTACAATTGTGGCCATTTGTAAACTATTATTTCTGTGTTAGGCTGGGTCGGCGTGTGCGTGTGCATAATGCCCACCCGCTGTTTGGGCACGGTATTGGCCATGTCTGCAATACCGCGTCCCATACATTTCTATTAGCAAACCCCGCCCGGAAGCAGAGCGAGCGTAGTATGCATGCGTCGCACATTGGTTAACAATGGTCGCAGTACGTGTTTCCAGTGGGCCGCCCCCCAACCGCGGGCATGACATAGGGGATTGCAGGAGGTGGCTGCACTGCGCGGTTTTCCCCACGGTCTCCACGCGAGAAACAGCGCAGAATTCTGTAGTGTAGACACAGCCTTAATCATTATATTGTGCCAGGTTAAGTAAGGGATTCATGACAAATAAATGTAAACAATATTTTTACAATGTTAATTTTAAAATGTATTGATTTAAAATGTAAGCTTTCCTGTATTGATGCCAAATCTTGTTGGAAAGTAAATCTTCCATGTTTAATATTTACATCCACAAGTTTCTGATACCTTGCTTTACCAGGTTCAAAGATATACATAGTAATGCATAAGTTGATGTACAAGTATGTGCTTGATGATGTACAAATCTACACCCAATAACATGCACAAATATGTTTTACCATCCACGCTGGTATTATATTCATACATGAATAGTGATGAACAGCATAGGCAATCTTCGTATTCACAAAATATCACAAATCTTTCACCCAATATTCTCAATTAATTTGTAAATTCAAGAATTCGTGATCTCCAGTCATTATTATTAACTTCATTGTGCAAATCGGCACTTGTACAAGTGCATATTGTGAACGCACTGCATGGTACTTTCCCCAGAATCTCAAATATTAGCGATTAGGAAGATACAGCACTGATGCAGATATTTGCAATATTTTTGCAATCAACACGATCACATGAAAATTTATAGTTAATTACCTTGATTGCCCAAATCACATGCAAAGGCAATGCATTGTAGTTCTGTGTACTGATGTAAAAAATCTTGAATATTTGTGATTATGAAGATAAAGCACTATATTCGAGATCTTCTCGAAGTGCCTATATTTTTAATAAAAATTTTGAATATTCGCGATCAGCAGTATACATGAATAGTATAAGAAACATTTCTTGTTTCAAAGGGCTAGAACCCAACATTTTAAATTTTATTTCACTTTCTGGTCCAGTGAAAGTTAATGGTGTGAAGCATTTTGATGCCAGATAAGCAGTTGGTATATGTAAGGGCTAGTCCCCACTTAGGAAATTTCCCACGATTATAATCGCGGCGTGGAGATCGCAGGCAATCGTCATTACCTGGAAAGCAGGCAGGAAGTGGCGGGGTGGGACAGGAAATTTTGCCCAACTGCATCCGATTGCCCCTGATCTCTATGGGCGCATTTAAAAATCAATGAATTGAGACTGTTTTTTAATTGTAACAAGTCCCCACCCGATTCCTGGCCGATCGATTCCGGGCGCGTGCACGCCAATCGATCGGCTAAGAATTGAGTGCAGCCCACCTTGCCCGATCGACCCCGCCCGATCGACATGGCCCCCTGAATCGGATCTGCCAGAGAACCAACATGCTGATCTTTCTGATTCGATTCAGCACACATCAGGGGGAGTTGCCATTTGTGAAGTGATCGATCGGGCACGGAATCATCCAGGAATCGGTGGCCCAAGGTGGTAGGGACAGGCTTAATTGGGCGATCGATCGGACATCCGATTCCCTCTGGCATCGACGTAATTGATCGGATGGGTGATCGATCGTCCATGGAATCGGGACATAGCTTTACAGTAGTTTTAGATCTGCTTCAAAGTGGCTCAGGAGGTACATCATATGGAGAGCGGGTTACGCAAGAACCATGACTGTAAACAATGCATTTTGGGTATCCCTTTCATCATCTTTAAATATTGTGCAGAAACTGAAAGTAATGCTAATCAGCAGGTGGTGTCACAACAAGCAATATAATATAGTAGTATACCCTTCACGTAAAAACATATTTATAGGAGGTTCACTGGGATCATTTTTTTCTTGTAAATCCATGTGATTTAGGACACCTTTTTATTCCTGCTGTGCAACATATGTTTCTACACTCCAGTGTTGTACCAATATCTATGATGGTTCCCTGTCTGAGATCTCTTTAGCATCTAGACTCTGACTGTGATACTTCAGCTCTTTAATGTTGGCTTTACATGTTATTCAGATGGTATGGAATCAGCTATGTTTTCATCCAACATTTCCTTTCCCAGGATCTACACTTATCACCTCATGCATATTGACTTCCTGCTTTGCAGGTATTGTTTATATCATTATTTGAACCTCTGGATGGGGCAATTTCATCTAGCCACAGTAAATCAGAATGGTTTAAATTCTAAAAGCAATTCAGTAGTTCAATGACCAAAAGGAATTATGTTTTTGAAAAATAATTATTACCTATCACACTGTGTGTTAAAATTTTAACTTGATCCTTGGAAGGTTTTACAGAGCTTTACTTAATTCACCTACAGTAGCTAGTAATAACTGCATTGTAAAATTATTGTTTACTTTTTAGATGAATCAGCAACAAGTTTTATAAATTAAAAACAAATGAGAAATAGTTAGCACACAATAAACTCAATAAAGTCCATACTGAAGTTTGTCAACTACATAATATCCCAGAAATAGCTTAAAGCAGGGAACACACGGCTCTATATTGGAGCCGTTTGATGTTCCCTGCCAGATATCAGAGGAGGCGGAGAAACAGCACTCCTCTGTCTCCAGCTCAGCCGATGCTTTGCATAGAGACCCCACGGTCTCTATGATACACCGGTATCCCATCATGTCCAATATCCCTGTTTCCCAATCCATCCTAGTTTTCCAATTAATCCCGCTCGAAAACAGGGATCTGGCCCATATCTACACATGTGTACCCAGCTTAAGTCTTCTGTCTGCTTCAGAGAAAGGAGGAATAGATCCTGTGGCAACAATAAAGGTAAATACAAACATTCCAAAAGAAATGCCCATGACAACACCAAAAGGTTCTAAAAAGAAAGGTTTTGGATATAATGTACGAGTCTAGGTCTTTACCATAGTAAATGGTGACATATTTCAAAAAGACTTCACCTTTTTCTTTTTTTTTTTTTTTCAAAATGAGTTTTTATTGAAAGAAATAATAGCATACATTATTCAATCAAAACAGTTGAAGTATGACAAGTATAACAGTATGCATGTTAGTGTCATATGAATATAGTTTCAGCAGAAACAAATGAAGTATATGATAACTTTTAGATTAACTAAACTAACATATAGAATGTCAATTACAAAACGAACCGTAAACGTTAGTGCTTTATATTTTAAAGTATGTCGGGTCCAGAAATAACAAACAATCAAATGACAAATTATACAAGGAGAGAAAAACAAATCATGAGTCATAGTATCGGTTAAATTTAAGCGGTACGGATATGTTTCAGAGAAAAGCTTGGGTACCATAAGGGTAAATAATGGGTATATTCACATTTAGTTACCAGAAACCCAGAGATGAATGTGTCAGTTACCCCTGGGGGTGAGATAGAATCCATGGCGACCAGATGCGTGTGTATTTGGACATGGAATCGTGTGCAATGTGTATGAGCTGTTCCATTTCCTCGATTTGATCAATCTGTTTGATCCAGGCTGAAAATGAGGGGGCCACAGGTTCTCGCCACAGGGCAGGAATCAGGAGTTTGGCAGCATTGATCATATGGAATGGCAAGGAACCTTTGTAGTGATGTAGGGGGTAGATGTTGTGATGTAGTAGGTAGGATTCCGGTTTTAGGGGTATCTGGGTGCCCGTGATCTCCCGTATTGTGTCATGGACTTTGACCCAAAATGGTTTTATCAAGGAGCATTCCCACCATATGTGAAGGTGGGTACCTGGGGCAGAGGAGCACCGCCAACATAATCCATCAGCATCTGGATATATAGACTTAAGGAGCTGCGGGAGGGAAATCTTCATTATGTGCAAGAGGAGTGAAGGGGTTCGGGTAAGTCGTCAGGTTATGTAGTTTCACAGAGTCAGTAAACACCCTCAACGTAGAAGAGACTGTCTAAGGAAGTGTATCGTGTAGACGTTTCTTAAGGGGGGCAAGCCACGTTAAACAGGATAAGGGAGTCGATGATAAGCGTTGTTCTAATTCTACCCAAGCCTTCGTGTGCTTATTTAGTTTCCAGTCCAGAATTCTAGTGACATGACACGCTCTATAATAAGTTATGGGGTCCGGGAATCCCATACCCCCATCTCATTTAGTAGCCTGCAAGGTTAGCAGGGCTATTCTCGGTTTCTTGTTGCCCCACAGGAAATGTCTCAGAAGTGTACTTAAGGAGGTGAAAAAGGCTGTGGGAATACCGATCGGTAGCGTTTGAAACAGGTAAACAAATCGAGGCGTGATGTTCATTTTAACTATGGCCGCTCTCCCAAACCACGAAAAGATCGGTTTGCTCCAGTTTTTCAGATCAGTTTTAATTGCTGTGAGCAGTGGGAGAAAGTTCAGATTGTATATCTCCTCCAGAGACTTTGGAAGAAGGATGCCTAGGTACTTGATCGAGTCTGAAGCCCATTGGAAGGGAAAAGTGCGTTGACATGTCGATTGTACAGAATTTGGGAGGTTTATGTTCAAAGCGAAAGACTTTGAATAGTTTATTTTGAAATTTGAAATCTCCTGAAAGCCCTGTAGAGCAGAGAGGAGTTCAGGTATGGTTTGTGTAGGATTTGATAGAAAGAAAAGAAGGTCGTCTGCGAAAGCGGCTATTTTATATTCTTTATCAAGTATGGTGATACCTGCAACTTCTTGGAGCGACCTAATCTGTCTAAGAAGGGGAGCCTTGTCTGGTGCCATTACTGATCTGAAAGGGCTCGGACAGGGAGCCATTAACCCTGACTCTAGCATAGGGCCGGTTGTACAGCGTGAGTATTCTAGCCAACATATTTTGTTGGATCCCAATAGATTGTAAAACACTCCTCATATACATCCAGTCGACCCTGTTGAATGCTTTTTCAGCATCTGTAGATAGAAAAAAACAGGGGACATCGTGTTTGGATACAGCATAGAGGATATCGAGGGCCTTGGTAGTGTTGTCCCTTGATTCCCTGCCTGTCACAAAACCCACCTGATCCAGATCAAGTAGGGCCGGTAGTAAGGGGGCCAGCCTGTTTGCGAGAATTTTAGCGTAGATTTTTAGATCCACGTTTAATAAGGAGATTGGTCTGTAATTTGCACACGAAAGGGGGTCTTTCCCATCTTTGGGTATCACCGTCACATGTGCTTCCAGTAAGGTGGAGCAGGAAAGGTCAGCCTGATGTATTGAGTTGAAATTAGTTAGGAAATGAGGGGTCAGAATTTGGGAGAACATCTTATAATATTGAGCCGGTAATCTGTCCGGGCCCGGAGTCTTACCAGGTTTTAGCGTCTTCAGGGCGGATTGGAATTCAAACTCTGTGATAGGGGCCTCTAGATCACTCGCCTGAGATTGTGAGATGGAAGGTGGGGAAAATCTGGATAAGAAATCGTCAATCGCCACTTGGGTACTCAGCGATTTGTCATTGGGGAGGTTGTATAAAGTGTTATAGTACAATCTAAATTTTCTTCTTGCGGGCGGACAGAGCAAAAAATATCCCTCTAATCACACACTTATGTGATTCCCAGATGGACAGAGGGGTGACATCAGGGGACACATTAGAGCTGAAGAATGCCGACAATTCAGCGGTCAGAAATTTCACATCATCAGGATCGCTTAGTAAAGCCGTATCAAGTCTCCAAAACGCTTTTCTCCGTGGGGCTTGTTGTAATCGTAGTGTAAATGATACCGGGGCATGGTCAGATACCGTAATGGCTCCAATTTCAGCTTTCGAAACAGCCACTAGATCTTTTTGGGAGATGAAGAAGTGGTCTATTCTGGCATATTTATTATGTGGGTAAGAAAAAAACGTGTAATCTTTGCTGTTGGGGTGTAAGAAGTGCCACGTATCATGCAAAGTCAGTTGTTGGAGTCTGGATTTAATGCCTTTCAGGGTAGAGTATGGTAATGAGGAAGTCCCTGTGGAGGAGTCTAGAATGGGGTTTAGTGGGACATTAAAATCCCCTCCTAGTACCAACATCCCAGAAGACAATTCCAAAAGAGTGTTCAATACATGCGAGAAGAATGTAATATGTCTTTTATTGGGGCAATATATGTTAGCTAAGGTTACTGGGATCTGATTTAGAGTACCCTTCAAAAATATGTAACGACCGTTTGGATCTGAAAGTATATCCGTTTGAACAAAAGAGGTCCTAGATGATAACAAGATGGCCACTCCCTTTGTTTTATGAGTGGGATTAGTGGAATGGTATACCACCGGGTAACGTCGATTCGTGATCTTTTGGATTGCCGCCGATTTAAAGTGAGTTTCTTGCAAGAAAACTATATCAGCTCTGTGCTGGTGAATCAGTTGTAAAACCTGTGACCTTTTAGCAGGGACATTAACCTGGGATATACCAATGCACGGTAGGACAGGAATACACGAAGAATAAAAAAAAATGTATGGACCGAACAATAGTTGTAAGGAAATAGTTTTGTAACTAAACTAACAGTTTTGTAACTAAAACAGTAATTATATAGTAATACAAGCACCGGATTGGGTAAACCCCAATGTATCACGAAAGACCGGTGTCTATCAGGTAAGTGAGTGCTTAGAAATCCTTATTACCAGGTAGAAAAGGGTGAGTCAGTTTACGTTCACTTAGCTGGTGGGGGGGGGGGGGGGGGGGGGGGGGGGGAGTGTGGGTAAAGTAAAAATGTCATAAAGCAGCAAGATTTCGGGAGATGTAAAAGTGTTTCTGTTGATGGGGGAAGAAGAAACAGGAAAACATGTAACAGCTACACCAACAATGAGTCAAAGAGAAAATCAAACTCCTTGGCAAAATTTAAGTAAAGTACGTCTCGCAACAAAAGCTGCTTACAACCAGTAAGGTGATTCAGAAAACACCGAAGACCTGTACAAACGAGCCGCAGTCAAAGGACGGCAATGTGCATCGAGGTGTCCAAGTGTTGAAACCTTAGTTTAACGTTTTAAAGCACTACAGAACAAACATGTCATCAATGCATTAACCCTTAACAAGCAAAAATGAAGGTATAATTCTAACCAAGCAGAGATATAGAAAGCTTCTTAAAATTATTAGTTATAAACCTTCGCAATTCACTTTATCTTCTAATCATTGAATTAACCTCTTTGTCAGGCTGGCGAATATGTAGATTAACCAAAAGGCAGCCTCACTAGTAGAGGCCTCAGAGTGTAGGAGTAATCGAACCGTCTCAGGAATACCATTCAGTAGATTTGGTTTTATCCGATTGTATATGTGATGACTAGCCTAGGCCTTTGATATTTGATTTTTGATCAATAGTCCCGTCCATTTAAATGCAGAAGTACAACTCATGAGGTTAGTGTTTTACCAAACTAGCTCTTGTTGTATCTTGGGACAGGGGCAACATGAAACCAGCCTAGCATTCTAAAACGCATTAAGAGGCCTGTACACCTGTAACACAGATAAGAGACGGCTGCATGGGTTAAGGCGCCAGGTTATAGAAACCCTTTATAATTATCTGTATTTGAAAGTAGGTGAGAGCAGCCTGTCGATCTCAAACAGAGATTTGTAAAAAATATAGGACAGGCATTGTGTAAGTGTATGTGTAGACTAAACAATTTTAGTCCAATATCTGCGAGGCGACTGAGGATCAATAACTGCTATGGCCAGACTTTACGTATGTTGACTGCATCTGAGAAACGGTAAATCATATACAGTGGTCATTTTGCAGAATTAGTTTTAGCCTGGTCAATAAGATACATGAGATATATCAAAGAAATACTGACCTCTGATGAGCAGGTATGGAACTACAGGCCAAACAGGACGTGAAGGGGCAATCAAGCAGAAGAAGAAAAGAAAGCAAAAAGTGAAATAAAACTTTAAACTTGAGTCTTACTGGTGAAGTCACTCTGTTACAGGTAGAAAGGCCCTGACTCAGATCAGGACTCTCCTGGGGTTCCGTCTGGGGGTGCGATGATACGAGGGAGAGGCAAAGTTGCCCCCATCTTGTCTGGGCCTCCTGGTCACAGAACGAGGTGAGTGTTGAGGTCTTGGAGTGTGTCTATCTGGAGGCGGCGGAGCAGCGTCAGCTCGTTTGGAACGGCGGCAATCAGCATACCAGTCCGGTAGTCGAGGGGCAGGAATTTGGAGCTGATCACAGAAGGCCTGGATTTCATCAGGGAACCTCAGAAGCGCTGTACGGTCCTCTTTAGTGGCGGCAAGGGCGAAAGGAAATTTCCAACGGTATCTGATGTTTCTTTCCCTCAATATGGTGAGTAGCGGACAAAGAGACTTTCTATTCTGTAGAGTAACAGGCGATAAATCTTGAAATATAGAAATCTCACATCCATTTAAGGTAAGCGTCTCTTGGTTGCACATCTTTTGAACTATTGCCTCCTTGAGGTGATAGTCCGGTATACAGCACACCACATCTCTAGGCGGGTCTGTTTCCTTGCGTCTGGGGCGAAGAGCTCTATGTATGCGCTCAAACAAGATCGGAGATTCCCTAGGCCTTTCCAAGAGATCATTGAATAGCGATTGTATTGCTTCCGCTAGCTGAGGGGAATCAATAGTTTCTGGAACTCCTCTTAGCCTGAGGTTATGTCGCCTACCCCGATTGTCTATATCTTCAACATGCCTGTTCATGTGGATCATTAGATTATTGTGCGTCTCAACAGCTGTACGAATTTCTTTCAGCTCTTCTTCATGTCTGTTACAAACAGTCTCTATGTCAGCCACACGTGAGGTAATCGAGCGCATATCAGCTTTCAGATCGGAAATCTGAAATGGCAATGAGACGCTGCCTTGATGTCGGCTGTAATTTCCCTCAAGAAGGCCTTGAGATCTAGCGTCTGCAAATTGATCGTCACGTGACTTTCTTCGAGGGGGGGAACCAGGTTCCATTCCATCCATACTATACGC
>CM070033.1:133802662-133820723 GCA_036250615.1 Ptychadena robeensis
ACGGCCAGTCTGATTAACCTGGATATCAACAGTCACTGGAGGAATTACGCTGTAATGAATGTGCCGGGCTTACAAATTTGATTTTGCATAATAAACTGTCAATAAATCCGTGTTGGATGATGGAAGTGTAGGATTGAAGCAGTCAAGAATTCCTTTCAGATTATTAGGATATGATGACAGCAGGTAGGCCGCAGCACTAAGGTGTAGTTTAAACCAAAGTAAATGCGTGCCAGATAGTTCAAAAATAGTGACAATCAGGGGTGCAGTGTGTCACTAGAGATTTAAGTAATGCAGATCCTACCTTGAAATAAGGAGCTTGACTGAGATCTCAAAGGATGGACCAATTTTGGCTTCAGGCTGGTGCAGGCCGGGACCCCACTCTAAATTTCTTCCTTGCTTCCTCCAGGAGTCACTCTGTACCGCTCACAAGGATCACTGGATGGCTTGGGCTTCTGGACAGGAGGTCGCTGTCCAGTCTGCATGCCAGGGGGTCTTGGGACTCGGGATGGAACTAAGAAGAAAGTTGTGGAGCTCCGTGGTAGGCCGAAGCCGCGGCCTAAATTTTGGAGTGCCTCACCTGGGACGGCTTGGCGACGGCTGCAACGGGCGTCTTATGCTGTCCTGGGTCTCAATCAGGGGGTCGCTTTCCACACCTTGCTGGCAGGGGGGCTCTGTGTGATTTTCGGAGCCCTGGAGTGTGCGCGGCGTCCCGTGCTAGGCCGAAGCCGCGGCCTCAATTTATGATGTCCCCCGGCGCGTGTGGAGTCGGCGTCGCGCGTAATTGCGCGGAAACCCGGCAGGTATGTGAGGTGGTGGGGTGTCAGGGAGGGGTGTAGGGATCCTTTTGAAGAAGTGGGGAGGTGAAAAGGAGTCTTTTGCTGGCTTCGGGGAGATTAGCAGAGCTCTCAAGAGAAGCTGCTGCTCACTTGCAGGCCAAACCACGCTCCCACCTTTTTCAAGCCTCAGGAACATTTATACAAGATTTTTTTTTTACCTGAGCGGTCACAATGGTAAAGTAGCTCTAATCTGTGGTTGCCTCCATGTTTAAAATCTATAAATTCCAATTGTTTAGGGGTTAATGAACTGCAGTAACCCGGATGGCCATTCAGGATCTTCAGATATATTGTTTTTAAGTGGAAGAAGTTAGCTCCTTAGTCTTGTATACAGACTTCTTTCAATATCCTGACTGCATCTGAGAAAAGGGCCCCACACATTTCGATTTCCCTGCGATCGATGTCAGATTCGATCGTAATTTACGATCGAAGATTCAACTATCAATAAAACTGCGCTCAAAATAACCCCCACATGGAGAAACTGATATTTGATCGATGTTGGTTCAATCGATAAAAATAATAATAATAATAATCGAAAGGGGTCTGACCTAAACACACCAAAATGTCTACCATCGGATGTATAAGTATGCTTATTATTTAAATCAAACCAAAATTGGTCAGGCAGTCAGGCACAACAAAATAACACTCGATGTACACTCTATCAGTCCAAAATTTTCCGATATGTCTGATCACTATTTGATAGATTTTTTGGTCAATTTCAATCGATGTAGGTCAATTGAACCATGTGGATAGGCATCGATTTCTGGTCAATCTACTTAAAAATCCATTGGTTTAGTTGAGCAAAAGGGAAAATTGAAACTTGTATGGAGGCCTATAGACAGGCTGATTATGGAGGATGCTTTTGATGCTAGGTGACAAGGGATAATTATGATTATCTCATTGCAGGTAAAAGGAAAAAGGATTGTCCAATTTATAGTGTTTGCCAGTGATCGACATAAAATAGATGGGGTAAGTTTAGGTGAGTTTTAACCTCCCTGACCATGTGCCCTCACCCAGTTTGCTGGATTTGGGCATACTTACCTATGCCCGCAGTGAATCTGAATCGTGTCAGACCCGCCAGTAGGTTCCGGAGCCCCCACTTCGCCAGCATCTGTGACTACAAAGTGGCCGGGGGCAAGTACTGTCTTAACACTATAGGTATACTATACCATAAAACTTTACTTGTGTGCTTAATCTCAATCTCCCTGTAACTACTTACATCTTTCCATATGCATGTTTGTGAAGGTTGGTTCTTATTCATCCAGGTCATTGTATATCTGTAGTGTTTAATTCAAATCAACTGGACTTCTTTTATATATGAATGTGGATGACTAGCGAAATGTCTTCAAGAAACAAAACACAGCAAGTCCAGTTGATTTCAATTAAACACTACAGATTTCCATATGCATGATAACTGATCTTCCTCCATGTCATATACCACCATGCTATATCCATCTCCACCTTCATATTGTTTTCTGCAGGCACTCCTTAGTGGTAGCAGAAGTTATGTGCTGTCCAAGGATGATATCAATGCAATATTTTTTATAGTAGTAACTGGTTTTGCAAATAAATTTGGTGTAGAAAAAGTAGATTAATATCCTTTGTGGTTATCGAGGAACATATTTAAATAACATTTTGTGCTGCCAGGAATTCATGTCTAAGTCATAACTCAACTGACTCCATTTTTTTAATAACAGGAACTATGAAAAACATGAATACACAGAAAAATGAGCTTTGTGTGTAGAGTAAGGTAAGCTTTCCGTATGTCGTTAGGTTAATGGAATAAAACCAGGATCATGTCAGTGGTTAAATCTAAACTTTTAACCACTAACAGGCCCACCTCTCTGCAAGTAATGTATTTCTGCCCCTAATTTTTCCTGGCCTTTTAAGGACAATAGTCCTTATACTAAATATTTGTATTGAGCAGGATCTAGCATTGACATTTCGTATTATTCTTTCTAAAAATGAATGATAGGACTGCCTTTGAATAACATAGTAGTTCCAATCACTTTAAGAAAATATATTCTAAGCTCACTAGAGGAAGTTCAGCAACATCGTAAAAACATTCTGGAATGTATCACTTGGATATTGGGAATAGCTTTAATGTCTTTGCTGTGGGCTTTTGTTGAAATCTTCCAAAACAGAAGAAGGTTTTAAATATTTGTCTTCATCTATTCGGCCCAAAATAAGCATAGATCAGACACACAGTTCATATGTCATAGAGGGTTTTGGGAAATTGCTGAATATCATAAATAAAATCAAGATGGAACACAGCAGAATAAATCAAAATAAAGACTTCTGGTCATAAACTAATAAAGTATGTAATTTATGCAAAATAATCTCAAAAATGTGTTCAGTATTCTTTAAAGTTGAACATTATTATATATAGTTTTTAGGATCACAAGGTCGGAATTTTTTTTTGGAAGGGAAACAATTAATATTTCACAGGAAATAGATTCTTATCAGTCATAAGCAATGAACAATAATTATAAAAATGCATAAAGCAGTCTTTAGAAGGATAAAAAAAACAATTTATAGCTGTATAACAATTGAATATCAATCATTGATGAATGGTCCTATAACTATAGATGCAACAAGCCAGAAAATCACCAATAGAGATTTTGTAGAGGCATGAAAAACTTTTTGTTTTCAATTCTGTAATTGATAACAAACATACCTGCCAAGCCTTCCATTTTGGCCAGCAAAATTTTTTTATGTGACTTTCCCAGCCAAATCCTGATTCTAATAAACCCCGGATATCACCTGGGGTAATAGGGTAAGTTAGCCAGCTGATAGGAGGGAGGTAAAATGAACCTTTAGACACCAGAGGTGACATCCGTGGTGCCACAGGCGACACTTCCTGTATTTGGAACGTGATAGTAGCACTCCATCTTAGCACTTTTGCGTTTCAAATACCAGAAGTGATGTCACAGACCTCACTTCCTGTCATTTTTCCCTTATTCGATAAGGGAAAACTTGACAGGTATGAACAGATATTGAAATCTTCGTTTGCCCAAACATTTACCAAGCCCCATTCTGCCAGAGAGAGAAGCTCATTATTCCGTATGGTTGCTATAGTTTGATCATGTATATTGAAAATATAACACTTAGCACACTGTCTCCTGGATGGTGAGAATGCCTAATTGCCAACTCTTAGCTCCTTTTGTGGGTCAACTGTCTCAACTGATTCCTGCACCTCTTCCGATACTCTTACCATACCAGATCAGGTCCTATGTAAATAATCCTGATCAAGAAGAATCCTCTTCAAGAAACAAAACACAGCAAGTCCAGTTGATTTGAATTAAACACTACAAATTTCCATATGCATGATAACTGATCTTCCTCCATGTCATATACCACCATGCTATATCCATCTGCACCTTCATATTGTTTTCTGCAGGCACTCCTTAGTGGTAGCAGAAGTTATGTGCTGTCCAAGGATAATATCAATGCAATATTTTTTTATAGTAGTAACTGGTTTTGCAAAAGTATTTGGTGTAGAAAAGTAGATTAATATCCTTTGTGGTTATCGAACATTTACCAAGCCCCATTCTGCCAGAGAGTGAAGCTCATTATTCCGTATGGTTGCTATAGTTTGATCATGTTTATTGAAAATATAACACTTAGCACTCTGTCTCCTGAATGGAGAGAATGCCTAATTGCCAACTCTTAGCTCCTTTTGTGGGTCAACTGTCTCAACTGATTCCTGCACCTCTTCAGATACTCTTACCATACCAGATCAGGTCCTATGTAAATAATCCTGATCAATAACCCTTTAACTGCTAAAAAATCTTGGCCCCTTTACACAGTGATGGATACTATGTCAGTACTAAGGGTTAGTGTTGAATATATTCCATGAATATTGGCTATTCAAGAAATCCCAAATTTCGCGAATACGGTGGCGAATATTCCAAAGTGCGAAAATAAATTCCACATGCGAACATTAATTTTGAAGATTTGAATTGCGAATATATTATCGCAATGCATGGCCATACATATGAAATTAATTTTTCGGAATATAGAATCTAATATTAGTATTAGTATATCGCAAATTCAAATATTGCCTATGCCACATATCACTACTAAGAAAGGCAGGTTTTCCTAGAAAAGGTTCTCATGCAATACATTTGTGCATATTGTTTGATATATTGTTGTAATGTAATTGTTTGTTGCCTTATCTAAATTATAATAAAAAAAAGGTAACCAAGCATTTACTCGTTTACAAGTGTATGGGAGATGCTTGCTGCAGAGCGTTTGTGGTAACACACTTCTTTGTGCATTACCATAAATTCCTGTCTTACATCCCATTTTCTATGTTAACCTGTGTACCTGTAACCTGTGTTGTGGTACTGCAATGAATATGCGGCTAGTATGAAATGACCCTAACAGTACAAGTGTACATGATGTTCTAAATAAAATACCAAATTCTACATATATGATTAAATATATCTAATGACCGAAAACCCTGTTTCTGTTTCTTTTGACGAAAACAAACTGCCATGCCAAGATATTGTGGTCTGAGAACTATGTGTATTTGTTAACCTTTAGTAGTAGCTCAGATAGACTGGGATTAAAAGCATTTCAACATTATAGTGATGCTTTGTGGCGCAGTACTTATACTTGGATGAACATTGCTTTATTTACTGTAATATTTTTTTTTTAAAAAGTGTGTAAGGTTTTCACTATGGGCCCCTTAACCGTCTTGATGTTTCTGTAAACTTTTCTTCTTTAATCATATAGTAAATGTCTGGTGATACTTTTTTTTGCAGGCTGAAGCCCTTTGAGCAAAGGGGAGTGTGGAAATACAACAGTGGCGTGAACAGGTCACCTGCCATTATTACGCTAAGGTACACCTACAGACCAGGGTTTTTTATATTCCTGTGATTAATGTATGGATTGTTTATTGTTCATGTTTCCAACTCTTTATGCCTAGATCCTGTTTAAAAAAAACATAGCCTCTAAAAGTAAACCATTCAAACATAAATTATGGGAGGTTTCACTGCTGACATCTTCTGAACAAAGAAACCAAAAAAGACGTTTCTAGGCTTTCTGTTGGACTTGAAATACAGTACTTTGGAGTTCGCAAAACTATTTGAAAAGAACTTATTCCAAGTGGACTGACCCTGGCAAACATCTGCCAATAGGATATATATATACCAAAGAACTCAACCAATTCCTGTGGCCTCAACTGTTTGGATCCCCCACTGTGAACAGACTTTGCAGATAAAGGCTTCTGACATTTATTTAACTTTTTGCATGTGCATACTTGTTCCTTGTGATTTACAAAGTATTATAGTCAGTAAATTAGGATAGCATCCAGTTGGCACATCCATTGGGAACCAATCCCACTTCTGTGGCCTCAAAAGTTTGGATCCCCCACTGTGAACAGACTATACAGATAAATGATTCTGAAATTGCTTTACATTTTTAGATGCGCATATTTGTTCCTTATGATTTAGAAAGTATTTTAGCAAGTAAAATAGGATAAAATCCAGTTGGCGTGTTTAGAAGAAGTTGGATGGCTTTAGAAGGATACAACCACCATATAAATAAACGTATTGCTTACCTATTCAGAAGACTTTAAAGAAACTAGTCACTTTATTAAAAAAGAGATCCAAGTGCTGTTCTGATTTCAGAGGGTCTACTCTTCTTCTACTCTGTCCAAATCAAGAAAATAAGTCTTCACATGGACACTTGGATTGGCACTTTAAATATCAATATTGTAACCAACCTACTAAGATTTGTGTGTGTGTCATTTAATTTTTTCTCCAACTACATAGAAACCCTAATACTCCAACAGAAAACCAGTTCCATGATTAGGAAGTGTCAAGCTACAAGAATATTTGAATTTCATCTTTCTTTATCAATCTTAATATAGCATTTGAAATTTGTAGGGCACATCTCAGCCAAGTTCCGCTGTGGTTACGGAAGAGAGTCTCCTGAAGAGCAATGATATACATGATATACAACTGTCTCTGAAACCAGTTTATGCTTATGAATGGAGGAGACTTTGGACCAAATAAAAAAAAATAGAAGTAAGAAACATAAGAGAAAATAGAGGAAAAAAATTATTTTGTAAAAAAAATGGGAAGTGTTTATAATAAGTGGTTAAGCAACCTAAATGGCAACTAGCAATGGTTTAAATTTATTTAGATCTGGAAAAATTTTCAGAGAGGATTTATTAGGCTTTATTTCACAGAAAACCCCACCCATTCTAAAGCTTTTCTACTAGGAAAGGTATTAAGTAATGTCATCTCAAAGAATTGATCTGTCCCTAAACAATCTATACAATCCGGATATTGATTGACATGAACAAGGTAACACAAAGAAAATCCCTGCAGGGACAGGATTATAGGCTGTGTGAAGTCTAATTAAAATCCCAGTAAGCTCTTTATACATACTCCATCGAAAAGAAAATGTTTTTGTAAAACACTTTGAAGAAATATCCTTTAAATCTTCTAGTTTTAATAGTTGCAATACAGCAGAGCAGTAAATAACATTGAGGCTAATTTATATTGTATAAACACTATTTTTATATTGTTTAAACAAAAACTTATTGTTTACCCAATTTGAATGTATTAGATGCTAATGTAATCATATATAAAACTTAACATTCATTTAATATAGTATTTTAAGTAACCCATCTGCCTCTGTTTTGCCATACACATAGATAAAGCTAACACAATAATGTCCATCTATAAATACTGTTTTGTAAGTAGAATATATATCTCTAGTAAGTAATTTTATTATGGTCATATTTTTCTTTTTTAAAGGACAGCCCCTAACCATGAGCAGCCAAGTATTGGTCCCGTAACATTTGATGCGGCTGATGAATCCTCCTTTTCTGCATGGCAAAGCGGATTAGAGCCTTTGCAGTCACATGACCTCAAAAATACAGGAAAAAATAAAATACATAAAAAAAAAATGCATATCATTTATGGCTTTTAGGAAACTGGAGCATGCATAGTTTGGTGGCAAACCTGCAGCTGTAACATCAGCCTGTAGAGTGTTGCCACTGAGAATAAAGGAGACCAAGCTATTGACATGATTCCCAGGCACAGAAATGCACTTAGTAACATTCATTTTTATTTAGAATGTTATAATAACAATATAAATTATTGTCTTACTTACAGTGCATGTAGAATACCTAGCAATTTAACAATTCTATTTTACAAAGATCAGAAGTTATTTCTGGGCTGCTGACAATGCACAAATTAGGTTCAAGTCAAGTCAAATTTAAACTTATTTTGTGCAAAAATTTGATATGCTAGAGCAATACTTTTTTGTTTACAATGTTCCCACAACCTCTTTACATTTTCAGCAATTATAGTGATTATATCATGTTCAGGGGCTTTGAAGTTAACTTACAAGTTTACTGAATTAACTAATAACATCTAACAAAAGCACATTTGCTGTGTGTATCTGAGCCTTAGCTGCTGCATTTCCCTGCTAGCCTTATAATCAGATCATTAAGTTTTTCAGGTACCTCAGCTTACATTCGGTAACTATAAACTGTAGTCCTCCTTTAAATTTACAGGGAACCCAGGCCATGCATTTTATTTAACAATAACACATTGCAAGGCTTTGCTGTTAACTTGAAAACATAGTGATCATCACTTTTAATACATTTTTATATAAGTTTTTACTTTACTTATTTTGTTATTCATTGGGTATAAAATGAAACAGATATGTATGTTGATAGGAATTGTGGCTAGTGGACTATTTACATGTATATAGAGAAAACTGAACTTATCTGATGTTTAAAAATTCTTCATTTTTATTTAAAAAATGTATAGCATCAATGTCTGCTTTATTTAATAGTCCATTTCATGTCAACTCCCATCATGATTTACAGAATCCTTCCCATAATTTGCTATTTAGAGTTTAAATTCCAGCTAATGATTTACAAAGCTGCGTGATATTAACTCTATTATGAATAATTTGTGCTGGCTAATGTCCAGAAAATTAGGATGTAAGCAGACCTGAAAAATGCTGAACAAAATGTGTATGGAAAGAGCCGAAAGCATGCTATGCTAATCTGAGTCATTATGTTTCATTTAATAATATACAAAGTCATCCATCCTTTTGATTAAATCAGCTGGAAACCTAATATTTTAATTGATTTGGGATATATAATTTTGAATGAAAACAATAATAATTTAGAACAACATTATTGAAAACAGACATTATTAACAATAGACATTAAGCATTTTTTTTAAAATAAAAGATACTGTATATATATATTCATTGCAACAAGCATATACCAACAAGCACATAGACATTCCATCTACCAGTTGCGTTCATTTCCAGTTGCGTGAATACCGGAATCTGTGATTCCTCCATTGCTTTTAACTGCGAGACTTATGTGCCAATGGTAAGGATCCCAGCATGAAGTGGGCGAGGGATCAGGTAAATGACGCACCTGAACAGAAAACTATGCAAAAATGATTCAAAGGCATGTGCGCATGTTCCATAGTCTGTTCAGACCATATAAAGGTGTTGGGCAGGGGATAGAAACTCCCTTGCCACCACAGTTCAGCACTCAGTGAGGAAGCTAGCAACAGCACGCATCTGTACCTCTGCTCTGGAATTGGCACATCCTCACTGCTGAGGCCCATCTGGCTCTGGGGTGGAACAATGCCCAGTCTGTGTGTCTGAAGAGGATTGTGGCACTAATTGGATAAGGAAATCTCCAGGGATCAAGTGTGGGCCTGCAAGGGGGCTTGGACGTATTCTGCCTTGTTGATGAGTGTACAGTTCTAGACTTGTAGTGTCACCTTCACGGAGGCCTAGAAGGACCTCCCGTTCTTTCTATTGCCCTGTGGGTTTAGTAGTTCTTTCAAAAAGTCCTTAGGCGTGGTTACCCAGTGCCTGCTTGTTACAAGTCTATTCTGTGTCTATATTGCTGCTCTTGTTTTAAAGAGAATTTCTCTCTACCTACATCATCTCTCTCTGCACATTTCATTCACTATACAATATTCATGGCAATTGTCACTCCTGTAATACTCCTAAATGCTTAGTTAAAGGTTAAACCTGGCTTATTGAAATGCTAAACCTGGCTTAAGCGAGTAACGAACCAAAACGCATACATGTTTACTTTTACATTTGCCACATTATTGTTTCTCATCAGTTTTAAACATGACAAATATGTTCATTTCAAAGATTGCACACCCATCTAATATAGCTTCCCACGGTATGTCTGAAGTTTTGTTCTAAAATATCTACTAGCGTATCTAAAAACTAGGTTATGAGAAACTGATGTGAGATTCCCCAAAAGTGTAATATGTTTGCAGCAAGAAAACAGAAGTCTGGTAGTAAAAGTTTATAGGTATGTATCCTCTTGTGTTATTCAAGTAATACAATATGTTATTTCAACACCTGATCTTCATCTTGGAAGTGAATGGTTTAGGTGACCAGCTTTGAAAGTGTTTTAATAGGTCTACAAATATACCTTTTAAAGAAGTGAGATTCAATTTAAAATTGAGTATCCAAGATAAAAGACTTTCTGTTATAAACCTGAAACAAAGCACATTGGTTTCTCCACAAAAAAACGAGGTTTCAGGGTGCATTGAATATACCGACAATGATTAAAATGATTAAATGTTTTTTATTTAAAAAAATCTATTAAAACAGATTCCAGTTGGTTATTTCCATAATCCATAATACAGATTTCAGTTGGTTGTTTCTTACAAGTACATTATGCAGAAGTGATGAGCGGCATAGGCAATATTCAAATTTGCGATATTTCGCAAATAATTCTTGTAATATTTAATTCGATATATGCGAATATTCACAATTGGAGTGCATGGCCATGAATTGCAAAAATATTTGCAATAATAATCGCACCCTGATTACTTTCAAAATGACAAATTGCGAATTCTCGAATAGTCAATATTCATCAAATATATTCGCAATTCGAATATTCGAGCTCAACACTATTACGCAGTTAAACTTACAAACTTTCCCCATACAAGGCAACAAAATATATACAATATCAAGAAATAATCACTAGTGTTGATCATAAATATTTGAAGCGCGTATTTTTATTGTCAGCACTTCAAGAATTCACAAAGATCTAGAATATAGTGCTATATTCAGAGTCAAATATTAATTATACATTGGACACTTTATAAACCAGTATACATAACATTTTGAGCTAGATGTAGCATGGAAATGTTATTAATTGATTTTAAATATTGTCTGTATCAAAGTAAAATTCATGGTCCTAGTGTTATAATAAAGATGTTTTAAACATACATGTTGTAATGTTCAGTGCCTGAAAAGCCTTGATTAGTTTGATTTGGGCTATACGCCCCTAGGGTATTACTCAAACCAATTTTTGTCCATATTAGTTGTGAGGCACAATTTGAACTGTGGTTAATTGTGTTTTTTCTTTCATAAGTATTAATTAGATTTGATGGCAATACCACATATACAGTATACACATGGCATATACTGCATGTGTTATTTTGACCATTTCTGTAACCACACTGAGCTATATTTCATTTATATCACATCAATAATCCTTATTTCTTGATATTTGTGGTGTCATCTGAGATTGAGAACTGGAACACACAGTGAGGCAAACAGTTTCCTCTACCTTACATTACACTATGTTAAACCCATCCAAATTTCCATTACAGAATAACAAGAAACATTGAAAGTAAGAGTCCCAGGGTAGAGAGAAGCATTGAAAAGTAATTTATTAAATGTATTGCACTGTTGAATTTAGTTTGAACAACTAGACAAGTACTATTGACCTCGTAAAGATTTTTGAATAGCTGGCTACTGGAAAATGGTAGTAGGTACAAGTTGTCCTGAGATACTGCATGGTATTAGGTAGGTAAAGATGCTCTGGTGTCCTGCTCACATGACCCAATACTTGGAAGACTGGATTTCAAAAATTTTGTCTCTCTTTTTGTTTCAATTATGAGCTATTTGGCCTATTGACTCACCATAGAGTGATTTAACAGCTTAGATTTAAAAATTCAAGATTGCTTCTGGATATTAGAGGTTGGCTTGGCTCAAACAGGGTGTCAAGGTAAGGGAGATCATAATAATAGAACGACTTGGAACTGAAAATGCATACATAATTAATTATAATATACATATGATTCATGTTAATATTGAATCTAATGAACTTCCATACTAAAAGAGTGCCTAGAAGCAGGTGAAAAATAGTAACGTTGACAGGCGTACTCTTATATGTGCACTAATATATAGATACTGCATTGTGTATGAAAATTTTTATATGTGTTAAAACTTTAATATGTGTTGTTTCATTGTATTCATATTAGTGCTTAATTAAATTTAGTTAGTTATGCTGGGGTAGGATGGGTTTTCTGAGTTTTGAATGTAGTCTTTTCCAGTTGTCACCATACTTATGGGCATAACTTTAATCTTTACTCCTTGATATGAACTGGCTGGACTCAAATAAAGTTAAGCTGGGAACACATGCATAGATATGGGCTAGATGGTTCAAGCGATGCATGCCCTCACAGCCATCTATCTTGCCCATATCTAATGGGACTATCCCTGTTTTCAAGCACGATCAATCAATCCCGCTCGAAAAACAGGGATATCAGACATGACCGTAAGCCACGGTCGATGTCCATTGCTTTGGATGGAGACCGCGGGTCTCCATTCAAAGCAGAAGTGCTGCGGCTGACTTCTCCCGCTCTGTGAACTGTGCGGGGGTAGGGGGCATGGGGGAGCTGTGTCTGCTCTCCTGGCTGTCTGTAGCTCCCAGTCAGTGAGAGCGACACCAGCAGCAGCTCTCACACTGGGTGTGCTGGGTCCGTATCTAACGGGAATTGATGTGCAAAGTGGTGCACATGGATTTCCGTTCAATTGACCCACAATCAATCATAGTGTGGGTTGATTGCACAGCATAACACATGTGCCAGAGTCCTTCTTTGTTTTCTTGAACACATAGATAGCTATACAAACTACAGCATTGTGGAACTTTAATGATACTTAGCAATATGACTGGAACATTGAAAGTTTTTTTGTCAAATCTATATAAATAACCTCTTATCCTCTCACACTTTTTCATTATGTTCAGATCTTGCATTTTTTGCAAATGTTTTTTTGCTTTGGAATTGTTTCTCTAGTTTCTTCCCTCCTCTATGTGTCACATTCTCCCAGTAGACACCTAATTTATGACCAAGTCATGTCCTGCTCTAATCACTTTACCTTTTCTTCTGCTGTGAAGGCTAATCATGTCACTCTTTCATTCTCTTCACATAATTGTTGTTGACATCTCTTCACACTTTATCCTACTGCTTACCTATGACCGCTTTGACCTCTGTGTCTCTGATTTATTTACTTAATCCATTAGTGATACCCATTCGCCTTAGGTGCCCCTATGCACTTCAACTCTGACCTCAGTTTTTAACAGCTGCAAGACCAATACATTCTTGGCTTCTGAATACATAATTTTATATTTATTGCTTGGAAAATATATGTGACTTGTCTTCTTAGGATTTATATGCCTTTTTGTGTCATTACTAGCTCTCCATTAAAATGTTTACGCTAAAGTTAGGGCTAATCCATTAGATGTCTAAAAATACCATGTGACTGCATGTCTCTATCCTCTAAGGGTCCCCATACACCTTTAGATTTCTCTGTCAGATTTCCTT
The DNA here is from genome assembly GCA_036250615.1 of Ptychadena robeensis. Classification (NCBI taxonomy): domain Eukaryota; kingdom Metazoa; phylum Chordata; class Amphibia; order Anura; family Ptychadenidae; genus Ptychadena; species Ptychadena robeensis. Next base: position 133,816,137 of record CM070033.1, read on the forward strand.
TAGATATCCTTTTGTCTTACCATTAGGGACTTTCTAAATCATCAAGTCTACCTGTGTTAAATCGCAGAGGACCCTATACTACATAGTTGTTGGTAGATATAAAGGATATCTGAGATATCTAAAGGTGAATGGGGGGCTTAAACTGACCTGACAAAAGCATGCGGCTAGTGAAGTAATGACTTGCTTATATTACAAAATATGCCCCCTAGTTTTTGGACTTTTAACTGTCACCAATTGGCACAGGCTAATCACATATATTGATCCTTAAGAAAGAGAAATTTTAAAATGATTTCTAATAGACACATTTTTAAAAATTGCATCATAAGTACATCAAGAACGTTTAAAGCTTGGCATAGACGGGCCGATTCCTGCCCAATTCGACAGCCGATCAGATGCCGTGTGCGTTCCTGCAATCAATCGGCGGTCGGGTCGGCAGGGAATTAGGTGCACCAACTGGTCATATTGACCAAAAATCTGCCGCATGTTGGATCGCACAGTCTCCAACCAAAGTAATGAGCGGTAAATAAAGGGTGTGCGCGGCCGATTCTCGGCACTGGCGGCTCTGCGTGATGATGTCATCACACTCGATAGGTCAGCTCGGCAGTCGACGGGAAATCATCCAATCTATTCCCAGCTTTAGAAATATATCACTTACATTTTGTATGTCAGAGATGGTCTTTGACTTTTACCTTACAACTGAGCTTGCTCAGTACCCAATATGATCAAATCGAAGTACTGTGGGGACTACCAAAAAAGTATTGGACTTGTGTTTTGCTGTTTACTCCAACCCAAAGATGCCATGGGCAATTGCCCCCTACTGGACCACCAAAAGGATAGAGTATTCACATGTATATTAGTAATCGGAACAGGCCTTTCTTTTTTCCCTCTTCCAGCAAGTCGAAGAAATTTAAAATAAAAAATCCTAAATTTGGGCGATACAGTCGAAATGTAAAAATCTAATTTTGATAGGTATAATAAAGATGTTATACAAATCGAATTTTCTCAAATGCATTGATTTCTAGACTTGATGTCTTGGCATCTGATGAGATCAGATGCCAGTTTTGAATGTACAAATACAGACAGGATTTTGGAATGTACACATTTGCTGTTTGTAAGCCATTCCTTATCCTTAAAAGATATCCATAAGATACACTTTAGGTATTAACATGGTGAATTACCCCCCCAGTTATAAAGACCTTAAACACATAAAATAAGACATGTACATAAAAAAGTTCAAAAATATGGTAAGGATGTTTCTTATTCTGCACCAGGTATGTCCTGAATTTTAATATTATACACTTCCTTCGATACTTAACTGGCAGTTTTCCTTGTATCTTATATAACTTTTTTGTGGCATACCATTCCCTCAATAACATTGTTCTTGGATGCACAAGAGCCTGAGGTTAAATTATAATCCACAAAACTAACCTCTAACCTCATTACTGCAGAAGACGAACGCTACCGTATCAAATGCTTATTCTGTTTGTGACTTATTTTGGTCACTTCCTTCGTCTTTCCATTACTGGGAACATCAAGTTTCCACACTTCCCATAGATTTAAATTCTTGCATAAAAATAAAATATTTCTTACAGCTGCTGCATTGGTCATGTAACAATCATTTTTTTATACATACCATAGATAAAGTATTACGGTCAATGTAATATAATTTTCTTCTGACTAAATCCGAGAAGTTTGATTTAGAAAAGACTGGTCCTTGAGAAATACAGGAACTACCATAGCTGACTACTCCTTCTCCATATTTGTTGCGTTGTTGTCAGTTGCTGAGGAGGAGCAATGCCAAAAGGTTACCTTACTATGAAATGGTGCCTCCGATTTTTTATTGGTTTCTTTAAATTGCGACTACAAAGTCGGCCATAATAAAGCAACAACCACAAAAACTAAAAAAAACATAAGAAATGACAGGATGGAAACCCATTCCAATGTCAAAGCATTGGTTAAAGATGTAACCTCATTTTTTCCACAATAGGAAAGGCAAAGGTGTGTCTAGCACTCAGTGATCTGCTTTTATTCTCTACATTTATTTCTGTTTTCAATTTGGACCTCTAGGTTTATAGAATTTTCTTTGGTTAACCTACACATCTCTGTAGTCACTAGTTAAATTTCAACCCCTGGCCTCTCCTTTACAAATGATTGCCTTGGTCTTCTCTTACTGTATCTCTTTGACACAGACATTGCTCTTATTATATTTCTTGCAATGATCCCCCCCCCCCCCCATACAACAAGGCAGCATTTGGTATTAAAGCGAACCCATCAACCGCTTTTTCACTTCGCCCCTTAACTGACATCTACCTTCTGAAGTCTCCTTATACCCTGCAGCGTGGTATTTGTAATCAAAAATCAATTGTGCATATATCAAATGTATACACTCCATTTTCGTTCGACTGAATGAAATTTCGCTCTGATGTACTCAAGCAAAATATTTTTTAACAGTAAATAGCTCAATTCAAATTTATTAGATCAAATGAAAAAATTTAACAATTTACATACGATGGTTACCAATTAGATAAAAATTTTACCAATATATCCAATATCTTCACATAGATTTTTGTTCGATTTCGATAAAATTTTATCAAACGAAAAAGCTATTCGGTACTTGATTTTCGTTTGATCGAACAAACAAATCTTTCATTCCTAAATGGTTGAACAAAAGTATCGAACCGTGTATGGCCACCTTAAATGTTTTTGAGAATTGCAGATTGCTTTGCCAAGATCTGCTGAAATTTTAGGTTTAGTAATGTTTAGTGATGGTCAGGAAAATGTATCTAGTTTATTTGAGACTTAATTTGAAAGCCCCTGAATATGGTATCATTACCAAAATCCCTGGAGATATAGGGAATAATTCTGACTTGAAAAATTGTTCAGGTGATTTGCAATCTACTGACAAAGTAAGCTAGTTGAAGTAAAAAAAAGATTTCGACCATATCTTGTAATGTTTATTGTCTACTTCAAATTTGAGAAAACTGGGAGGTGCCTAAGCAATTCAGTGTTCTGTGTGTTTTTCTGTGTGTTTTGTAGTGTACCCCTAACCCATCTCTACATCTCCAGCATTATCAGGGGCTTTGCAATTAACTTGAAATCGTCAAAATGGTAGAATTTTTTTAAAAAATTTGACCATCTCTAAAAAGCAGCAGTATAATATCCAATTTACTTGGCTAATTGAAAATATTTTTCTTTCATTTAGTGGTATCATTAAAAATATTAAAAATGCAGCACAAAATAGTGGTTACAGTAAAAATTCTTAAGTACAACATATTATTACACAAGTTTAAGCTTTTGGATCCCATTTTCTGATCTCAAATTCCTGTAAACAAAAAACTGGAATGCACGTGGATAAATATAAACAAAAAAGAGGTAACAAATATGAAAAACGTCTAAACTATTGAACTTTGAGCTACTGATTGAAGCCAAGGAAAACCAAGGCCATGTTTCTACACATGTTTTAAATATTTGCCAGCTGGACTGATACGATACTCTGTGATTATTTGATGTTTCACCTCAATATCCAAAATTAAATTCTTGTTGTGGGACACAGATGAGCAAGGGAGGTTATATTCATAGGACGAGTGTAGTAAAAACAGATTCTCCCTTTGGAAATACCTTCATAGTGTTGGCCAGTTCTGTAAGGATTCCACTTTCCTTTTCTTGCACAGTCTTTAAAAGTTATTGAAAAGCTTTACGGGAAATGTGATTTTGTGGATTTGAGAGTAGGGAAGACGAAGACAAGTATGCCTACTGCAAATAACATTAACACACATCAGGGGGCCACAGGCAGACCCAAGGGTCAACAGAACCAATGCCAGGTGCTGAAGACCCATTGGGTCCGCCTGTGGCCCCTGGAGATGGAGACCTGGAAGTTAGTTGCGATCCGCTCACAACCAATGGCATGAAATAGGAAGAATATACTGGTAAGCCAAAACAAATGATTGTGATTTGAATACGCGTACTGTAGGGAAACGAACCTCTGGGGAACGACTTTATAGGGACATTAAGATAATTAAGGACATCTCGGAACAGCCAATTGCCGAACTTGGCCTCCCTGAGAGATATATATACACAATAGACCAAAAATGTCATGACTTGTAACAAAGTAGGAGACAAAATGTTTTGATTGACCATAGACTTTTATACCTCTGAGGGTAACAATTGAGTGAAGTAGAATCAATACATTTATTCTGTATATTGCGGAGGATAGTGATATTACATCTTGATGACCTAGAGCCACTGTCCCGACGGTTCGCGCGCGAACTTTCGCGCGAATCTCGATGTTCGCGTTCGCGCGCGCATACTCGAACACCTGGCAACATAGTTCGCCCCCATCTTTTTACATTGAACAAACTTGACCTGTGAGTCTCAGTCAGCAGCGATATCCAGCCACTCAGCACCCCCACCTCACGGCCATCCTACCCCTCTATCACCGCAGCAAGGAGAGATGCCATCACATGCTGCCTTGCGAGAGTGGAGACACGGACAAAGGTCAGTGACACGGGCAATAGTGGTGGACACGGGAAAATAGTTGTGTGACATGGGCAATCCCGGTGGGACACGGGCAAAGGTGGTGACACGGGC